>OY744617.1:6182742-6195242 GCA_963556255.1 Allolobophora icterica | reverse complement strand
GTTTTCATGAAATTCGAGCGTTAAAATGTCTTTAAAACATTATAGGTACCAAAACGCCCTTGCAATTAATTTTCTATAAAAACGAGAGTTTTAATTAACCCTGGGTAAAACAATACCCTAAATATGATTTTGACAGTTTTCAAGGGGTAGCATTGAGTCGACTCGAGGGACGCCATCAAGCTATTGGTCCCCGCACGCGGACAGTCATTATGCAGCGCCGTTCTTTTTCGGTCGATGGTCCCGCAACCTGGAATGGCCTTCCTGTTGCACTTCGCCTGGTCCCTATGACTCACTCTACCTTGTTTCTTGCAAACTTGAAAACTACTCACTTTAGCCGTGGTTGGACTAGGAGCGCTCCTGAATAGATAACCTCGAAGGGCGCTATATAAAAGCTCCTTAATAATAATATGTTGGGAAGGTCAAGGTCACTTGCGTCTAGATGTGCTGCAGCTATTTTTAGCTCAACCAATCACGCGTCGTGAAAACGCCACCAATCATAGAAGAGAACTTATATTTACATTCGGCTATGGGTGTTAATGTTTAACTTCTTGTTCCAAACTTCCTATGGTATTCCTTAATTTAAACAGTTCAAATGTATCCTTAAACAGTTTAGACTCCATAATAATTTTATTACCAGTAAATTTATTGGAATCACTTAAAAGCAATATAATAATCGCGGAAGAATTGTTGTTTCTAAGCGGCTCAGACCCCGATTATGGTGACCATACGCTGAGTTAGGCCTGATCAATGCAAAGGGACAATCTGTATCTGTTTACACCAGTCTGTGCAGGGACTTCACGCAGGTCGCTGGACAAATTGTATTGCATAACTTTTTACTCGTGGGCTTCACAGTTCCTCCGCCTAGCTCAGCAGGTCGAACCTCACAGCTATGTATATCAGCGCCTATACCTATACCTTTCAAGCAGACTTCAAGCAGATCTCTTATTAGTCACGCCTTCAAGGGTCGGTGTTCATACGGTATCTCCAGAGAATTTCACTGTATATAAATAAGGCACTATGAAACTCTTTCTAATATTGCATCTGTTTTTTGTTCTACTGATATTGTGATATTTCGCTACTTTCACTACCTCTTCATCACTCAATGTGCTTCGTGTCCTCCGATCCCATGGATGTCCACCTAGAAATGTGCCGTTCTGGCCTACTATCCCCATCCATGCTAAGTTTTTAAAGTGCAATAATCTGCCATTCATATTATAATATATAAACTTTATTTTGCCATAACCTGGCAGCAACACATACCAATAACAGAAAGAAATAACTAAAATGCAAAAAATCTTGCACCAACATTCACATGGAAGTAACCAATTCTACATCATAACTGTCACAAAGCATCATTATCTGACGCTGTGCAAACAAAACATACATTTCAAATTAAAATCTTGTTGTTACTGATACTTCATACTCATTTGTAATCATACTGCGTAATTGTCAGTTTGAAAATACTAAACGAAGAGTATTATTATTATTATTATTATTGTCTCATGTCATATTAAAATAGTTAAGGAAAACTGGTTACAGATCTTTATGTATGTATGTATGTATGTTATTGCATGTTTGTCTAGGGACGACTTGCAAAGAGGTCCAGATTCACAAAAGGAAAAATATTTATTGTACTTATTTACACAAGAGAACTATTTACAAGCAAAACAAAAAATATATCTTTCTGTCCGAAAGAGAAAACGACGTTCACAGACCATGCAGAACAAAACCACGTCACAAGAAACTTCAGGCACGTCAGCCCAAAGCACCAGCAAGTCTAACCTAGACTTCTACGCCTGGCTTAGAAATAATTACAACCGATACTCCTGCAAGGGAGATCGAGAAAGTTACATACACCGAGACTGGACGCTAACGTGAACACCTATTTCCAGTCTGACTCTAACACTCCTAGCATTTCTATTTATACTGTTTGACCTTACAGCCCATCCTCTATTAGTCACGTGTTCTGTTCATGGGTCACATGCAACAATGTATATATTTAACCAATTCTGAAATACCAGCTACATACTTTATATTTTCCAATTTATAAAAAATCACACTTGAAAACAGCGATCATGCTCAGAGTAAACCATGGCAACCAGGTTAAACATACATACATACCACACTATCACATCCATAAGAGATTCAAGTTAGCTATACAAGGATAAATGTAAGAGTTAACTAAAACTACCAGACTCCAGTCTTTGACTATGAATGGAAACGTAGTATCGAATTGCCTTTTTCTACAAAGAGCACAGGGTGTAAACAGTCTTATTATAATGTTGCATATATTTGTGGTCATTGTTCCAAGACGTCCGTTCAAATGAATGTCAGGGACTGGAAAGTTACTTCTGTAGCTGCAGTTCGTTAACACAAGAAACACCTGCACTGGCATTGTCGATAAGGTTTGTTTTCAGAAACTCCAGTCCAATCTTTTTGCGCTCCTCATTTGATGGTTTTGCTAGAACGCTGCTGGAGGCAGATGGTGCTCGACGCTTGGTTGAGAAGAACCGCTGTTGTTTTTCGACATTTTTGTTACTTGGTTCATTACGTCTGTCAGCATTTGGTTCTACGATGGTCGATGCTTTTTTTGCACGAACTGCTATCAGCTTTGGCTTGATACCACACAAGGCGGTGTCGACAACATCCATTTCTTCCAAGAGTTGTCAGTGACTTGATAATCAGTGATGTCTCGAGGTTGTGCTGCTCCTACTGTTTCCGCCTTTCTTCAAGCTTTGTCGTTGGCCATGAGAGTTGCTGTAAATGAGCAGCAGCTTCACACTCCTGATGCAGATGTATCCCATTAGTGGTGTCAATTTGGAATTGGTCGCTGTAGGCATTATCAGAGTCTGCAGAATTCTGCGTAAGTACCAATGCCTTTGTCTTCTGTGGTTTCATGTGTACATTAAACATTCCGATGTTTGCACATATTGAAGAATGTTTGATTGTCTGGACAATTGCATGAGTATCTGTGAATGCATGCATCACAGTCGCCACACTTTATACTACATTCACACTCGGTGTTAGCCAAGTGCACTGTGTAACAATCGGTTTCTTCAGACTGTGATCGAACACACCACTCCTTACCAGGGATCATTTCACAGCTGATGGATTTCATGGTGACGCTAGCTGCATGTCTTTTTCGCAGTTCAGACAGTTTCTTCGTGTATTTCCCTTTACAGATGGCGGTTAGACGGTCAAACTGTTTATCATATACAAGATTTGTCAGTGATGCAATGGCACTGTCTAGTCGCTTGTTTTTCTTCCCGTGCAAGTAGATGTGCTTCAGGATACTGTGCATCCTTTCCAGATGCATGTTGGTATTTATGCCACACTTTGCACGATAGCTATAAGCCCAGCTGTTGATGCAGTTGGCATAATGTGCCTCAAAGAACTTCATAAATGAGGCTGTGTCTGGATCAGTTCGAAGCTGGCTTATGAAAGTTGGCAATGATGTGTCAAATGTCACTGCATCTTGCTCATCCATTAATGTCTGTAGGGTTTTGTAAACAAGAACAACCTTCTCACTGTCTTTGATGAGACGGCGACAGTTTTCCCTGATGCTTTTGTCGACATGCCACGCACAATACAGCCTGTGTGGACACTCACCCATTACCACCTTCCATGCGTTGTAAAATTGTGGAGCCATGTCTGACATGAAGGCATTGCACTGTATGACTCCACATTTTGCTTTAAGAGCCTCAAAAAAAATCCTGAAGGTTTCTTCAGTCACTTTGTTTGAAAACAAGAATGCAGCAGGGAACCCTTGCCTGTTACTGTCCAACACCATAACTGTAGTTAATTGAAAGTCATAGCTGTTGGTTCCATGCGTTTCCTTTCGCGTTTCAGTTGAGGCTTCCAACAAGGCCCTAAGCGAGGTCCCAACAGCAGTTGAAGTTCCAGCCTCTGCTTCATTCCACGTTCCAGTTGAGGTTACTATCAATGATCCAACCGAGGCTTCAACTGAAATAGAAGTTCCGGGCATAGTTTCATGCCACCTTCCATTTGACATTTCTATCAAAGGTCCAAATGAAGTTAGTTCCAACCACTCTTTGATTCCATGTTCCAGTTGATATTTCTACATGAGGTCCAACCGAGGTCCGAACTGAAGTTGAAGTTCCAGCCACTGTTTCATTCCACATTCTAGTCGAGGTTTCAGCCAAAGGTCCAACCGAGGTTCCAACTGAGGTTGAAGTTTCAGCCACTCTTTCATTCCATGTTCCAGTTGATATTTCTACATGAGGTCCAACCGAGGTCCGAACTGAAGTTGAAGTTCCAGCCACTGTTTCATTCCACGTTCTAGTCGAGGATTCTACCGAAGATCCAAGCGAAGGTCCAACTGAAGTTGAAGTTCCAGACACTGTTTCATTCCACGTTCCAGTCAAGGTTTCAGCCAAAGGTCTATGCGTGGAGTCTATGCAAATGACGCTCATTTCACCATTGCCGTGTGTTTGTAGCATCTGGCACTGAGCACCATCCATCATGGCAAAGAAGAAGTCTTCGGTAGCCATTGATGCATTAACTCCTTCTGGCAAGATATCAAAGTGTCCTGCACCTTGCTGTTTGTACGCTAAGATAGGTGAATTGTCCTTGTCATCATAGCTGTGTACAAAAGCAGTGACACTTGTGGCATCATCTTTGTGGTGTCTTTCAGGCTTGTGGAGATGGAATGCCTGCTCAATGTTGCTCAAGTATTTTTTGGTTAGTATGTGTAATCGTGTAAGTTGTCCATCAAGTGTGTTTCGCACATCTCTCAGGATTGCTTCAAGAGGGATATGCAGCGCCAGCTTTCCTGCAAGCCACGTTCGATCTGCAACTGAGAGCCGCACATGGCCCAACTGCTCATATCTGTCTGTGTGACACAAGTGAGTTGGATAGTAATTGACAGATATGCCATCATGGGTGACATGTTTGATTATGTGTGCTGGGCATGTCCTATTGATCTTATTGTAACCTTGCACTTTCAGATGTCGTTTACGTGGTCCTGTAATTATCCGGCTGCTACCACTTCTGCTACAGTAGTAATAGGAGTGCACTACAGATGGCCGGTTTGTAATGTATAGTCGCAGAAAGTTGCATAATGCACTTCTCTCAACGTTACAGATCCACTCATTGAATTCAGTGCTGCATTTTCAAGTTCTGATGGTGCATTTCGTTCAAGTGCTCGATTACCTGTCGCATCTTACAGAAACTTTCGTCACAGCTGATGATCGAACACTTCATTTTGTCTGTGTTTGGTTTTCTCTTTTTAGCGGGAGTTTCAGCCTCTGAACAATCAGTCGAGTCTTTTTCACTTGGCTGCATTGCTGCAGTTGGCAGAACATTTTTAGCGGGAGCTTCAGCCTCTGAACACTCAGTCGAGTCTTTATCACTTGGCTGCATTGCTGCAGTTGGCAGAACATTGGTTTCGTTTGCCTACAAAATGACAACACAGTAAAGTGGACAAATATTTCTTAGTTCCCAAGATGGAATCATGCAAAGGCATAAGTCACAACTGATTTAAAGGATGTTATGGAGTTGGTATGTCAGGTTTTTTAACACATCGATGAAATATGCTGTATGGCCAGGCTGTATCAATCAATCAATCAATCAATCAATCAATCAATCAAATTATTGTTCACCATAAACATATAGGCATGAAAATAACAAGTACATGTGACAAGCAGTGACAATGAAGTACATGTTACATGCAGTGACAATGGGAGTACCCAAAAGAACGAACCGTTCTGGTAATAGGGCCCCCTAGTTACAATAAATCATTACAACCAGTGGAATAGTTCGTTAAGTGTTGTGTCCATTATTATTTATAGAATCAACAAAACAAAACAAAACACACCCCATCAACCCCAATTGTCAAGCATTGTGCCTAAACAGTAAGTATAATCAAGCAGTAGAATTTTTCCATAAGCAATATAAACACAGTCCACAGACCCTGTTGAGAACCTCTAACTTTAAAAGCTCCATTGCATAACACACTCAACACATAGGCCCACACTCCTTCTATCATACTGCCCAAAGCATTAACAACAATTAGGCATGGCTGTTGGTCCTACAATAGGTGTGCATTCCATAAGAAGACAGCACATGACCGTCACCTCTGACCATCACCGTAACATTCTGACTAGATAAGTTTACAATCAAACAAAACAGTACATTGCCGGCTCTTATAACCACTTATCTAAAGTTAGTTAACAGATCAGACAATCCTGCCGGAACGAGACAAAGGATATCATCTGTCCTGACACTACCTCCCGTTGAAGCAGACTCCAGTTGACATCGAAGCAGATACAGGCACTATCGGCAATGATGAGATTGAAGCCACTGAAGGACATTTTAATGACCAACCAGGTAGCAAATGACTTGATAGAAGAAGAAAAAGGAAAGAAGATGAGTGACAGTGACCGAGTTTGTAGTAGTGAAGCGTGGGAAGAATTTGAGATGACAGCAATGCACAAGGGGTACATGTGGTCGTGGAAAGTGACAGGGCGGTTATGCTCTCTAATAACTACATTTCTTTAAATAGCTACAAGTCCTAGTGTGTATTTTCTAGTAATAACAATTTGGAAGCATCAATGCTTCTACTATGGTCATTAACTGATATTCAAGTTTTCTGTTGCATATTTTTTATGCAGTTTTGTAGCTCTTCTTTCCACTTTTCTGGTTTTCCGTGTCCTGTTTCAGGTATGCATTCCATACCTGGATGCAGTAATCTAGCTGTGGCATAACCAGTGATTTGTACAACCTCATTATTGTATCCTTGTCTCTGGTGACTTGTCCTTATTATACCTAAAGTTGAGTTGGCCTTTTTTGATTCTTCAGCACATTTTAAGGTTCTTTCCCTCATGCTTAACTGTCTTGTGGCTCAGCTCTGCTGTACCTCAGGGCTTACTGCAACCCGGTTTCCAGTTTGCCAGGTCGGGCCTCTCTCCGGTCAGCTGCCCGTGGCCACTTGGTAGTTCCTTGGATGTTCGCTGCTACTGCCCAGTCTCGTAGTTTTACGGTGGTGGGCCCTTCCAGCTGGAACAGCCTCCCTCAGGCCTTTAGGCTCGCTCTCCTCTCTCTCCTGTCCAGTTTCGCAAGCACCTGAAAGCGTTTCTTTTTGTCAGTGAAGACACTGACCCAGATCAAGAGCACGTCTGATTTTGAGTGGCATTATATAAATTCTTGATTACAATTACAGGTTTTGCACTCTTGTGCATAATCACTCCCAAGTCCCTTTCTTTATCACTCACTTTCAATACCTTACCCTCCCTCCATTTTATGAAAACTCGTTTCTCTTCTCCATATGCGTAACTGAGCACTTTTCCAAATTAAGAGCATTTGCCAGTCCTGTGACCACCTGAACATTCTTCTTAGATCTTTCCGTAGTATCTCCGCTTCTTCTTCATCACCCACTGCTCTACATAGTTTTGTATCGTCTGCAAACTGATAAATTTGCCTTAAAATCCCATCGTATACGTCACTAATAAAAAGTATGAACAGCAATGGCCCAAGCACTGATCCTTGTGGCACTCCACTTGGTGTCGTCCAGCTAGAATGTTTATCACCTGTGCCCACCTTTTGTCTTCTACCTGATAACCAGCTTTGACTGAATCTATGTTAGTGCCTACCCTCTAATCCCACCTGTTTGCAACTTTTTGGCCAGCTTTACATGAGGTACTTTGTCAAATGCCTTGGCAACATCTAGGTAAATTACATCTCCACGTTTCCCTCGTCAATCCTCTCCTAGATCTCCTTAAAGAAGTCCAGCAGATATATCAAACAAGAACGGCCTCTGGTAAATCCCTGTTGAATGCCCTTTATAATATCATGCTCATTCAAATGTTCCACTATATTATCCTTAATTCTTTCCATGACTTTGCACACCACAATGGTTAAACTGACTGGTCTGTAGTTACCTGGCTCACTTCTGTTTCCCTTTTTAAGCAATGGCACTATGGATGCTAATTCCTCTCCAATTTCTTCCATCACTTCATGTAAGAATTTGGGATGAAGTTCATCTATGCCTGGACTTTGATCAGTTTTTAGCCTTTTCAGTTGCTCCATCACATTTTCTTTAGTAAACATAACCTGTGTTAATCCCTTCTCACCAGTCTGAAAATGTGTGGTTAGACTCATGTATATAATATCATTCACATTCAAATGTTCCACTATATTATCCATAATAATTCTCTCCATAACTTTGCATAAAGATTTACAGGGACGTGTGGTAACTCTTACTACCACCTGTGCCCAGTGTTACAATAATGGCTTGGAATACACAATAAAATTTAAAAAATCCAAGCAAAAGTCCATGACACGATTACAATTTATTCTTTGTCACAGGTAAAATCAATAGAAAGAAGTCCACGGAAAAGTGCATCCTTGAAAGAGTGTTCATCTGGCCCTTCATTTTGTTTTGTCTTTAATACCTGAACTGTTCCTAGGCACTATCACATAGTAGTGCTGAAAGTTGAATTTGCATGTGGCATCCACTGAGCCTCACACCAATCTGGAATGATAAAACAACTACAGCAGTATCCACTCTTTTTTAGCAATATTTAAACCTGCAGTGAAAATATATTATGCATATCAGGCACCCGTAAGGACATTAGAAATCATTAAACAACAAACCCATAAACTTGAAGTTACTTTTTAAGTTATTTGATTTCATTACAGTTTTATCAGCAATTTTTTTATCAGCAACAAGAAAATGTTTGATTTTCTAAAGTAAACTGGGTGCATTTGAATTTTTCAAATCGTGATCAAGCTTTTTGCTAAAATCTGGTAGTGTCTGTAGCCTGGATTTGGAATGATCAGGAATGTCAAATAAGGCATCACAGTGTCTGCAGTACAGTCTGGCAGATATGATATTGTTATTCCTAAAATAAGACCATTGCTTAGACCAGAGCTGTCCAACCTTTTTGACACCGCGGACCACTGAAACAAGTATTAGTGAAGTCGAAGGCCGCACCAGAAAACTCAAATGAAACGACTAAAATTTATTGAAAATTTCTAACTGTATTAAAATTTATTATAAATGGTAATGGTCATGTAATAGAAGAAGAAGAAGAGCAGTCCCTTAAGCTAGCCCTGAGGCAGCCATGGGTATGAAGTGTTAGCGACTTCATTTTCTTAGCCTCGGCATATGAAGGCGGGTGGCCAGTCCTCTCCCTCGCCGTCTCATCTTCCCACTGACAGTGTCAGTTAATTCATCATAGCTGAGTTGGCTAGGGGGTGCAGTGGAACAGAAATCTCGAACCAAATTTCTGCCCTGGCAGGGATTTGAACCCCCGACCTCTCCATTGACAGTCCAGCGCGCTAACCACTAGACTACCGAGCACCCCCTGTCATGTAATAACCAGTGAATAAATATCATGTATGTCTGGCATGCTTTATAATAGTTCAGCGCCAAAAGTATATCAATAAACGTTCAAGCACGTTTTTAGTGAGATATTTGGCTTTCAATTTTGCTTTCAATTTTTTCTTTGCGGTTGGTATTCAGCTCGGCCAGGCCACTTAAAATCAGCTCGCGGGCCGCGTGTTGGACAGCACGGGCTTAGACTGACCGTCGGGTTATTTTCTTCGAGTTCCTATCATCATTAACATGCCTTTCAAAGGTCCATCCTTTCCCCATACTCTACCCTGGTTAAATAAAACCATCAAGGTCAATACTAGCCAGTGTGAGAATTGTAGAAAAGACTGGGGGGTTAGACTTTCAGGAGTTTGATCCATGTAGAGTCGAATATTTTATCTGCATTTCCAAACTGGGAAATGCAATAGAAAGCTATACACTCCTTAAAGTGATGACATCACCAAATTTATCAGTACACAATTCGCATGGTATCACAATAAACCAGAGCATTACTTTATTAGTGACCACAAAGTGAATTGTGAAAGAAAATGCTACAATATATGCATAATATAAAAAGTTGATACTGCAAAATCACACTAGCACCAACTGAGGGGGTTTGGAAACGACCCCCTTGGGTGTGCAATGAAGACTTAACTCTGGGGTCCTAAGAAAGACTAGGGGGTTGAACCCCCAACAATTCTCACCATGATACCAGCCTTCAAAAATCACAAAGCAAAATGGTAGACCATCCAGATGGTATGAAACAACTAGTGCTGGATATAATAGAGAAACTGACCCACCCACTGCAGCCGATTGAACTGCAGGATCAGAATTCAGAAACACTTACATCCTTCACTACAAAACATACAACCTGTTTCTTTGCATTCTTTGCTGACTTCTTTGCTGGCATCTCCATGTTCCTTTTCTGAATTTTGTACACCTCTTCTCACAATGACCATTTGTTCCTTAAATAACAAACATGCATCTACTGTGTCTAAAAATGATTACAAGTGATTTACAAGTGATTTTGTTCACCGAGTTCAGACATACAATTAATCTGTTCACTAAGTGAAGGCTTACAAACTTTGCAGAGTGATTCACTTGACTGAGTGAAGATTCACAGAGCAATATGGTTTTCACAGAGTATATTTTCCAAATGAAATGGATTTTCAAAATATATAATATATTAGAATTAAATTCTGCATTTATAACTGCTGTGTATCACTAAGTGACATTCGACAGCAGTTACTCGTTGAACGACCTTGAATGAATGAAGGTATGAGCACCCGGAGCGTGCATACATTTTGCTTTAATATTTGTTGGTTAGGTTGCCAGTGGGAATCGAACCCGATTATTCTGGCATGGCCGCAGATTGTGACGTCTGATGGCAACGCTACTGACTGCGCTATCATGCTTCACAATAAACCAAGAATCATGTTTAAATAACTTCATCTGTTTGCTTTCCAATTGATATAACTATAAGTGTGTATGATTAAACAAAATCATTTTCAGGATTTAAGATTAATAAAATATACAGCAAGCAGAATTATGAGAGTTAGACAAACTTTAACAAGTTTAATTATTTTATCAACTGTTAAATAAATTGTCATTAAAACTATATACCATCTGCTTTTGTACGATGACTTTTCAGGCTAAAATGTAAGTGTCACAATTTTCAGTCTGTATAGGGTATTAAATATTGAAATATTAACGAAACATATCAATGATCATGACTACTAAGGTCTAATAAACAGAACCAAGTCACAGAAATAACCCTAGAAGTTAAAGTTATACAACCAGATCTAACAACTTTCATAAATCAGAACAGTTTTACCTAGTATCCCTTTCGTTCTTTGCTAAATCAAATCTAATAAAAACATCAAACTCAGAATCAGTAACTCTGCACTCTCAGTAACCTTAAGCAAATCCCTCACATCCTTTAACGTGAGTCTTAATGGTCAAAGTGTGGTGCTCTGATCCAGTTAGTTTTAGGATGGTTTTCATTTATAGTCTGTACTTCTGCAAACAGTTTTGAACCCGATCAGCAAAGATTTACTGTAAAAGTTTCATGCACGTTACTGTAAAACTTGTATAGTGTGTAGCTTGTAGACAAGAACCTTAAATTTAACTAAATTTTACAACAAATATATATTTATAATAACTACTGTATCAGATTCTGGTTAAACCGTAGATTACGTTGCTAAATTAAGCACTTGTATTGAAACTTTATAATATAAGAAAATAATAATCATCGTTCATCCAACTTCTAGGTTTTAAAGCTATATGTTCATCGATCATCCAGCTTCTAGTTTGAGCTATACTTTCATCGATCCATCCAACTTCTAGTTTCTGTTTATGTTTTCGTCGCTCATTCACGGCAATAACTTCTGCACTATAACGATATATCGGCAAACTTGCGCTATCAGGGACCCTATCGATGACCCAATTTCAAGGGGACTGTGTATTACAAGTGGTCACACCTTGACTCGAATAAGCCTAGTTGATTGAAAGAAGGGTTAACCTGTGCATCAATGACGCTAGTAACACTAATATAGAGAAACTAGTTAGCTTCAATGACACTACACTAATATAAACAAACTAGTTAGCGCCAATGACACTAATAAAGCTAGTTTTTGCCACAACGCTTCCGACTATTTAAGCTGCCATGTAGACTCTAAACATGCAAACTCCGTCACTGTTCGTACTCTGACAGTGCCAGTCCCAAGCCTGGAGAAAGGAGGAGGGCGACCCTAATCATCGTTGATATGGCACAGCGTCGTTAAACAGCAACTAAGTAAGAAGTCTGAACATGCACAGTTTTAAAACAGTGAAGCTTTGTTTTAAAACAGTTAATCTAGGGCACAACTAGGGGTAATCCTGGAAACGGCGGTCCCAAATTATAAAATTAAATAAATCCAGGGTTTTAGCGTCCGAAATTATTTACATAGCATGAGCGATGAAAACATTAGTAAAACTCAACTAGAAGTTGGAAGATTGATGAAAATATAGGTCACACTAGAAGCTGGATCATCGATGAAAATGTTACATAATCAAACTCAAACTAGAAGTTGGATTGCGATGAAAATATATCGTTTTAAGCGCCGATATCATTGCCGTGCATGAGCGATAAAAACGTTTCATAGTAAAACTGAAACTAGAAGTTGGA
>OY744617.1:5872319-6182542 GCA_963556255.1 Allolobophora icterica | reverse complement strand
AAAGAAATTTGAAATCTGCTATAGAATTCAAATGACAGTTGATTAACGGAAAAACTTCAAAGTGCTCTCATTTGAATTTGGGTGAACAGAACTGAAAATTTTTCGGCCGTTTGGTAGCCCCAGGACCCGTCTATCGACTCCCCTGAAAAGAAATTTGAAATCTGCTATAGAATTCAAATGACAGTTGATTAACGGAAAAACTTCAAAGTGCTCTCATTTGAATTTGGGTGAACAGAACTGAAAAATTTTCGGCCGTTTGGTAGCCCCAGGACCCGTCTATCGACTCCCCTGAAAAGAAATTTGAAATCTGCTATAGAATTCAAATGACAGTTGATTAACGGAAAAACTTCAAAGTGCTCTCATTTGAATTTGGGTGAACAGAACTGAAAAATTTTCGGCCGTTTGGTAGCCCCAGGACCCGTCTATCGACTCCCCTGAAAAGAAATTTGAAATCTGCTATAGAATTCAAATGACAGTTGATTAACGGAAAAACTTCAAAGTGCTCTCATTTGAATTTGGGTGAACAGAACTGAAAAATTTTCGGCCGTTTGGTAGCCCCAGGACCCGTCTATCGACTCCCCTGAAAAGAAATTTGAAATCTGCTATAGAATTCAAATGACAGTTGATTAACGGAAAAACTTCAAAGTGCTCTCATTTGAATTTGGGTGAACAGAACTGAAAAATTTTCGGCCGTTTGGTAGCCCCAGGACCCGTCTATCGACTCCCCTGAAAAGAAATTTGAAATCTGCTATAGAATTCAAATGACAGTTGATTAACGGAAAAACTTCAAAGTGCTCTCATTTGAATTTGGGTGAACAGAACTGAAAAATTTTCGGCCGTTTGGTAGCCCCAGGACCCGTCTATCGACTCCCCTGAAAAGAAATTGGAAATCTGCTATAGAATTCAAATGACAGTTGATTAACGGAAAAACTTCAAAGTGCTCTCATTTGAATTTGGGTGAACAGAACTGAAAAATTTTCGGCCGTTTGGTAGCCCCAGGACCCGTCTATCGACTCCCCTGAAAAGAAATTTGAAATCTGCTATAGAATTCAAATGACAGTTGATTAACGGAAAAACTTCAAAGTGCTCTCATTTGAATTTGGGTGAACAGAACTGAAAAATTTTCGGCCGTTTGGTAGCCCCAGGACCCGTCTATCGACTCCCCTGAAAAGAAATTGGAAATCTGCTATAGAATTCAAATGACAGTTGATTAACGGAAAAACTTCAAAGTGCTCTCATTTGAATTTGGGTGAACAGAACTGAAAAATTTTCGGCCGTTTGGTAGCCCCAGGACCCGTCTATCGACTCCCCTGAAAAGAAATTGGAAATCTGCTATAGAATTCAAATGACAGTTGATTAACGGAAAAACTTCAAAGTGCTCTCATTTGAATTTGGGTGAACAGAACTGAAAAATTTTCGGCCGTTTGGTAGCCCCAGGACCCGTCTATCGACTCCCCTGAAAAGAAATTGGAAATCTGCTATAGAATTCAAATGACAGTTGATTAACGGAAAAACTTCAAAGTGCTCTCATTTGAATTTGGGTGAACAGAACTGAAAATTTTTCGGCCGTTTGGTAGCCCCAGGACCCGTCTATCGACTCCCCTGAAAAGAAATTTGAAATCTGCTATAGAATTCAAATGACAGTTGATTAACGGAAAAACTTCAAAGTGCTCTCATTTGAATTTGGGTGAACAGAACTGAAAAATTTTCGGCCGTTTGGTAGCCCCAGGACCCGTCTATCGACTCCCCTGAAAAGAAATTTGAAATCTGCTATAGAATTCAAATGACAGTTGATTAACGGAAAAACTTCAAAGTGCTCTCATTTGAATTTGGGTGAACAGAACTGAAAAATTTTCGGCCGTTTGGTAGCCCCAGGACCCGTCTATCGACTCCCCTGAAAAGAAATTTGAAATCTGCTATAGAATTCAAATGACAGTTGATTAACGGAAAAACTTCAAAGTGCTCTCATTTGAATTTGGGTGAACAGAACTGAAAAATTTTCGGCCGTTTGGTAGCCCCAGGACCCGTCTATCGACTCCCCTGAAAAGAAATTTGAAATCTGCTATAGAATTCAAATGACAGTTGATTAACGGAAAAACTTCAAAGTGCTCTCATTTGAATTTGGGTGAACAGAACTGAAAAATTTTCGGCCGTTTGGTAGCCCCAGGACCCGTCTATCGACTCCCCTGAAAAGAAATTTGAAATCTGCTATAGAATTCAAATGACAGTTGATTAACGGAAAAACTTCAAAGTGCTCTCATTTGAATTTGGGTGAACAGAACTGAAAAATTTTCGGCCGTTTGGTAGCCCCAGGACCCGTCTATCGACTCCCCTGAAAAGAAATTTGAAATCTGCTATAGAATTCAAATGACAGTTGATTAACGGAAAAACTTCAAAGTGCTCTCATTTGAATTTGGGTGAACAGAACTGAAAAATTTTCGGCCGTTTGGTAGCCCCAGGACCCGTCTATCGACTCCCCTGAAAAGAAATTTGAAATCTGCTATAGAATTCAAATGACAGTTGATTAACGGAAAAACTTCAAAGTGCTCTCATTTGAATTTGGGTGAACAGAACTGAAAATTTTTCGGCCGTTTGGTAGCCCCAGGACCCGTCTATCGACTCCCCTGAAAAGAAATTTGAAATCTGCTATAGAATTCAAATGACAGTTGATTAACGGAAAAACTTCAAAGTGCTCTCATTTGAATTTGGGTGAACAGAACTGAAAAATTTTCGGCCGTTTGGTAGCCCCAGGACCCGTCTATCGACTCCCCTGAAAAGAAATTTGAAATCTGCTATAGAATTCAAATGACAGTTGATTAACGGAAAAACTTCAAAGTGCTCTCATTTGAATTTGGGTGAACAGAACTGAAAAATTTTCGGCCGTTTGGTAGCCCCAGGACCCGTCTATCGACTCCCCTGAAAAGAAATTTGAAATCTGCTATAGAATTCAAATGACAGTTGATTAACGGAAAAACTTCAAAGTGCTCTCATTTGAATTTGGGTGAACAGAACTGAAAAATTTTCGGCCGTTTGGTAGCCCCAGGACCCGTCTATCGACTCCCCTGAAAAGAAATTGGAAATCTGCTATAGAATTCAAATGACAGTTGATTAACGGAAAAACTTCAAAGTGCTCTGATTTGAATTTGGGTGAACAGAACTGAAAAATTTTCGGCCGTTTGGTAGCCCCAGGACCCGTCTATCGACTCCCCTGAAAAGAAATTTGAAATCTGCTATAGAATTCAAATGACAGTTGATTAACGGAAAAACTTCAAAGTGCTCTCATTTGAATTTGGGTGAACAGAACTGAAAAATTTTCGGC
This sequence comes from Allolobophora icterica, assembly GCA_963556255.1. Lineage (NCBI taxonomy): Eukaryota > Metazoa > Annelida > Clitellata > Crassiclitellata > Lumbricidae > Allolobophora > Allolobophora icterica. The sequence goes on along the minus strand of OY744617.1, from coordinate 6,179,223 downwards.
CGTTTGGTAGCCCCAGGACCCGTCTATCGACTCCCCTGAAAAGAAATTGGAAATCTGCTATAGAATTCAAATGACAGTTGATTAACGGAAAAACTTCAAAGTGCTCTCATTTGAATTTGGGTGAACAGAACTGAAAAATTTTCGGCCGTTTGGTAGCCCCAGGACCCGTCTATCGACTCCCCTGAAAAGAAATTGGAAATCTGCTATAGAATTCAAATGACAGTTGATTAACGGAAAAACTTCAAAGTGCTCTCATTTGAATTTGGGTGAACAGAACTGAAAAATTTTCGGCCGTTTGGTAGCCCGTCGATAGACGGGTCGTCTATCGACTCCCCTGAAAAGAAATTGGAAATCTGCTATAGAATTCAAATGACAGTTGATTAACGGAAAAACTTCAAAGTGCTCTCATTTGAATTTGGGTGAACAGAACTGAAAATTTTTCGGCCGTTTGGTAGCCCCAGGACCCGTCTATCGACTCCCCTGAAAAGAAATTTGAAATCTGCTATAGAATTCAAATGACAGTTGATTAACGGAAAAACTTCAAAGTGCTCTCATTTGAATTTGGGTGAACAGAACTGAAAAATTTTCGGCCGTTTGGTAGCCCCAGGACCCGTCTATCGACTCCCCTGAAAAGAAATTTGAAATCTGCTATAGAATTCAAATGACAGTTGATTAACGGAAAAACTTCAAAGTGCTCTCATTTGAATTTGGGTGAACAGAACTGAAAAATTTTCGGCCGTTTGGTAGCCCCAGGACCCGTCTATCGACTCCCCTGAAAAGAAATTGGCCAATTTCAATCACTCCGGTTCTATGTAGAATACTTGAGAAATTGGTTGTGCGCCATTATCTTTACCCCATTCTCACTAACCCTGCTGAGAACCGTTCGTTTGCTGATCAATTTGCTTTCAGACCATCCGGATCCACTTCTGCTGCTTTAATTACTATTTCTGACTTCATACTTAACTCGCTCAATTCAGAACCGTATGTCCGCCTCGTTGCCTTAGACTTTTCTAAGGCTTTTGATACTGTCAGACACTCTTTCCTGGCCGACCAACTGGCCCTCTTACCCATCCCCATCAATATTCATAATTGGATCCTTTCCCTCCTCAGTAACCGCAGCCATTGCACTAAGTTCCATGGTATCACATCGACCCTGGCCAGAATTAATGCAAGTATCATACAGGGCTCCGGCATGGGTCCTACCAATTTTGTTGTAGCCATGTCAGGTTTAAAAACCTCTCTACCACTTTAATCGCATCTTCAAATATGCAGACGACTGCTATCTTCTCATACTAGCTTCTAATATCTCCACCACTGTTGCAGAACTTGATCACATAAATGCCTGGGCCCAGAGATGCAATCTTCATCTCAACCATTCTAAATCCAGCGACATTATCTTCACCAAGCCCAAGACGATCCTTAAATCCAATCCACCACCTATATGCGGAATCCCAAGGGTCTCTTCAATAAAAATATTAGGAATTGAAATAACCGATAAGTTTGGATTCTCTCCGTATATCCAAAAACTAAGCATAAAGGCTAAACAATCCCTTTACGCTCATCGTATATTAGTTTCTCATGGGCTCTCGGGCCCCAGGCTTCATGATGTAATACGGGCTACCACTGTCAACCGTATGCTGTACTGTTCCCAGGTATGGTTAGGCTTTGCTAATAAGCAGGAACTTGATCATTTGGGCGCAATTATCCGTAAGTTGGTTCATCTCGGCTACCTCCCTCCTTCTTTTCCTACTTTTGATGAACTTTGCAAAAAAGCTGATCGTGATCTCTTTAAGAACATTCTCAAAAACCCTAGTCACCTCCTCCACGACCTTCTACCTCCTGTTCATAAGACCGGGTATGATTTGCGCCCACGTTCTCATAATCTGGTTCTCCCTAGATTTGACTCCCTTACCCGACGTGGTTTCCTGGGTAGAATGCTATACAGCTAGGCTCTGTTGTTATTATTTTCATTTATAATTTAACGTCATTATTACTGTTATATTTTTCTTTCCTCTTTGTGTATAATTGTATGTAAAGCGCTGTGCGTTTGCTAGCGTTTAATAAAGAATATACTTACTTACTTACTTACTTACTGAAAAGAAATTGGAAATCTGCTATAGAATTCAAATGACAGTTGATTAACGGAAAAACTTCAAAGTGCTCTCATTTGAATTTGGGTGAACAGAACTGAAAAATTTTCGGCCGTTTGGTAGCCCCAGGACCCGTCTATCGACTCCCCTGAAAAGAAATTTGAAATCTGCTATAGAATTCAAATGACAGTTGATTAACGGAAAAACTTCAAAGTGCTCTCATTTGAATTTGGGTGAACAGAACTGAAAAATTTTCGGCCGTTTGGTAGCCCCAGGACCCGTCTATCGACTCCCCTGAAAAGAAATTGGCCAATTTCAATCACTCCGGTTCTATGTAGAATACTTGAGAAATTGGTTGTGCGCCATTATCTTTACCCCATTCTCACTAACCCTGCTGAGAACCGTTCGTTTGCTGATCAATTTGCTTTCAGACCATCCGGATCCACTTCTGCTGCTTTAATTACTATTTCTGACTTCATACTTAACTCGCTCAATTCAGAACCGTATGTCCGCCTCGTTGCCTTAGACTTTTCTAAGGCTTTTGATACTGTCAGACACTCTTTCCTGGCCGACCAACTGGCCCTCTTACCCATCCCCATCAATATTCATAATTGGATCCTTTCCCTCCTCAGTAACCGCAGCCATTGCACTAAGTTCCATGGTATCACATCGACCCTGGCCAGAATTAATGCAAGTATCATACAGGGCTCCGGCATGGGTCCTACCAATTTTGTTGTAGCCATGTCAGGTTTAAAAACCTCTCTACCACTTTAATCGCATCTTCAAATATGCAGACGACTGCTATCTTCTCATACTAGCTTCTAATATCTCCACCACTGTTGCAGAACTTGATCACATAAATGCCTGGGCCCAGAGATGCAATCTTCATCTCAACCATTCTAAATCCAGCGACATTATCTTCACCAAGCCCAAGACGATCCTTAAATCCAATCCACCACCTATATGCGGAATCCCAAGGGTCTCTTCAATAAAAATATTAGGAATTGAAATAACCGATAAGTTTGGATTCTCTCCGTATATCCAAAAACTAAGCATAAAGGCTAAACAATCCCTTTACGCTCATCGTATATTAGTTTCTCATGGGCTCTCGGGCCCCAGGCTTCATGATGTAATACGGGCTACCACTGTCAACCGTATGCTGTACTGTTCCCAGGTATGGTTAGGCTTTGCTAATAAGCAGGAACTTGATCATTTGGGCGCAATTATCCGTAAGTTGGTTCATCTCGGCTACCTCCCTCCTTCTTTTCCTACTTTTGATGAACTTTGCAAAAAAGCTGATCGTGATCTCTTTAAGAACATTCTCAAAAACCCTAGTCACCTCCTCCACGACCTTCTACCTCCTGTTCATAAGACCGGGTATGATTTGCGCCCACGTTCTCATAATCTGGTTCTCCCTAGATTTGACTCCCTTACCCGACGTGGTTTCCTGGGTAGAATGCTATACAGCTAGGCTCTGTTGTTATTATTTTCATTTATAATTTAACGTCATTATTACTGTTATATTTTTCTTTCCTCTTTGTGTATAATTGTATGTAAAGCGCTGTGCGTTTGCTAGCGTTTAATAAAGAATATACTTACTTACTTACTTACTTACTGAAAAGAAATTGGAAATCTGCTATAGAATTCAAATGACAGTTGATTAACGGAAAAACTTCAAAGTGCTCTCATTTGAATTTGGGTGAACAGAACTGAAAAATTTTCGGCCGTTTGGTAGCCCCAGGACCCGTCTATCGACTCCCCTGAAAAGAAATTGGAAATCTGCTATAGAATTCAAATGACAGTTGATTAACGGAAAAACTTCAAAGTGCTCTCATTTGAATTTGGGTGAACAGAACTGAAAAATTTTCGGCCGTTTGGTAGCCCCAGGACCCGTCTATCGACTCCCCTGAAAAGAAATTTGAAATCTGCTATAGAATTCAAATGACAGTTGATTAACGGAAAAACTTCAAAGTGCTCTCATTTGAATTTGGGTGAACAGAACTGAAAAATTTTCGGCCGTTTGGTAGCCCCAGGACCCGTCTATCGACTCCCCTGAAAAGAAATTTGAAATCTGCTATAGAATTCAAATGACAGTTGATTAACGGAAAAACTTCAAAGTGCTCTCATTTGAATTTGGGTGAACAGAACTGAAAAATTTTCGGCCGTTTGGTAGCCCCAGGACCCGTCTATCGACTCCCCTGAAAAGAAATTGGAAATCTGCTATAGAATTCAAATGACAGTTGATTAACGGAAAAACTTCAAAGTGCTCTCATTTGAATTTGGGTGAACAGAACTGAAAAATTTTCGGCCGTTTGGTAGCCCCAGGACCCGTCTATCGACTCCCCTGAAAAGAAATTTGAAATCTGCTATAGAATTCAAATGACAGTTGATTAACGGAAAAACTTCAAAGTGCTCTCATTTGAATTTGGGTGAACAGAACTGAAAAATTTTCGGCCGTTTGGTAGCCCCAGGACCCGTCTATCGACTCCCCTGAAAAGAAATTGGAAATCTGCTATAGAATTCAAATGACAGTTGATTAACGGAAAAACTTCAAAGTGCTCTCATTTGAATTTGGGTGAACAGAACTGAAACATTTTCGGCCGTTTGGTAGCCCCAGGACCCGTCTATCGACTCCCCTGAAAAGAAATTGGAAATCTGCTATAGAATTCAAATGACAGTTGATTAACGGAAAAACTTCAAAGTGCTCTCATTTGAATTTGGGTGAACAGAACTGAAAAATTTTCGGCCGTTTGGTAGCCCCAGGACCCGTCTATCGACTCCCCTGAAAAGAAATTGGAAATCTGCTATAGAATTCAAATGACAGTTGATTAACGGAAAAACTTCAAAGTGCTCTCATTTGAATTTGGGTGAACAGAACTGAAAAATTTTCGGCCGTTTGGTAGCCCCAGGACCCGTCTATCGACTCCCCTGAAAAGAAATTTGAAATCTGCTATAGAATTCAAATGACAGTTGATTAACGGAAAACTTTCAAAGTGCTCTCATTTGAATTTGGGTGACAGAAGTGAAAAATTTTGGACTGTTTGGTAGCCCTAGAGCCCGTCTATCGATTGGCCGAAAAGAAATTTGAAATCTGTTATAGAATTCAAACGACAGTTGATTAACGGAAAAACTTCAAAGTGCTCTCATTTGAATTTGGGTGAACGGAACTGAAAAATTTTCGGCCGTTTGGTAGCCCCAGGACCCGTCTATCGACTCCCCTGAAAAGAAATTTGAAATCTGCTATAGAATTCAAATGACAGTTGATTAACGGAAAAACTTCAAAGTGCTCTCATTTGAATTTGGGTGAACAGAACTGAAAAATTTTCGGCCGTTTGGTAGCCCCAGGACCCGTCTATCGACTCCCCTGAAAAGAAATTGGAAATCTGCTATAGAATTCAAATGACAGTTGATTAACGGAAAAACTTCAAAGTGCTCTCATTTGAATTTGGGTGAACAGAACTGAAAAGAAATTTCGGCCGTTTGGTAGCCCCAGGACCCGTCTATCGACTCCCCTGAAAAGAAATTTGAAATCTGCTATAGAATTCAAATGACAGTTGATTAACGGAAAAACTTCAAAGTGCTCTCATTTGAATTTGGGTGAACAGAACTGAAAAATTTTCGGCCGTTTGGTAGCCCCAGGACCCGTCTATCGACTCCCCTGAAAAGAAATTTGAAATCTGCTATAGAATTCAAATGACAGTTGATTAACGGAAAAACTTCAAAGTGCTCTGATTTGAATTTGGGTGAACAGAACTGAAAAATTTTCGGCCGTTTGGTAGCCCCAGGACCCGTCTATCGACTCCCCTGAAAAGAAATTTGAAATCTGCTATAGAATTCAAATGACAGTTGATTAACGGAAAAACTTCAAAGTGCTCTCATTTGAATTTGGGTGAACAGAACTGAAAAATTTTCGGCCGTTTGGTAGCCCCAGGACCCGTCTATCGACTCCCCTGAAAAGAAATTGGAAATCTGCTATAGAATTCAAATGACAGTTGATTAACGGAAAAACTTCAAAGTGCTCTCATTTGAATTTGGGTGAACAGAACTGAAAATTTTTCGGCCGTTTGGTAGCCCCAGGACCCGTCTATCGACTCCCCTGAAAAGAAATTTGAAATCTGCTATAGAATTCAAATGACAGTTGATTAACGGAAAAACTTCAAAGTGCTCTCATTTGAATTTGGGTGAACAGAACTGAAAATTTTTCGGCCGTTTGGTAGCCCCAGGACCCGTCTATCGACTCCCCTGAAAAGAAATTTGAAATCTGCTATAGAATTCAAATGACAGTTGATTAACGGAAAAACTTCAAAGTGCTCTCATTTGAATTTGGGTGAACAGAACTGAAAATTTTTCGGCCGTTTGGTAGCCCCAGGACCCGTCTATCGACTCCCCTGAAAAGAAATTTGAAATCTGCTATAGAATTCAAATGACAGTTGATTAACGGAAAAACTTCAAAGTGCTCTCATTTGAATTTGGGTGAACAGAACTGAAAAATTTTCGGCCGTTTGGTAGCCCCAGGACCCGTCTATCGACTCCCCTGAAAAGAAATTTGAAATCTGCTATAGAATTCAAATGACAGTTGATTAACGGAAAAACTTCAAAGTGCTCTCATTTGAATTTGGGTGAACAGAACTGAAAAATTTTCGGCCGTTTGGTAGCCCCAGGACCCGTCTATCGACTCCCCTGAAAAGAAATTTGAAATCTGCTATAGAATTCAAATGACAGTTGATTAACGGAAAACTTTCAAAGTGCTCTCATTTGAATTTGGGTGACAGAAGTGAAAATTTTGGACTGTTTGGTAGCCCTAGAGCCCGTCTATCGATTGGCCGAAAAGAAATTTGAAATCTGTTATAGAATTCAAACGACAGTTGATTAACGGAAAAACTTCAAAGTGCTCTCATTTGAATTTGGGTGAACAGAACTGAAAATTTTTCGGCCGTTTGGTAGCCCCAGGACCCTTCTATCGACTCCCCTGAAAAGAAATTTGAAATCTGCTATAGAATTCAAATGACAGTTGATTAACGGAAAAACTTTAAAGTGCTCTCATTTGAATTTGGGTGAACAGAACTGAAAAACTTTCGGCCGTTTGGTAGCCCCAGGACCCGTCTATCGACTCCCCTGAAAAGAAATTTGAAATCTGCTATAGAATTCAAATGACAGTTGATTAACGGAAAACTTTCAAAGTGCTCTCATTTGAATTTGGGTGAACAGAACTGAAAAATTTTGGACTGTTTGGTAGCCCTAGAGCCCGTCTATCGATTGGCCGAAAAGAAATTTGAAATCCGTTATAGAATTCAAACGACAGTTGATTAACGGAAAACTTTCAAAGTGCTCTCATTTGAATTTGGCCGAACAGAACTGAAAAATTTTGAACTGTTTGGTAGCCCTAGAGCCCGTCTATCGATTGGCCGAAAAGAAATTTGAAATCTGTTATAGAATTCAAACGACAGTTGATTAACGGAAAATTTTCAAAGTGCTCTCATTTGAATTTGGCTGAATAGAACTTAAAGGTTTAGGGCTGTATGCTAGCTCTAGGATCCCGTAAAATTGACAGTCGTTTGAATTTTAAGACATATTTGCATTTTCTTTTCGGAGCAATCGATTGAAGGGTCCTATGGTTATGAAACTGCCCAAAAAGCTTACACTTTTATGACATGTACAGTGACGATCCTCATCTTAAGATCTAAATTTGTGGGAAGTTTGTGAGGCCACAATAAAATAACTAATGACGATGTGAAAGGTTTCGCGCCAATTGCGCGTTACCTCACAGTATTGTTTCAGGACGCCATTTTCAATTAAATGTTTCGTTGAGTTGAAAACTTTGATTACTTCTTAAATCCAAAAATAACTACAAATTACTGCCAAATCAAGTACAGAGGTGCTAGTCAGTCAGACAGTAATTGACGAAATTAATGCTGTTAACCGGTCGACTCCACAGAATTTTTCTTTTCGATTCTGAATGTAACCTGTAGTATTTTACTAGTCCGCAGATGGATACGAAAAGTTAATTTCTCCATATAAATTGCACTACAATTGCGAATGAACTGAGAATAATAAGTTTTACAGTAGTTAAGGAATGAGAAGGGTGTTTATTTCTCTTCCGTTTCACCGAAAAATAAACCACTCGAAAGGAAAAACGAGAAGGAATTTTTGGATTAATCATAACTATTTTTATATCTCGAGTTATGGTCTTATCCTACCTACTATTACCTGTTTTAAAAGAACTTCGTTGATATGCCTATTCTATTTGCTGTGTATAGGGCCTATTGCGAATTCCGTTATGCAAATTACGTGACATAAAAATTACATAGTGCTTTTCTGCCTCATGCATTTATTTTAAGAAACTGCGCTCTTACCTTTATTGATATTTCGTTACAGAAAATGGTGCGTAATGATAGAATCCAGTGAGAAAGGCCTTTCAGTACAATGGCAATCGTAATCGTAGTCTCACATTTCCAAAGCACTAGGCGTAAGGTACCAGATTATCCACGAGCGCTGCATCGTGTCCAACTGATTATCACGGATTCAAAGTCGAGACCCAAGTCCAGTTGACTGAAGACCAGAGAGAAAAGGAAGCATAGGAGCTGCTAAGAAGGGTTTCGTCTAAGATGAGAAAGATGTGAAGGCGGAAGAGGTTAGACTTAAGTTTAGAATGGAAACCCTGAGAGATGACAGAGGAGCGGCAGGTGGATGATGGTGTGTAAGTGGCGATAGTGGTGGAGGATATCTGGCGATCTCCATGGTTGCCTATCGCAACATGTTCTCAGTTTCTGTGAACTATTGAAATTCGACCTCACTTCTCAGCTGACCATGATCCTTGACTATAATTTCACTGGATTATATCATCGACCATTTAAGCATTACGTCTGCGAAACAGAAGTCTCTGAATTAAATTCTAAACTTAACTAATCAAATATAATATACTTCAATACAATCCCTGCCAGTGACTTCTATTGCGCCATAATCACAATGCCCTAGATATTAATCGATTAATCGATTCAGGTAAAATCGCAGAGAAGCAGATTGGATGATTTTCGATTAGGTTTTTTACCTCGAAAAATCGATGAAGGATCTAGCTTGGCGGAGACATTTGCCACGCCAATGTCATCTTCTCAATGTCCGTTATACGCTTTCCCCTCCCAATGCATCGCCTCATCCTGCCATGCAACCATTGATGGAAGGTACTGCGGTATGCAGTTTCCTACGACGCCGGTTGAGCAAGACTCCTGCAGGTAGATAGAAACCTGAGATGTGTTCTGCACTGTGCTTCGTCCCACCGCGACAGCCGCGCTACCTACCGTTAGCTTCCCCTCCAGTCGCCCTACTCTCTTGCGGCCCGGTTAATAACCCACGTGCCCTTCTTGCTCAGGCATCATTGGGTTAGAATGGCCCGTAACTTATCGCTACGTTTCCCTTAAATAACAGCTGATTCATCACAGAATAGAACGCCTACTGAGTCTTTACAAATTTAGAGTGCTTTTGTTAGAAACGATTGTTTTAGTAATTACAACGACCTTTTGAGAAACCTCTGGACTGATCTTTAGATATGTTGTTCATAATACGGTTTGCGAACAGAGCCAAAAGGATTTCGCTTCAATTACGATTTTCCATGGGTCCTAGGAAACTCTACCTTGTGATGTTTCCGAGAAATTTCAGAATGTCTCGATGAGCATACGGGGCAAACAATGCGGCTGTGACTGGCAGTCTCCATAGTCTCTATGGCAACGTGTTTCCACGTGTCACTATGATCCTCGTCTACTTACATAAGAACATTTTTATCTCTGAGATTGCAAATATCAGATCAATCTAATTGTAAGATAACATCAAATTGTAAACTGTAGAAGTTTCACGTTGTTCAGCAGACATGAAATTTGTGTTAGAACCAGTGATAACCTATCCTGAAAATTAGAGAAGCTATGGTTGGATATCCGGCTTGCAGCATATTCCTGCCCCGGAATTGCAAACCCACATCATATAATTAAGAAGATCTTCAGCAATATATAGATGACCAAACATATCTCAATAGTTCTCAGCCTCTGCTGCTTCAACTCTTATCCATGCCTTTGTTTGCTTTCGCTTAGATTCTTGCTCTTCTCTCTACACCGGTCTTCCTCAGGCCCGCCTGTCCTTCCTTGAGAGGGTCCAGCGGTCTGCGGCGCGCCTTGTTGGCTCCATACCCCGCTATGGTAGTGTATCCTCCTACATGCATCATACTCTTCATTGGCTTCCCATCCGGCAGCGTATCCTGTATCGGCTTTGCTCTCTCGCCTGGCAATGTGTTTTGGGCATGGCTCCTTCCTACCTATGCTCCGTTTTTACTCTCTCTTCTTCTCTTACGGGTCGCTCAGCCCTCCGTTCCTCTTCTCGGGGCGACTTTATAGTCCCATATGCCCGCACTGCTACTACAGTATGCAGCGCCGAGCATTCCCTGTCGCTGGTCCAACTGCGTGGAATGACTTACCACCTCTCCTTCGCCTATCTCCTCGTACTCATCCGTCTTCTTTTTACGCTCTATTGAAGACTTTTCTCTTTGATTAGGCCTGGCTTGGGAGTGCCTCTGAGTAGAGCCCTTGAAGAGGCGCTATATAAATTCCATGATTGATTGATTGATTGATTGAATAAGAAGGGGAAAACTAAGACGAAGTTTAAGAAGAACCGTAGGGCCTACAAAACTGTCAAAAACGGGTGAGTCATTTTCAGAAATCGCCTATACGCGAAAGTTACAATATACATCAAAAGGCAACACATGAATTAAGATATTTTAAAATTGAAGACCTATGCGAAGCTATAAAATGCTAATGTTGTCTTGCAACTATATAATATAATTGTGACGTCACAAGTATTATAATTCATATTGTACAGGAAGCAGCATGCATGTTGTTCCCATATATTTATAGGTTCACATAATTATGTTGACAGTGTAATTAAATAATCACGAGGAAAGCTTTTATTGATTTGTACCTAATAAAGGATCAAAGACAATGAATTTTGTTCTTTATTCTCCAACATTGCATTCAAACTGGTTGAGAATAAAATCTGTGACCCAATCATAATCTGAAAATGTGCATCGACTCACTTCTATAGCTTTATGACTCATGACAGGTAAAATTCCAAACATACGAAGGATATGACGTTATAATTCTGGCTTCAGATCCAGACACTGCAAATGTAACTACGACAATTATTTATATAGCATCGTCAGTAGCCAGCTGCTTCAAGGATGCTTTGGAAACACTGTCTACTGTCAAATGCTGATGCCCGGAGTTAAGCAGCAAGTACAGTTTTAACCGTGGTTCTTTTTATAAACATAAAACATGGTTTTGGCTTCCTGAGTAGGTGCAGGAAGACTGTTCCAGGCACGCGGGCCAGCGACCCGAAAGGTCCGATCGTCCGTTTTAGTTTTTGTCGCTGGCACGAATACATCAGCGGACTTTGATGATCGCAGTCATTGAGACATTGAACACCAGGACTCAAAGTTTAAATTTGATCCAATCGCCTATTCTGAGCCAAATATCGCGGTTGTAATGGGGTCGAACTTTTTAAATCGCATGACGAGACGAACAGCAGCGTTGATGACATTCTGAAGACGAATGTTACTGCGCTGTGGCAAGCCAGCAAAGGCGACATTGCAGTATTTAATGCGGCTCAGGATTAAACTTTGCACGAGATGGTGAGTCACATCTTCTGTGAAAGACCGACAAACACACCTCTTAACATTGCGAAACTGGTTCTCACATGTCGTGTGATGTGTGAAGTCTTGATAGGTCTATATCAAGGAAAAGACCGAGATTGTGAACGTCGTTCTTTGCCGAACAGCATACGTCCCAATAGCGTGAAGCTGCGATTTGTTCAACCTAAGTGAGGACTAGCACCAGAGAAAGTCTGACTTCGATGAATTGAACTGAAGTCGAATGCATTTCATCCACTCAGCGATGGAACTAATGCAGTTCATTGAGACGGACCACAGATGCTGGACGTCGGTGAAATCAGGAAGACAGAAGGAATGAAGTGACGTATGGTCCATCTCTGGTCAATTCACTTTCGACCCACTTCGTCTTTCACTTCCTCCCACTTGACCAGCGGCGTCCATCCTATGGGCGGAATGAAGCAGAAACCTTCTTAGCCTTTTCAGGCGGGGAAAGAAATGCCTGCCCAGTCCTTCCATTTCAGTGATCCGAGATGATGAACATTCATGGGAGTCTCTAGTTACAAAAGCACAGCGATTTGCAACGGTCCACGATGTTGATGCACACATTCCGGTTCATCGAGCAAGACGATCACCCAGGCAACATGACCAGAAAACTCAGAAAAGGACAGTAAATGTGGTGCTCAGTAAAGTTGTTGCTCCATTGTGAACACACAGCTCGCAGTCGGCTTATCATCATTATATCGTCTTTTTTCTTACAACACACTTATGGCCGTCACTTTTATAGCTACGACTTAAACGAGGATCTATTCAAGGGGCTCGATCGGTAGATCTTACAGCAATGACAAAAGCTGGTGTTTCGGCGTATGTCACAGAATCCATAAAGAAAGACAACGGTTTGGCTACATGGTTCTGACTAGCATTACCAAGTGTTCATCACAGGAGACTGACTGGGGCTTTGAAATAGCAATGAACTATAAAAGCGTACAATTAAAAACGTCTTTGCATCAACTTACATGTACGGTGTGAGACTTAATTCGTTGGTTTGTCGTTATTGGATCCAGCTGATGTTCGTTTCCCCGACATAACTCCAGCAGAGCTTAAAGGAAGCGCGCTTTATCTGCAGAAGAACAAACGTCGCCTCTTGCCGCAATCAACATCGATATTTAATAGTGAAAGAAACACCAATCGGTTGTCTATAAATGCTTAGCAAATCGAAATGAAATTACTAACCGAAAGTGCAGCTGCAAAAGCAAATCGGTAACGATAAATTTACAAAGTAGACCCTACTTCAAAGGAAATAAATCAAGTAAAACTTAAGATGTATCCTAAGCTATGAAATGAGAAATGACGTCTTGCAACTAAATGCATGCATTGTGACGTCACACATGATTTTATACACTTCGTCTTCGTTGATAGATAATGAGGATAATAATTGTTGTTTTAAATATTATTGTAGTTAGGCCATTGTTTAAGCAAGCTGACACCCGGCTAAACGCCCACGTCTTGGGCTGCTGCCCAGGACATTTTTGCATGGGTTATTATCTCCAAGAAAGGAAAGTGTATACACCCTTCGGCCAAGAACACAATGACCGGACATCACCCAAAGCTGATAGCTTAATGAGAAAGACTATATATAGTATAGAACATACTTACTTCAGTCATTTTTGATCAGTTGCCTGCTCACACGCCAATAATTCTTAATAATATAATTTTCGATTGTTTGGACTCTTAATACAACCAATTATACGTATGTGGAGTTTTTCCTATCTTTCGCCGTTCTGTGCATCTTTTGAACGGTTTTCGGACGTGTGTAATCGACGTCTCATGGGCCACCATGGACTCGGTCATTTTAAGGGTTTCAGGTTACTTTCTGGACAGTGAAGGCTAACAGACTTCGAGATGACTAAGACAGCGGTGGGAGATTCATTTCCAGAACAGAAAAGAAAAGAACATTCATGAGGTACGTTCTTCACTGCATGCAGAATTTGAATAGCAGCGAATATACTGTTATTGGCCTGCTTTCATGAGAAAATCCAAGGTAACGGTAACTAAAGCTATTTCACATGGAAAAACTTAGCCGTAAAATCTACCATCAAAGTTGTGGTGTTAGGTTGGTGACATCATCAAAGCTAGATAGTGAAATTACATAGTGAAGAAGACAAAAGGACTGAGACTTTTCTATGCGCTTGGGCAGAACCGGCGACATGCGTGCCCCATCTGCCTGAGAATGGACACGTCCGAAAACATTGTAACTTGTGTAGCTTCTAATTTGTAACTTACTGCGGTGTTTTGCTGTGACATGGTTCTGGTAGCAAGGAATTGAGAGTTCGACCAATGCAGTCACAAACACTGTTTCCATGGTCTGTTGTAAAGAAATGCCACTGCGTGTGCTCCAGTCTTCGTTGGTCACATACATTGGTGACAATTTAATAGGTTTTATCTAACATATTTTCTTAGTTGTTAACAATCATAATATGCTAATAATTATGTCTATCAAAGGAGTTGTCGCTATCCCGACAGAAAAAAACTTGTCACTTCTTGAATACCATACAACATCGTAAGTTTATATTTTGTAGGCCTATGACTTCTTAGCACAAGTTTGCCTAAAAATTGAACTAATATTATCAAAAAATTATTCTAAGATGGTGTGATGGGGACATTAAATTTTGCAACTGGTATGCTGGCGCTGAATCAATTGCCCCACACACCTTTAATACATGTATGTAATATTTAAATCAGATTTCAAAATGTGCTATGTTGGCAAAACATCGCTTATTCTGCGTCTAAGTATAGCATAGTGCTCTGCGTCAACGCTGGAACACGTGCATTTTTTTTAGTATAATCTATTTTATTATGTTCCCGCTTGAATTAATTGATGCAGCTAGCTGAACAGTTTTAAAATATTGCTTTCTTGAAACTATAAAAGTTTGTTGCTTTTATCCACAATGCACTGCCTTTGTATGGCAATGCAGTGTGGAAATTCTGTTTTGGACCGTATCCTCCTCACTAGATAGAACTTCTACTTTCTTCTCTTTCTTTTTCTCTGCATACGTTCTGTTTCTCTTATTTCTGACGTACATCTTCTTGTCTTCTTCGTTCTTCTTTCACTTCTTTCTCTTTCTCTGCCTGTCTATGTCTTTCCTCTCTTTCTTTTTCATCTGTGCTGAGTTTCTACGCTCTTTCTTTCTGTCTAAGCATCATGATCCTTCATCATTTTAAACACTTCCATTGTCATAGGCCAAGTTGGCTCCTCTTTTCCACGACGCCTCTCACGGCACTTTCTTCCTCTTCTTCCACTTCTTCCAATTCTTCCACTTCCTCCTCTTCCACCTCTTCCTCTTCTTCCACCTCTTCCTCCTCTTCTTCCACTTCTTCCTCTTCTTCCACTTCTGCCTCTTCTTCCTCTTCTTCCACTTCTTCCTCTTCTTTCAACCTTCCTTAACAATTGTTTATTTTTCTCTGTCTAACCCATCTCTATAAGTGTTTTCATTTAATCCTTTCTGACGATACTTTCTCTATTTCCGCCTATGAGTGAACACTTTATCGTTCCACCTCACTCCAATAGGCTACTTTAGTGATTCCACTTGCTGAAACCGATGCAATTGTGTGATTTTTCAACGATAATGTTTCTTTTCCAATGGGCTATATTATGGAACGATTTTTTGGTCCGCGATGATTTTGGTTATTTGTCCAGTCGCTGCAGTCAGTGAGACGATATGAAATTTCGTTTTGTTGTTTATGCTGTTGATTTCTTTCATTCATTAGAACATTTATGTAGCGTCTCTTCAAGACGCTGTATAAATTCAGAGACGCTTCCGACTTCAGCACGACTAAACAGTGTAGTTTTTAATCTAGTATGAAATGTATTAGACAGGGTCCTAGGAAGCAAGCACATGTCCAAGGGCAACACGTGCCAGATCGCAGGACCGACCATCTCTTTAATGTAAAGGTCGAGGTACTTAGACAGAATCTCGAGGAAGGTCAAAAGGAATAGAGGATCAGGTCCTCTATTCCTTGTAGATCCAAAACTTCAGAAGATCCAAAACTTCAGAAGATCAGTCCGTAAGATAGGGCATAAAAGAAATAGCACGAAGATAGTCGACAAGTTGAAAATACACGGATCTTTCAAAAAGCTTAGAGAGAAAGGAGAGGTTGGAGATAGGACGGTAATTAGACATGTCATTGGATTCAAGACCATGACGCTTATGAGAAGCTGGAAACTAACCTAGGCAAGTGTTACAGAGCAAATACAGGAACGGTAATAAATCATCAAAAAGATGCTCAATTAAAAATGTCGTTAAAAGGTCACATGATTTAGCAGATGACTCAAGCAGGAGGCGATGAATAACGACCAATGGCAGAGGCTCTCAGCATGGAAGACTGGACAGGAATGAGGAAAGGAAGGGATGGAGCACCTTCTGTAGATTGACGAAGTAGTCGATCTTCGCACGATAGTCGTTCGCCGTGCACTGAGGCAGCTACAGTAGGGCGAGGACGACGCCGCAGAGCGAAGATCAGAACCGACGCGAATTGCTTCTCTTTTATACTTGGCTGTTTCTGTGTCTGTGTCTCTGTTATTTCTGTGAAACATGGATATTGAAGAAGGTCAACAGAGCAAAGATAATATCGTGCTAGAAAACAGAAGAACGTTACATCTAAGTTGGACACAGAAGAACTGGAAACTCAATTTAAAATTTTCCACGTCATCCGATACACTTGTTATGTGATCGCTTATGCCATATCTCCTATATGTATTGTATCGACAGAGAGATAATTAAGAGGCTATGGAAGGCATGATGCCAGCGTAGTTCACTAACACGCTCTATCGGATGACGTGGATAATTTTAAACTCGAATGCATAGATCTCCAGTCGTGCGTCAGTAAGAACTTTTATATGTCTAGAAATCTTCACCTAGTATGGTGTGTTTGCGGAACCGCAATAGTCTAGAAACTCTAGATAGAACACTTACCGTGCACTTTCATAAGAACCCGAGGTGAAGAGAAATGCTATCGGTAACACGTCATAGTAAGAATTATGACTGACTTACACATTGACCGCATTTCCGAATTCAGGTCTAGTTATTCATGAGCACAAAATAAAATAAAAAATTTATTTAACGAACTAACCAATTCTTTCTAGCCCTCTTCGAAGTTCATTTCGAAAGAAGTGGCTAGTAGGCTTACGTGTGTTGCTCCAATGCGAACAGACAGACCGAAATCTGCTTATCACAAGATCTTTCCACGCTCTTGGCCAACTTCATACATTTCACTTCCATAGCAACGGCTTTAATTAGGATACAATCAAGTAACTCAATCGGTAGATCATGCAATTACAGGTTCAATGAAAAAGATATCAAGTCTGCTAACACATTGTTGAACTCAGCGTAGACACAAATCAATTAAATGGAAATATCTTTCAGCCGAATCCTGCAAATAGAGGATACTTTTGTACATAAATATATTTCAGAAGGCTAAGATCACTAAAAAAAACATGAGAGCAAACTATAGGTTGGTTAAGAGGTGTATCCATACGTTTACAAGAAGGCAAATAAGCAATGTCGCACCTATCTTTGCCGATTTTTCTTGCTTGGTAATATTAAACAGCGCAAATAATTCCTCTTTTTACGACCTTTTAAGCTTAGTTGTTATCAAGATTTCTTCAAATAATTAACTTTTTAGATCAGTTCTGAGCACTTAGTCTGTCCCTGTGTTGACATAAGATTCAAATATAATTAGCGAGAGGTGGGGCTCAGGGTGTTGGAAATGGCGATAGTAGAATTATATGACAGTAAATTAACTGATGCTTAAGCGAAACAACGAAGAATTACTAGTTACAGAATCGATAATCGTAATCGTAATCTCCAATTTTCTAAAGCGCCACTGTAAAGCTGAGCACAAAGCACCGGCTTATTCACGAGCGCTGCGACAAATCCCAGGGGTTGTCCAGAGATCGATGTCCGTTGGTGGTCCGAGTCCGGTTGCCAGAGAGACCAGAGAGAGGCAGAGCAGCTGTTACGGAAGGTTTCGTTGAAGACGAGATAGCTTTGAAGGCAGAGGATCAGATGGATTAGGAAAGGAAATCTTGAAGAGATGAGTTTTCAATTTGGAGTGGAAAGCCTGTGGGGTGATGAGTAGAGGAGCCTGAGGTAGATGACGATGAGTGAGTGGCGGTATTGATGGAGGAACTGAGAAAATGCGGAATTCGGGAAGAAGTTCGTTCCAGAATTGAGGTGCAGCGTGGGATATGGATCGGTTTGAGAACTTGAGGCGAGTAGTGACTGGGGGACGGGAGAGAGTGAGATGTGAGGATGAACGGGTAGACTGGGGTGGCTGGATAGTGAAGAGTTCGCGAAGGTACTTTGGCTGGGAGCATTGTAGTGTGTTGTAAGTTAGCGACAAGACTTTGAAGTGGATTCGCTCAGGAATTTTCAGCCAGTGGAGCGATTTAAGAACAGGAGCGATATGGTGATGCTTAGGTGTCCTGGTGACGGCTCTGGCGAGAGAATTTTAGATGAGTCGTAGACGCTTAATTTGGGTGGATTCAAGGTTAAGGAAAATGGAATTGCAGTAATCAAGCTTAGAATGTTGGATGAAGCTTCATCTTCGGCTCAAAACAACGAACGATGTGATGCATATAGACCAGTGCTTCAAAATCTTTTTAGGCTACGGAAACGTTTTGACTTCAAAATTTACGGAACCCCTACCTAAACAAACACATTCTGGTACAATATTTTTAAACAGTGACCCAGACATGTAGAGTTTAATTGATAAAGTTACACTAGAAATTGTTTCAAATAAATTTAATTTTCCAACACAGAACCCTTGCCTTCACCTCGGAGCTTGATTTATAATGTAGCAACACTTCAAACAACACTTATCCAATTGCTTCATGGAACCTCCGTCTTCCCCTCACGGAACCCTAGGGTTCCGCGGAAAACACTTTGGGAAACACTGATATAGACGCACAGACAAAATGTGGTGTCTTCGCGGCAATTTTAACCATCAATAAGACTTATTTACTAAAGACGAAGCATAGAAAATGTCGGTCTATGAAGCACACTATTGAAGCACTTCACAAGATTTGTGACTTGCATTTAATGCCATATAGCTTACAATTGTGTCGCTCAATGAGGTGAGTTCTGCACTTTTGGCATTGTCTTCGTGTTGAAATACTGCTACGAAAGAAAGAAATACATTTATCCCCAATTCTTGACCTGAAAAATTGTGTATCATTCTGTATTATGAGGCTAAAATATAGCCATCCAAAGAGCTAGAATACGCGTAAATAGAGAAATGATATTAGGCCTATAACGTCTGGCCACATGGTTTTGACTAGCATTCAGGCCTGCCAAATTTTCGTCATAAGAAACTGAAGTTTTGAAAAACCAGAATGAACAATTAAGCCTACTGAAAAAGACTTCCTTGGATTACCTTATATACAGGCTCCTGTCTTGAGAGAAACACAATCCGAAATACAGGCTCCTGCCTTGAGAGAAACATAATCTGAAAAACATGTTCCTGTCTTGAGAAACATAATCCGAAGTACAGGCTCCTACCTTGAGAGAAACATAATCCGAAGTACAGGCTCCTACCTTGAGAGAAACATAATCCGAAGTACAGGCTCCTGCCTTGAGAAAACACAATCCGAAATACAGGCTCCTGCCTTGAGAGAAACACAATTCGAAATACAGGCTCCTGCCTTGAGAGAAACACAATTCGAAATACAGGCTCCTGCCTTGAGAGAAACACAATCCGAAATACAGGCTCCTGCCTTGAGAAAACACAATCCGAAATACAGGCTAGTGCCTTGAGAGAAACATGATCCGAAATACAGGCTCCTGCCTTGAGAGAAACAAATCCGAAATACAGGCTCCTGCCTTGAGAAAAACAAATCCGAAATACAGACTCTTGCCTTGAGAGAAACATAATCCGAAGTACAGGCTCATGCCTTGAGAGAAACATAATCCGAAGTACAGGCTCCTGCCTTGAGAGAAACACAATCCGAAATACAGGCTCCTGTCTTGAGAGAAACATAATCCGAAATACAGGCTCCTGTCTTGAGAGAAACATAATCCGAAGTACAGGCTCCTGTCTTGAGAGAAACATAATCCGAAATACAGGCTCCTGTCTTGAGAGAAACATAATCCGAAATACAGGCTCCTGTCTTGAGAGAAACATAATCCGAAGTACAGGCTCATGCCTTGAGAGAAACATAATCCGAAGTACAGGCTCATGCCTTGAGAGAAACACAATCCGAAATACAGGCTCCTGCCTTGAGAGAAACACAATCCGAAATACAGGCTCCTGTCTTGAGAGAAACATAATCCGAAATACAGGCTCCTGCTTTGAGAGAAACATAATCCGAAATACAGGATCCTGCCTTGTGAGAAACATAATCCGAAACACAGGCTCCTGCCTTGAGAGAAACATAATCCGAAATACAGGCTCCTGCCTAGAGAGAAACATAATCCAAAGTACAGGCTCCTGCCTTGAGAGAAACATAATCCGAAATACAGGCTCCTGTCTTGAGAGAAACATAATCCGAAATACAGGCTCCTGCTTTGAGAGAAACATAATCCGAAGTACAGGCTCCTGCCTTGAGAGAAACATAATCCGAAATACAGGCTCCTGCCTTGAGAGAAACATAATCCGAAATACAGGCTCCTGCCTTGAGAGAAACACAATCCGAAATACAGGCTCCTGCCTTGAGAAAAACACAATCCGAAATACAGGCTAGTGCCTTGAGAGAAACATGATCCGAAATACAGGCTCCTGCCTTGAGAAACATAATCCAAAGTACAGGCTCCTGCCTTGAGAAACGTCATCCGAAATACAGGCTCCTGCCTTGAAAGAAACATAATCCGAAATACAGGCTCCTGCCATGAGAGAAACACAATCCGAAATACAGGCTCCTGCTTTGAAAGAAACATAATCCAAAGTACAGGCTCCTGCCTTGAAAGAAACATAATCCGAAATACAGGCTCCTGCTTTGAAAGAAACATAATCCGAAATACAGGCTCCTGCTTTGAAAGAAACATAATCCAAAGTACAGGCTCCTGCCATGAGAGAAACACAATCCGAAATACAGACTCCTGCCTTGAAAGAAACATAATCCAAAGTACAGGCTCCTGCCATGAGAGAAACACAATCCGAAATACAGGCTCCTGCTTTGAGAGAAACATAATCCGAAGTACAGGCTCCTGCCTTGAGAGAAACATAATCCGAAATACAGGCTCCTGCCTTGAGAGAAACATAATCCGAAATACAGGCTCCTGCCTTGAGAGAAACACAATCCGAAATACAGGCTCCTGCCTTGAGAAAAACACAATCCGAAATACAGGCTAGTGCCTTGAGAGAAACATGATCCGAAATACAGGCTCCTGCCTTGAGAAACATAATCCAAAGTACAGGCTCCTGCCTTGAGAAACGTCATCCGAAATACAGGCTCCTGCCTTGAAAGAAACATAATCCGAAATACAGGCTCCTGCCATGAGAGAAACACAATCCGAAATACAGGCTCCTGCTTTGAAAGAAACATAATCCAAAGTACAGGCTCCTGCCTTGAAAGAAACATAATCCGAAATACAGGCTCCTGCTTTGAAAGAAACATAATCCGAAATACAGGCTCCTGCTTTGAAAGAAACATAATCCAAAGTACAGGCTCCTGCCATGAGAGAAACACAATCCGAAATACAGACTCCTGCCTTGAAAGAAACATAATCCAAAGTACAGGCTCCTGCCTTGAAAGAAACATAATCCGAAATACAGGCTCCTGCTTTGAAAGAAACATAATCCGAAATACAGACTCCTGCCTTGAAAGAAACATAATCCAAAGTACAGGCTCCTGCCTTGAGAGAAACACAATCTGAAATACAGGCTCCTGCCTTGAGAGAAACACAATCCGAAATACAGGCTCCTGTCTTGAGAGCAACATAATCCGAAATACAAACTCCTGCTTTGAGAGAAACATAATCCAAAGGACAGGCTCCAGCCTTGAGAGAAAAATTATCCGAAATACAGGCTCCTGCCTTGAGAGAAACACAATCCGAAATACAGGCTCCTGTCTTGAGAGCAACATAATCCGAAATACAAACTCCTGCTTTGAGAGAAACATAATCCGAAATACAGGCTCCTGCCTTGAGAGAAACACAATCCGAAATACAGGCTCCTGCCTTGAGAGAAACACAATCCGAAATACAGGCTCCTCTCTTGAGAGAAACATAATCCGAAATACAAACTCCTGCTTTGAGAGAAACATAATCCGAAGTACAGGCTCCTGCCTTGAGAGAAACATAATCCGAAATACAGGCTCCTGCCTAGAGAGAAACATAATCCAAAGTACAGGCTCCTGCCTTGAGAGAAACATAATCCGAAATACAGGCTCCTGCCTTGAGAGAAACACAATCCGAAATACAGGCTCCTGCCTTGAGAGAAACACAATCCGAAATACAGGCTCCTCTCTTGAGAGAAACATAATCCGAAATACAAACTCCTGCTTTGAGAGAAACATAATCCGAAGTACAGGCTCCTGCCTTGAGAGAAACATAATCCGAAATACAGGCTCCTGCCTAGAGAGAAACATAATCCAAAGTACAGGCTCCTGCCTTGAGAGAAACATAATCCGAAATACAGGCTCCTGCCTTGAGAGAAACATAATCCGAAATACAGGCTCCTGCTTTGAGAGAAACACAATCTGAAATAAAGGCTCCTGCCTTGAGAGAAACGCAATCCGAAATACAGGCTCCTGTCTTGAGAGCAACATGATCCGAAATAAAAACTCCTGCTTTGAGAGAAACATAATCCAAAGAACAGGCTCCAGCCTTGAGAGAAAAATTACCCGAAATACCGGCTCTTGCTTTGAGAGAAACACAATCCGAAATACAGGCTCCTGTCTTGAGAGCAACATAATCCGAAATACAAACTCCTGCTTTGAGAGAAACATAATCCGAAATACAGGCTCCTGCCTTGAGAGAAACACAATCCGAAATACAGGCTCCTGTCTTGAGAGAAACATAATCCGAAATACAAACTCCTGCTTTGAGAGAAACATAATCCGAAGTGCAGGCTCCTGCCTTGAGAGAAACATAATCCGAAATACAGGCCCCTGCCTAGAGAGAAACATAATCCAAAGTACAGGCTCCTGCCTTGAGAGAAACATAATCCGAAATACAGGCTCCTGCCTGGAGAGAAACATAATCCGATATACAGGCTCCTGCCCTGAGAGAAACATAATCCAAAGTACAGGCTCCTGCCTTGAGATAAACATAATCCAAAGTACAGGCTCCTGCCTTGAGAGAAACATAATCTGAAAAACATGTTCCTGTCTTGAGAAACATAATCCGAAGTACAGGCTCCTGCCTTGAGAAAACACAATCCGAAGTACAGGCTCCTGCCTTAAGAGACACATAATCCGAAATACAGGCCCCTGCCTAGAGAGAAACATAATCCAAAGTACAGGCTCCTGCCTTGAGAGAAACATAATCCGAAATACAGGCTCCTGCCTGGAGAGAAACATAATCCGATATACAGGCTCCTGCCCTGAGAGAAACATAATCCAAAGTACAGGCTCCTGCCTTGAGAGAAACATAATCCAAAGTACAGGCTCCTGCCTTGAGAGAAACATAATCCGAAATACAGGCTCCTGCCTGGAGAGAAACATAATCCGATATACAGGCTCCTGCCCTGAGAGAAACATAATCCAAAGTACAGGCTCCTGCCTTGAGATAAACATAATCCAAAGTACAGGCTCCTGCCTTGAGAGAAACATAATCCGAAATACAGGCTCCTGCCTTG
This sequence comes from Allolobophora icterica, assembly GCA_963556255.1. Lineage (NCBI taxonomy): Eukaryota > Metazoa > Annelida > Clitellata > Crassiclitellata > Lumbricidae > Allolobophora > Allolobophora icterica. The sequence goes on along the minus strand of OY744617.1, from coordinate 6,155,694 downwards.
AGAGAAACATAATCCGAAATACAGGCTCCTGCCTGGAGAGAAACATAATCCGATATACAGGCTCCTGCCCTGAGAGAAACACAATCCGAAGTACAGGCTCCTGCCTTAAGAGACACATAATCCGAAATACAGGCCCCTGCCTAGAGAGAAACATAATCCAAAGTACAGGCTCCTGCCTTGAGAGAAACATAATCCGAAATACAGGCTCCTGCCTGGAGAGAAACATAATCCGATATACAGGCTCCTGCCCTGAGAGAAACATAATCCAAAGTACAGGCTCCTGCCTTGAGAGAAACATAATCCAAAGTACAGGCTCCTGCCTTGAGAGAAACATAATCCGAAATACAGGCTCCTGCCTGGAGAGAAACATAATCCGATATACAGGCTCCTGCCCTGAGAGAAACATAATCCAAAGTACAGGCTCCTGCCTTGAGATAAACATAATCCAAAGTACAGGCTCCTGCCTTGAGAGAAACATAATCCGAAATACAGGCTCCTGCCTTGAGAGAAACATAATCCGAAATACAGGCTCCTGCCTGGAGAGAAACATAATCCGATATACAGGCTCCTGCCCTGAGAGAAACATAATCCAAAGTACAGGCTCCTGCCTTGAGAGAAACATAATCTGAAAAACATGTTCCTGTCTTGAGAAACATAATCCGAAGTACAGGCTCCTGCCTTGAGAGAAACATAATCTGAAAAACATGTTCCTGCCTTAAGAGACACATAATCCGAAATACAGGCTCCTGCCTTAAGAGACACATAATCCGAAATACAGGCTCCTGCCTTGAGAGAACCATATTCCGAAATACAGGCTCCTGCCTTGAGAAACGTCATCCGAAATACAGGCTCCTGCCTTGAGAGAAACATAATCCGAAATAGAGGCTCCTGTGTTGAGAGAAACATAATCCGAAATACAGGCTCCTGCCTTGAGAGACATAATCCGAAATACAGGCTCCTGCCTTGAGAGAAATATAATCCGAAATACAGGCTCCTGCATTGAGAGAAACATTATCAGAAATACTATCCACATATATAATCCGATATAGAGGCTTCTGCCTTGGCCAACTTAATTCGATATGCAGGCTCATGCTTGTGAAAACGTAACACGCTGTAGTAACTCCGGCCACGGAAATGATTCTCCTTTGCCAAACAAGAAGTGCAACCACATAACCACTGTCGCCATGCATGGCGCCTGTTTTCTTCTCCGTCCATTGTCTATGAGCTTCTTCGGTGAACTGCTCTTTCCTTAGTTAGTTTGTTGCTGTTTATCGACATTGTGTCATAACAGAGATGATTAGCCTCGCCCTGCTCCTTTATCCAGGCACTGCAGAGTACAAATAGTTTCGGTTTTTCTTACGATGGTCGTGTCTTTTATATCCCATCTGGATATTTTCGTTGCAGAAATTGAATAATTTATTCTCAACAAGTAGCGGTGAGGATAAATGTATGAATATTTTTGAACTGCTATACGTATTGGGATTTGGCTCTCGTTGGCGCAACATTTATTCCTTGAGATTTGACCTACGTAAGATGTAACAATGATCAGTGCACATTCGCTACCACTACGGTACTACACTCCTGAAGATACTCCTACATTTGAGCAGTTTACGTCATACAGCAGGCTCTGCCCTCTTCTTTGAGTTCTTGCAGATGGGAACACGTATTGCATGACCTGTTCCCGCAGACTAAGTCTTCCGCCTACAATCTGAGAACGAGGGCCCATGATCGTGATGTTGTTGGGATCAAGACCGTTCCGAACTGTCGCGGAATATCGTAATAATTATTAGGTGTGCACAAAAATGCGAGTAGTAATTGGTTGAATACAGAATATTCTCATCTTATCCTACTCTACCAGACTCTTACTAACGCAAAACAACTGAAGTTTCGAAGATGGTGCTACGATAGCAGCAGCGTAAACGATGGCGAAATGTACTGTAATCTTATCGACACACTGCTTACTTCCAGTGGCCTTCAACACTCACATGCCCATAAACCAGAAGAATAATTCATCTTACCAAAAGCTTAGTCATGACTAGACCAGTGTTCTTAGACAAACAGGTTTCTTCATTCACATTTCAACGCCTTCTGCAGCCATCGAACGCTTCGACGGAATAGCTTTACACGTAATCGTAATCTCCAAACTTCTAAAGCGCCACTTGAAGGCCAAGCGCAGGGCACCAGCCTTTACGGCGCTTCCATCGAGATAAGAGAAGACCAGCCATCATAAAATGCAGCAAGTCTTTCAATCACGCTTTCAGAACTCGTCATAAACACAAAATGAATTAAAATTTAGAAAGACCTTTCACCCGAACCATACAAAGAGAGGATTTCTTTGAAAGGAAACTTATTTTAGATTGTTAAGCTCAATAAAAACATGAGAACGAACAGTATGCTATAGTTAAGTGGCGTACCAGAAGTTTATAAGTAAGGCTGGTAGCATATGCGCAACCACGGTGTAAAAGTTGGAGGGGACCTACAAGAACGTGCGAATGGGGGGAGGATTGCGAGCGCCGAAGGCGCGAAGCCGCGATTGCCGAAGGCAAGAAGCTCCTAACGATTACGGGGGCGGGGGAGCGTCGTAAGCTCCCCCAGCGGGGTCTGGGGCGGAGCCCCAGAAGCCGAAGCAATTTTAAGAGATTTTGTGCCAAATGGAGTACATTTTGGGCTCTCGTATACCTCAAATTTGTCAACGATGATTTCGAAAAAGTATACCTAAACCAACTCCATCTGTGCAAAAATGTGACTATTTTATATGTGAGGAAACTGAGGTTTTAGGTGTTACAACACCGCTCGCAGTCGTAGCATTAAAAATTGAAATGTCCTAGGCTTCTACTGCGAGTCATGTCGGATATTAAAAAGCGAACTGAAGTGAAGTTTCAGAGTGAAATTATACAGCAACATTATGCATTGAATTCTTGTACAGTAATAGGCCTACTTGAGTTTAGCTTCAGCATTTATTTGTAATTTGTAATTGCTGAGAATAACAGTTATGAAGTTTTAAATTTTCAAGAGTAAAACATTCAAACAAAGCATGAAAATGAGAGGGCCCTACTAAAGGAATGTCAAGACTCAAGAGTCACTTGATGTCGCCAAAGATGACTCGCGCTTAGCAACAAACTCACTTCCAATCTGCGAGACGTGTACACTGTCGAGTGAATCACGATGAACGTGCAAAGCCGCTAAATAATTCAAACGCTCTTGACTCGTACTGTTCCTTAACTTCCCGATTGCAGTACCGTATCTAATAGCATGAAATAGGCAGGCCGGTATTGTTCTGTACGTGTTCGAGCTAAAACTGTTTCTGTATTGGTAGGTTGGGGGGGGGGGTCTATAAACTCTCACTGGATCTGACTCCAGATCCCACGATTCCCTCTTCCGGCCAGCTACAACACCTGGCCCGAGCTCTATGTCTATAACTCTATGAGGACTGATAGAGGCTGCGATACGTACCCGATTTATTCTTTTTGCTGGAACTGAAACTTAACATAACGGTCTGAGACGTTTGATGGAAACCTTCTTCGAAGATGCCTTAGAAGTAGAAGCCATGACTCGTCAGTAATGGGTATCGAACTTGCTTTTGCTGTCGGTCTTGAGACTTTGTTCTTGTTCTTAAACCGTTGGTCTTGTATTGGTCTTGTGTGTGTGGCCTCCGACATGTAGCGGTAGGCCTAAACTACATGCGGAGAGAGAGAGGAGAGAGAGGAGAGAGAGAAAGATAGAAAGAGAGACGGAGAGAGAGAGAGACGGAGAGAGAGAGAGAGACGGAGAGGGAGAGAGAGAGATGTGGAGAGAGATAGAACATATAGACAGCGGGACGGTGGAAGCATATAGTTCAGAGGTCAGCTGGCTCGAGTTCAAGTGACTATGGAAGGGTGGGAAACGAGGAAAGTTCTGGCCCAAAAATTTTCTAGACAAGGTCATGTGTCAAGCGTCCGAGTCTTGGAGCTTCCACAGAGTGATGCTATATGCAGAGCCGTCATTCATCATTCAGGGTTGTACAGGCCGTACAACACTGGATGATGGCTATGCTAGTCATCTCTATTATATACAGCGGACTACCTAACTACGTTACAGACGCATCAGTTTCTTTGAGTATTTTCCAATCACTATTTAAAAGTTTATTAACAGTCGGTGGCAAAAGTTGGGAGGGACCGTCGCAACCTGCTCGAAAGTTGGGGGGGACGCGTCCCGCGGGTCCCATAGGGTGGTTGCGCCTATGGCTGGTAGGCAATGTTGCACCTATCCTTGCCGATTTTACCTGGCTTGGTATAATTAATCAGCATTAACAAAATTCCTGTTAACCTTCTGGCCTTTTAATTATTTTCAAGATTTTCCGAATAATTTGCTCTTTAAAGACCACTTTTGATCCTGTAATCTGTCCTTGTGTTGACAAAAGATAAATTATTTAGCGCGAAAGACGCTAAAGAGGTTTGGCTCAGCATGTTGGAAATGGTCATCGTAGTATGGCAGTAATAAACTATGGAAAACAACGGGGAGTCGCTAAAATTGCAGGATCGATATCTACAAAATGAAACTTCCACTTCTGCTTACAACCAACGATGTGTTGCACATAGACACAATTTGGTGTCCGTGTCAAATTTAAGTACTTTGAAGTTTCATTGAGGCTATTTTACTAAAGAAGAGCATAGAAAATGTCGGCCTATATATGTAACACTTTCCAAGGAATTCATAAAGTTTATATACGAACAAGACTTGTAACGTGCATTTAATGCTATGTATCTTACCGTTGAGGTGAGTTTTGAGCGTTTCGCATTGTCTTCTTGTTGCAATATTGCTACAAAAGAAATAGGCCTAAATATATTTATCAACAAACACAATTCTTGTCCCGAAAAATTGAATATCATGTCGTATTATGTGGCTATAATATGCCTAAAATATAGCCATGCAAAGACCTGGTATACTATAGTCTCTTGTGTTTGCACATACATTTCTGAATACCGCGTAAATAGAGAAATGATATTACAGGGTTTGGCTTCATGGCTCTGTTTAGCTTTACCAAGCGTTCATCATAGGAAACTGATGGAGCTTTGAAAAATCAGAATGAACTAATAAGCGTACTGAAAAAGACTTATTTGGAATAACTTACAGTCTGATCCTTCAGTCTTTTGTCCTTCATTACTAAGTTCAGCTGATGATCGTTTCTTTTGACATGACCTAACATCGGAAGCACAGCTAGGATCTGTTCAGAGAAACAAATGTCGTCTCTTGCCACGATCAACATCAATTATATTGTAACAAACACTTATCGTTCGTACGTAAGTTCTGCGCAAATCGAAGGAGAATAGCAAACTGTATTTCATTTGCCTTATTCAAAAGTTTTAGATGAATTACAGGAAATAAGTTAGTTAAAATTATACTCACTATCAGAGAATCGAAACGAGCGAAGCTCTTAAATGTAAAATGACGTCATAAACCATTTATTGTGACGTCGCGCAAAGGACACGATGTCTTACACTTCGTGTTTTTCAATATTATATTTTTGATATAAAAAGTTTGTATGAATTACATCACAGATATAATCAGAGCCGGATTAACCACTCGGGTGGAGGGGCATGTTAATAACACACGGGAGGCCCTTTGTCGTATTGAGGGATTGCAATGCTGGGATGCCGGAAAGACATGACAACTAACGTGTAGTATATAGGGTTTTTAAAATTTAGTTGTTATTACCACCAGAAGTAAACTTCTATCGTGCGGTACTAATGTAAAAGGCATTGAAGTATGGCGCACCAAAACCAAACCGTAATCAGGTCAATACCGAGGTCTGTCCATTAAGACAAGAGGCATCCTATGGTTGTTAAGCATTCAATTGAAGGGGATCGATGCTACTGGGAGAATTGTACGATAGTACAAAAAACCTCACTTTCTGGGAGACACTGTTGTGAATGTTGCAGATATTTATTGTAAAATTGAGATAACTGGTCTGGCAACACAGCTGTGAGTTTAGTTTCTGAATTAAATCTCTTGGATTCAACTGTTCCGCAGCTGGAAGGAGAAAGATTGTTCCCCATTCCCTATGTAATGCACAGCAATAGCGAGAGGAATGATAGGCCTACCCCAAAGCTGCTATATGTCTAAGAACGAGAAATAATTGAATGTCATTCAAGAGTTTAACATGCTTCTCTACTATAGTCTGATATATACGGTTTCTGTGACCTGTTGACATATTTTTGACCTTCTGACTTAGCTTCTCAAATGGAGTATGAATCCTGAGTATATCACTTGAAGCAGCGACCATCGACTGATGTAATGTAATCATTGATTTATATAGCACCTCTACAGGAAAAACTCAACGAATTCTCTGTGCATTATTTTAACGATAGTAATGGAGTCACTGGATTCAAATGAAACATATTAGATTACGTTTCTTCCCTCGACAAGCTCGAAGGAAGGTCTTGCATGGCGGAGACCTCTGCAACACGCTATAAATCTGACATCTGTCTCTATCTGTTGTACGCTTCTCCTCCGCTGTCCCGCAAATACACCCGTCTGCAGCCTATGCTAATTACTCACGACACCGGCCATGCAAGGAAACTGACAGATAGAAATCGGACTTCTGTCTGCGTTGTGCTCTTCGCAACTTCGACAAGCGCGGGTATCCTTATCTATTCCTGCTCGCCTTCCTGAGTTCTTGCGTTCCGCTGACATCTCCTGCTCCACTGGGTACGATTCGACTGATCCATGATTCTTCACTATTTCAAACTTTCTATTATAGCGCAACGTATGTTTTTTCCGAACCCAGTCAACGTCATAACATATGTGCTGTGACGTCACACAATGGATGTGACATCTTAGAGTAGGCCTAGTATTTTTCAGTTTAACGACACTGTGTGATAACAAAGATCATTAGCGTCGCCCTCCGCCTTTATCCAGGCTTGGGACTGGCACTGCCAGATGTCTTCGTATTTAATAATATTTCAATTGATGCGTATGTCAGTATGTATGTTGCCATATATATGGCCACTTGAGAAAGATTATTAAGTTTATTAAGTTCTGACCAGACTCTTAAAGGCGTTTTAGATCGGTTATCTTTGAAGTTGTTTAGAAGGAGTGTTAAGACTTCGACTATTTGACGAGAAACGAACTCTACATTAGCGCAGAGCATTATAGTTCATGTGAGCTTGGTTTGGCATAATAAAGTTTAGTCATACGAGACCTTGTATGTGTGCTCTGGCTTGCGGACTGGGAGGGAGGGGTAATTGCAAATGGTCAGAGAGGAGGGAGGTATTAAAATCAGGTCATTTTCCGGCCGTCCTTGATTTACGAACCGTTTGTATTAGATTTATCTTCTTGTAAGGAGGATCGTTTATTTTCCATGTTATTCTTGCACATTGGCTCAGGAGGCGCGCGACAGCGAGGTTGCAACAGTTACGGCTAAGTTCGCATAGATTGGTCGACCATGTCAGTGATGACAATGAAGTATGGATAGCTCAGGGATGATGAACAATTAGAGGCGTGCAATCGACAGGCAGTTATCCTATGTACTTGAGGAGGAACTCAATTATTATTGAAACTGTACTTAAAAATTCACCTGGAGATCTATTGATCGTTACTCTTTGCCTCACGAGGATATGCTGGGTAATTTAATGTGCTCGAAAATTATATCAGATATCAATGCGTAAGCTTACATTACTTAAGCGATCGAGCAAGACAAAGGCCTAATCATTTAAATCAAGACGTAGTTATTTGGGGGTTCATAGAGTAGTGGTAACATCACTGGAGTGAAGAGCAAGAGGTAGCGGGATCGCTTCCCGCAACCTCCCAAAATTTAGGTCCACTCAGCCTTTCATTCGCGAGATGGCGCGTTGTTAAAATGAGATGTAGGACGTGATGGGCGCCTTGCATGGCTGCCGTGTACAGTTAAATTCGACTCCTGTAATAACTTGTGATCATCCGTTCATACTGATATGTAATCATACTGCGTTATTGTCAGTTTGAAGATATTAAACGAAGATTATTATTATTATTATTTCAACTGTTCATTAAGTAGGACTAAGGCTAAAATTCTACGATACAGTCATAATAATGCATTGCATGTTAGATTAGTGATGCAAGATATTGGCTTCGTAAAAATTATACATAGGCCTAATTAAATAGATCTGTACACGAATTGCTTGTTAAGTATGGAAGCAAATTTCCACTGACGAAGCCATAATAGGAATCGATACACGAGGTTCCGTTTACTAGAGCGTCAAAATACTTACATTCCAAATTAGAACAAATAAATTGCGTTTAATTAATACAGTTTAATGTGTGCGTCACAGAGATGTGTGCATTATAATGTATGCACAGGTTAAAGATTATTTCCACAAGCAAAATGTCGAACTGCTAATGCGAACATAGATGAAACCACCTGGCAGCACTGAAAATCGTGTGGATGACAGGCGATTCGATGAAAAGAATGACAAGATTCGCTTTGCACATGGGCATCCGCACGTGGGAACAAGGGGAGCATCCCCCATTTTGCTCATAAAATGAAAACTTGATTATGATAATTACAACAGTACCAACACAATTTTCAATGCGAAAAAACCTTTTAATTATTTAGGTAAAGTCCGTGACCATTATATATTTCTAAGTTGTCACGTGTTCTGTGTTCATAATAGCCATTCTATGCAAAAATGTCATTTTTCTCCCCCCCCCTACAAAATTTTCCTCCTACAAAAATTCCTACGGAAGCCCAAGGCTTTGCACAGAATCGCTTAGCCATAGCAGCGTCCAACTCTGTCCGTATGTGGATTTGAAGGCAGTGGCGGCGCCAGACCTTTTTCGTAACCAGAGCATAGCCAGGGCAGTCATACAAGTAACCAGTACAGCAGAGGGCGATTTATGGACAGCGCGGTACTGCGAGCTTAAATGGTGACCATATATAAGATCACGCTCGCCATAAATCGCCCCCTGCGCGAACTATTAGGCCTATAGTTGTCTGTAGTCAGGTCAGATGGGCGAAGCCCCGGAAGCTGAACTTTTTTGACATTTGTAAAGCAAATTATAACATTTCAGTGAATTTAGTGAATTTATATCTCAGGATATAACACGCATGCTCGAAAAATTCTGAACATGGCAAAATTCTGGCAGGGCATCGATCAGGGCAAAGGCATTTTTACCAGGGCATTTGCCCTGGTGTAGCGCCGCCCCTGTTTGGAGGATATGCGAGACTTTCATCGTAGCCTGCATTCTAAAATTGAGCATATTAAGAAAGAACCAGGTCAGAGGTTAGCGCCATCCACGGAGAGTTTGAACTATCGCATGAACTCTATCAGCTGCAAGCAACTTACCGTAATGACCATTCCATCAAATATAAATATAAATAAAAGTGACTAGCCAAATTGATTCCATAGTAATCTTTCAACCATATTTAAAACACTCGTTTAAAATCTTAGCCAGTGGTCCAGATGTTTGGATTCTTCTCTTTGCTTGAGCTCATCCAATGATCGCTCATTCGACCAGTTGTCGAAAGCTGTACTCCGACTTATCTGATTCACCCTATACAGTATACATAAGTCTACATTGGTTAGTCTACTCATTTCTTTTAGGCTGTAAACAATTTCTTTACACATTCAGACCGCAAGTAATGACAATCAGTTATCAGTATTACTATTGTTATCATCATCATCATCATCATCATCATCATCATCATCATCATCATCATCACCACCACCACCACCACCACCACCACCACCACCACCACCACCACCACCACCACCACCACCACCACCATCATCATCATCATCATCATCACCATCACCATCATCATCACAATCATTGTCATCACCATCATCATCGTCGTCGTCGTCGTTATTACTATAGCCTAATTATTATTACTGTAGTATTGAATTCGAAGGTTAATACATCGCGCTCTTTGTGACGTCATAATACATAGTTTCAAGACGTCATTATTCGGTGAAGGTTTCGTTCATTTAAAGGTTTTATTGCATTTTAAAATTATCTTAATTATTTCAAAAACAATTCATATAATTCGTTCAAAATTTTGTCCCAAAATGTAACTTTTGTAATCGCAGTATATGTAATATGTGTTTCTCGTTCGGTTTCTTCGACAATTACAGACAATCACTTGGTGTTTCTTGCGATATTGATGTTGATTGTGGCAAGAGACGACGTTTGTGTTTCTGTAGATCCTACAGTGCATCTCTTACGCCATTTCGAAGAAACGAACATCAACTGAATCCAGTAATTTTATTTTTTATTTATTCCGGATATTCCTATAGCGCCTCTCGAAGTCAACTACTACTCAGAGGCGCTCCCGACTACAGCATTTGATACTGTGCCGGAATTTTCACGCCGAAGCGCCACGAGCAATTGCGAGTGAAGGACTTGCCCAAGGTCCGTACGCAACGGCTAGAGTGGGATTCGAACCTGCGACCCTTCGGTCACAAGGCGCCGAACTTACCACTAAGCCACCACGCCCCATGACGAGGCAACGACTGAAGGCTCAGATTGTGAGTTAATGTCACATGTTTTAATACTCCGCCTTTCAATTGCTTGGTTTTTCAATGAATTAATCAGTTTTTTTAAAGAGAAACGCCTGAGTATTTTAAAGAGTTAAACCTAGGGCTTACTTGTTCAAAAGAGTATTTTACTTTGACACGTGCAAGGCAGCAATTTGTGTCTAAATGCGTCACAGCTTTCACTGGGTTTCTATGCCAGATGTTGTTCCCACTCTTCAGATGTCTTAGCGTTGCTTCGTTGTTTTCCTCAACCGATGTTTACTGGTCTTATCATAAGTTGTCTTCGTCTTATATCATAAGTTGTCTTCGTCTTATATTTCTTCGATCGCTGCTTGGAGCATGCTGAGCGATTTCTGTGTTGGAACAACTTCATCACTAACTAACGTATCAGCATATGGACGAAGTCGGTCAAAGATAGTCGGAGAAATAAATTATTTGAAAATATCTTGAAAATATCTTAAAGGTCATAAGAAAAAGAGGACATATTCTGCTTGATAATACCAATCAAGGTAAAATTAGCAAATATATATAGGCTAGCCAAAGCATTGCTTATTAGCTTCCCTTGACTCAGGGAGTAAGCCATATCGCGCCGAGTCCAGTTTTGTCTAGATTTTAGAAATTAAACTTGACCTTCTCGAATAATTTGTTATTTTGTAATGTGCTCTTCAGGATTGCTTTGGAGTTTACGTCTCGTCTTGAAAGATCCTTCCTCTTGTTTGATTTTATGTGCTAGACTCTAACGAAGTCTTCTAGCAGATGTGATATCTGTTAGCATTTACCTGCAGCTGCAAGGTCTACCAATCGAGCTAATTGAGTGTATCCTAGTTAAAGCCGTTCTTATGGAAGTCAATGGCTTGGAGCTGGACAAAAGTGTGTGGAAAGAAAATAGATGATCTGGCGAAAAGCCAACTGATTCCAATGGAGCGGTGTCCCTATGAGCAGAGCAACTTCTTTCGAAATGAACCTCAAAGAACTTTGGACGGCACTGGTTAGTTTACATCATGCATACGATAAACGAAAACCTAAAAATGTATTCACGATTTTGCGTAAATGACTCATAGGGTAGACCTAACTGTGAAACAGCCATGGGTATGAAGTGCTAGTAGCTGTAATCTCCTAGCCTCGGCAAATCAGGGCGTTTGGCCAACCCACACCATCGCTATCTGCTGTTCCCGTGTACGGTCAGTGTGACCTCTACATCTATAGTTGAATTGAGTGTGAGGAAAAAACAGATGAAATCATAAAGCAAATATCTGCCCTGATTTAAACCCCTATTGTTATCATCATCATCATCATCATCATCATCATCATCATCATCATCATCATCATCATCATCATCATCATCATCAGCATCATCATCATCATCATCATCATCATCATCATCATCATCATCATCATCATCATCATCATCATCATCATCATCATCATCATCATCACAATCTATCACGGGAACTACAAGACTATAAGACATTCCCATACAAATTGTATGACCAAGTCTAGACAAGCTACAGTTCATATACTGACGCCCGTTTGCAGGGCGGCGTTTGCTTCACGCAAATTCAAACTGGGAACATGCTGTCCGATACACCATACTCAAGAAATACGTTGGTAGCGTGCCTTACGTGTACTTCTCATTGTCAAGCTCTTTATCTTTCTGTTGATATCACTGGCATAAACTTGTCCAAAATATTGGAGGGTGGGATTTGGTTATCCATTCTACACTTGTTGCATTGGGTGTAAAGTCCATCTCAATTATTGGGGGCACGTGCCCCGGCTCCATCCAGAGTCTACGCCTATGGTTGATGTTAATCTTGCATACATTAATAAAGATACCACGATGACCATATTAATTCTTCAAACTTCGCTTCTGGTGATTCTATCTATCTCAGTCAGGTACTTAACCAACACTTAATATCGCTCCTTTTAAAGCTCACACAAGCGCTATCTACGCAAGCCAAAAATAGTCCACCGATTACTGGAGGAGTAAAAAATGGCGGACTTACACACCCACTCATACGTGGAGCCCGACCAACCGATTCCTACCCAGGGTTGATAGATGCTACACCATGTTCAGAGTTCCTGGACCAATTTCAGTTGACAGTGTTTAGCAACGATAAACGGCAGCCTTCAAGACGATAGCACCACTGCTGATCGAACCTCACTGGCAACAGATGACCCTCGTGAGATCAGATGACCCTCTTGAGATCAGATGACCCTCGTGAGATCAGATGACCCTCGTGAGATCAGATGACCCTCGTGAGGTCAGATGACACTCGTGAGGTCAGATGACTCTCGTGAGGTCAGATGACTCTCGTGAGGTCAGATGACCCTCGTGAGATCAGATGACCCTCGGGAGATCAGATGACCCTCGGGAGATCAGATGACCATCGTGAGGTCAGATGACCCTCGTGAGGTCAGATGACCATCGCAAGGTCAGATGACCCTCGTGAGATCAGATGACCCCCGGGAGATCAGATGACCCTCGGGAGATCAGATGACCATCGTGAGGTCAGATGACCCTCGTGAGGTCAGATGACCATCGTAAGGTCAGATGAAGCCCATCCTTCACATGCACTCTTACGCGTCAAACGGTATGCGAACCAATGCCGTTAAGACGTTCGAAATCCACAGCGGAGACAGGAATGATGTCAGATGACCCTCGTGCGATCAGATGACCCTCGTGCGATCAGATGACCCTCGTGAGATCAGATGAACCTCATGAGATCAGATGACCATCGCAAGGTCAGATGACCCTCGTGCGATCAGATGACCCTCGTGCGATCAGATGACCCTCGTGAGATCAGATGAACCTCATGAGATCAGATGACCATCGCAAGGTCAGATGAACCTCGTGATGTCAGATGACCCTCGTGAGATCAGATGACCCTCGTGAGGTCAGATGACTCTCGTGAGGTCAGATGACTCTCCTGAGGTCAGATGACCCTCGTGAGATCAGATGACCCTCGTGAGGTCAGATGACCCTCGTGAGATCAGATGACCCTCGTGAGGTCAGATGACTCTCGTGAGGTCAGATGACTCTCGTGAGGTCAGATGACTCTCCTGAGGTCAGATGACCCTCGTGAGATCAGATGACCCTCGTGAGGTCAGATGACCCTCGTGATGTCAGATGACCCTCGTGAGATCAGATGACCCTCAAGAGATCAGATGACCATCGTGAGATCAGCTGACCCTCGTGAGGTCAGATGACCCTCGTGAGGTCAGATGACTCTCGTGAGGTCAGATGACTCTCCTGAGGTCAGAAGACCCTCGTGAGATCAGATGACCCTCGTGAGGTCAGATGACCCTCGTGAGGTCAGATGACCCTCGGGAGATCAGATGACCCTCAAGAGATCAGATGACCATCGTGAGGTCAGATGACCCTCGTGAGATCAGATGACCCTCGGGAGATCAGATGACCCTCGGGAGATCAGATGACCATCGTGAGGTCAGATGACCCTCGTGAGATCAGATGACCCTCGGGAGATCAGATGACCCTCGGGAGATCAGATGACCCTCGTGAGATCAGATGACCCTCGGGAGATCAGATGACCCTCGGGAGATCAGATGACCCTCGGGAGATCAGATGACCATCGTGAGGTCAGATGAAGCCCATCCTTCACATGCACTCTTACGCGTCAAACGGTATGCGAACCAATGCCGTTAAGACGTTCGAAATCCACAGCGGAGACAGGAATGATGTCAGATGACCCTCGTGCGATCAGATGACCGTCGTGAGGTCAGATGACCCTCGTGAGATCAGATGACCCTCGTGAGGTCAGATGACCATCGTGAGGTCAGATGACCCTCGTGAGATCAGATGAACCTCGTGAGATCAGATGACCATCGTAAGGTCAGATGACCCTCGTGATGTCAGATGACCCTCGTGAGATCAGATGACCATCGTGAGGTCAGATGACTCTCGTGAGGTCAGATGACTCTCCTGAGGTCAGATGACCCTCGTGAGATCAGATGACCCTCGTGAGGTCAGATGACCCTCGTGAGGTCAGATGACCCTCGTGAGGTCAGATGACCCTCGGGAGATCAGATGACCCTCGGGAGATCAGATGACCATCGTGAGGTCAGATGACCCTCGTGAGATCAGATGACCCTCGGGAGATCAGATGACCCTCGGGAGATCAGATGACCATCGTGAGGTCAGATGACCCTCGTGAGATCAGATGACCCTCGGGAGATCAGATGACCCTCGGGAGATCAGATGACCATTGTGAGGTCAGATGAAGCCCATCCTTCACATGCACTCTTACGCGTCAAACGGTATGCGAACCAATGCCGTTAAGACGTTCGAAATCCACAGCGGAGACAGGAATGATGTCAGATGACCCTCGTGCGATCAGATGACCGTCGTGAGGTCAGATGACCCTCGTGAGATCAGATGACCCTCGTGAGGTCAGATGACCATCGTGAGATCAGATGACCCTCGTGAGATCAGATGAACCTCGTGAGATCAGATGACCATCGTAAGGTCAGATGAACCTCGTGATGTCAGATGACCCTCGTGAGATCAGATGACCCTCGTGAGGTCAGATGACTCTCGTGAGGTCAGATGACTCTCCTGAGGTCAGATGACCCTCGTGAGATCAGATGACCCTCGTGAGGTCAGATGACCCTCGTGAGATCAGATGACCCTCGTGAGGTCAGATGACTCTCGTGAGGTCAGATGACTCTCGTGAGGTCAGATGACTCTCCTGAGGTCAGATGACCCTCGTGAGATCAGATGACCCTCGTGAGGTCAGATGACCCTCGTGATGTCAGATGACCCTCGTGAGATCAGATGACCCTCGGGAGATCAGATGACCATCGTGAGATCAGCTGACCCTCGTGAGGTCAGATGACCCTCGTGAGGTCAGATGACTCTCGTGAGGTCAGATGACTCTCCTGAGGTCAGAAGACCCTCGTGAGATCAGATGACCCTCGTGAGGTCAGATGACCCTCGTGAGGTCAGATGACCCTCGGGAGATCAGATGACCATCGTGAGGTCAGATGACCCTCGTGAGATCAGATGACCCTCGGGAGATCAGATGACCCTCGTGAGATCAGATGACCCTCGTGAGGTCAGATGACCATCGTGAGATCAGATGACCCTCGTGAGATCAGATGAACCTCGTGAGATCAGATGACCATCGTAAGGTCAGATGAACCTCGTGATGTCAGATGACCCTCGTGAGATCAGATGACCCTCGTGAGGTCAGATGACTCTCGTGAGGTCAGATGACTCTCCTGAGGTCAGATGACCCTCGTGAGATCAGATGACCCTCGTGAGGTCAGATGACCCTCGTGAGATCAGATGACCCTCGTGAGGTCAGATGACTCTCGTGAGGTCAGATGACTCTCGTGAGGTCAGATGACTCTCCTGAGGTCAGATGACCCTCGTGAGATCAGATGACCCTCGTGAGGTCAGATGACCCTCGTGATGTCAGATGACCCTCGTGAGATCAGATGACCCTCGGGAGATCAGATGACCATCGTGAGATCAGCTGACCCTCGTGAGGTCAGATGACCCTCGTGAGGTCAGATGACTCTCGTGAGGTCAGATGACTCTCCTGAGGTCAGAAGACCCTCGTGAGATCAGATGACCCTCGTGAGGTCAGATGACCCTCGTGAGGTCAGATGACCCTCGGGAGATCAGATGACCATCGTGAGGTCAGATGACCCTCGTGAGATCAGATGACCCTCGGGAGATCAGATGACCCTCGGGAGATCAGATGACCATCGTGAGGTCAGATGACCCTCGTGAGATCAGATGACCCTCGGGAGATCAGATGACCCTCGGGAGATCAGATGACCATCGTGAGGTCAGATGAAGCCCATCCTTCACATGCACTCTTACGCGTCAAACGGTATGCGAACCAATGCCGTTAAGACGTTCGAAATCCACAGCGGAGACAGGAATGATGTCAGATGACCCTCGTGCGATCAGATGACCGTCGTGAGGTCAGATGACCCTCGTGAGATCAGATGACCCTCGTGAGGTCAGATGACCATCGTGAGATCAGATGACCCTCGTGAGATCAGATGAACCTCGTGAGGTCAGATGACCATCGTAAGGTCAGATGACCCTCGTGATGTCAGATGACCCTCGTGAGATCAGATGACCCTCGTGAGGTCAGATGACCATCGTGATGTCAGATGACCCTCGTGAGGTCAGATGAACCTCCTGAGATCAGATGACCATCCTGAGGTCAGGTCTACGTAGAAACGACATTCGTCCTCTGTAGATCGGTATCCAGAGGAGTCAGACGTCGTTGGCGGTCTAGGTCACGCCAAAGACCCGCTCTGCTCTTCCTCCGCCGAGTCTAAAATTGCCAGGCAGCAGAAGGCATATTATGTAAATCGGTTGATATAAAGCTCGACCATACAACTTGAAGCCCATCCCTCACATGCACTCTTACGCGTCAAACGGTATGCGAACCAATGCCGTTAAGAAGTTCGAAATCCACAGCGGAGATAGGAATAATAATTATTCCAACACGCAAACTCCACAACAGCGAAATCAAAATATGCCAGAAATAATCACTGAAGTTTCTCAATAATCAGAATAACCCGATAACGGTGGACATAGAGCCAGACAGCAACTAGCGTGGCTGCTCAAATGCGCAGTTCTAACATCCTTTTGTAGCAGGGTTCTTCTAACGCCGATATATTTCGTCTGTCAATATGCTTAAATGTTCAAGTTTCAGGGCACACCGTGTACAAAACGCATGTTGTGAGAAATCTTAAAACTCGGTTTTATCACATGCATACATACAAACATACATACATTTGTAATAGACTATAAGTCATTACGAGTAGTATCATTCGGCCAGGCTTAAATGGTTATTCTTTGGCCAACAGCTAGGACTTATACAAATTATAGAGCGCAAATATATTTCAGTTTGCTATGATTTCTGGTGCAAGCGCCATATATAGAAACTGCGTGGGGTGTACATTGTACAATGACTCACCCATCGCTCTGGAAAGAGCGCCAAACCTGTATTAGCTTACGAGCAATTTCCCGATAAATTATTAGCATCTTCCCGTCTAAACTTCTAAAGGATGCTGGACGAGCCTAGTTACGCAATGCAGGTTGAGATCAGATAGCCAGGGTATAGTCCAGTCCCAGAGTCAGTCGAAACGGTTGCGCAGAAATTGTGAGAAATTGGAATATAGAAAAGCTGCTGACCGTCGAAGCTAACGGGCCCTCAACCAGCTTCATTTTCATTTAAAAGATCTGGAGTTAAGAAAACCCAAGTGTTCGGAAACAAAATGAGGCATCATTCCTATTTCAACACTTTCTGTAGCGACCACGTGTTTTAACGCAAATGCTGTGTAAGCTTACAGCTCTTCCATCGACACAAGCGAAAGTTAGCCAAACAAGATTTAACAAGTCACTCAAGAATATTTGGTTGATCTCATAGTTTGATAACACCCTTTACCTGAACATAAACAATGCAAATAGTAATAACAACATGCAATAAAAGTAAGACTGATCAATAATAACAATAATAGTGAAATTAGCATTTTATAATAAACTGTCTCCATGTATGTATAATATATACTTGAAAACTACTCTCTTTAGTCGTGGTTGGACTAGGAGCGCTCCTGAGTAGATCACCTTGAAGGGGCGCTATATAAAAGCTCAATCATAATAATATAAACTATTATTAACAATAATATGTGCTAATTTATACGAAGTGATAGGTATCGCGTCACAATTAAATTGCCGTGTGACGTCACACAATCGACGCAATTTTCATTGCAAAGTTTCGCTAAGTTTTTAATCATAATTTCGTTAATTGAATCAAAGTTGACAAACCGCAACTTCTTACAGAAAGAGTATGCTACAGTAAAAAAAAGCGTTAATCTAGATTAATTGTTTATTGCTCAATGGCTTCGTTAATTGGAAATAACTAACTGATTTCTTTTCCTTGAATTAGTTTATTGCTTTGTCGTAAGCGGTTTGTTTTTGCTATTGCACTTGAGTCTGTAATCGTCGCTCGATTTGTTCAGCATTTGCCAACTGTCAGCTATTTGGTGTTTCTTGTTGATTATGGCAAGAGACGAAGTTTGTTCTGCAGTTCCTCTCGCTGCCCTGACACCTGGTCGAAGAAACGAACATCAACTGAATCTAATAATGACGAGCAAACGAATGAAGACTATCTTTGTAAGTCGATATTAAGAAGCTTTTAATATTGCGCTTTATAGTTGATTGTTTTTCATTGATTCGATTTCTTTTAAATGAGGAATACTTAGTAATGCTAATCAGAAAAAAGTATTCAATCTTGAACTCAGTTTTCATAATAATATTTATGCATATTCAATAACGTACACTTCGTAAAATAATTGGATCATCAAACAAAAAATCATGCGAACTGGACCCTCTCCCCCATTTATTTTGGTGAACATATTAGACGATTTAGCTCCATTTTTAGTTTACATATTTAACAGGTCGCTTTCTGAGAGTTATCTACCTGCTTCCCAAAAACGAGCTATTGTTTTCCCAACCTTGAAAAAGCAAAACCTTGACCAAAATGCCTGTCAAAATTGCCGGCCCATTTCCCATCTTTCTTTCCTCTCAAAGACCCCTGAAAGACTAGTTTCACTTCAGCTACTCCCTTACTTTGCACAAGCTGGGCTTCTGCCAGCCGCCCAATCTGGCTTCAGGGGCCACCATTCCACCGAAACTGCTCTCTTATCCATACTGTCTGATATTTATACAGCTATTGATCACTCTCATCTCTCTGTTCTGGCGCTTTTTGATGTCTCATCTGCGTTTGACATGGTTGACCATGAGATCCTGCTTCAGCGACTGGAACTGTCCTATGGCCTCTCTGGTGTTCCTCTTGTTTGGTTTAAATCATACCTCTCTGACCGCTCACAGTTGGTTGTCCTCGGTGAAAACAGGACTCTGTGGACAGAGGTTGAATTTGGTGTTCCCCAGGGCTCGGTGCTCGGTCCCATCCAATCTATCCTCTTCACTGCTGATATCCCGTCTCTATTTACTAAACATGGGGCAAATGGCCATCTTTATACAGATAATCTCAGGCTTTTGTACATGGTCCGTCAACTGATCAACTCTCCCTTGTTCGCTCCATTGGCCATCTTGTCTCTGACCTTCACTACTGGATGTCGACTAACCGTCTCTGCCTAAACACTGCTAAGACTCAATTGATCTGTTTTTGGACTAGACAGCAGCTCACTAAACTCAACTTTCCATTGCTGACTGAGAAATTTCCTGCTTACACCAACTCTTCCACCGTCCGCAACTTGGGTGTCACACTTGACTCCTCCCTCACATTCACAGAGCATATCTCCAACATGACTCGTTCCTGCTTCTTTCAACTGAGGCGTCTTTACAACCATAGTTGACGCATTTGTCTGCTCACGCTTGGACTACTGCAACTCGCTCCTCATGGGTCTCCCCAAGCAGCGTCTCTCCCCCTTCAATCTGTTCCAAATGCTTCTGCTAGGCTCATCGCTCGACTCCCCCGGTTTGCCCATATCTCTACTTATATTTTTGATGTCCTTCACTGGAACTCTATTGCTGCGCGCATCCGATATTAAATCCTCTTCCTTGTCTCGAAATCTCAGCAGCCTACTGCCCCGAAATATCTCTCGAACTATCTGCGAAAACCGCTATCCGCATCTTCTTCTCGCTCATTGTGCTCTGTAAATCGTCTTGATCTTTTTGTTCCCACTGCTAAAACTGCCTTGGCCCAGCACCGGACGTTTGTTGTAATGGGTCCCATGATCTGGAATGCTGTTTCCAGAGAGTAATCGAAAATGGACAATAGCTCGTTTTTGGGAAGCAGGTAGATAACTCTCAGAAAGCGACCTGTTAAATATGTAAACTAAAAATGGAGCTAAATCGTCTAATATGTTCACCAAAATAAATGGGGGAGAGGGTCCAGAGAGTAATCGAAAATGGATCCTAGTCCAGTTCCAGAAGGCCAAATCAAATCAGATGGGGTTTTCCAAAGAGTAGTAAAAAAGAGGCCCGAGTCTGGTTTTCAGACGCCAGATCAAAAGTGTTTTCCGGTCTTTATCGGCCAAATAGCTTTATTATTACTTTAGAGTATTTGAGTGTAATGGGTCCCATGATCTGGAATGACCTTCCTCCTCTGCTCAGGGCCAAACTAATGACTGGCTTTTCCTAATCGGTCTCGTGTACCCTAAAGGCATTTTTGTTTCCCCGGGGCTTCTGTGCTGAGAGTGCCTCTGAATAGTTATTCTGCGAGAGGCGCTTTATAAATTTCTAGATGCAATACAATAAAATGCACGAAAGCTCATGAGACAACTAGTTCTTTACATGGCTATATTACAGTCTCGTAAAACTAAATGATTTACAATAATTGAGGCAAGTAATTGCTTTTGAAGATAATTGCATTTATTCATGTTGAATACATTCCAAGAAATATACAATACTAAACGTGCAAATCTCATTTTATTGAGTGACACAAAAGTTATCAACATGGCATCAAAATTCAAGTCATACATCTTCCTTGAATATATGCTTGGCGAATCGCCTGTGATATTGTAATCGTAATCTCCAAACTTCTAAAGCGCCACTGAAGCGCCACGCCAAGTGTAGGGCACCAGCCAATTCACGAGGGCTACGTCAAATCAGAGGGTGTTTCACACTGTTTCCAGAGAGTAATCGAAAATGGATCCTAGTCCAGTTCCAGAAGGCCAAATCAAATCAGATGGGGTTTTCCAAAGAGTAGTAAAAAAGAGGCCCGAGTCTGGTTTTCAGACGCCAGATCAAAAGTGTTTTCCGGTCTTTATCGGCCAAATAGCTTTATTATTACTTTAGAGTATTTGAGTGTAACAAAAATTTATGTCTACACGTATTACATCATTCGATGGTTTTCAACAGACGATACAGATTCAGTCTACATAAGTCTTAGTGAAATTGCTGTTTTAGCGACCTCTCTTGTTTTCCTTAACCGTTGATATACGATGTTAACTAATTAGGTTCGTTATGTGATTCTACGATCGTCGTTTCCATCATGCGAATATCATTGATTATTATGTCCACACAAAGTCTGTTGAGAATCAGTATTAGATGCATTACTGGAAGCAATCTTCATTGCTTATGAAAGGTCTTCAGAAAAAAAGAGAATTGAAGTTCACTGAATTCTAGACTGCACTCGTTAGTTCAAACAACTTCATTCCATGCGTACAATAAACGAATACTTAAAATTCAAAGCACGGAGAATAAATTACTTAAGCTGTAGGCCCCTATCTCAAATTGAAATTACGGTCTATGCGAAATTCTTAAGCTATCTCAGATAAAAGCAGTTAGTGACTTCATTTCCTTAACCTCGGCATATAATACTGGCGACCAATTCACTCTCTTGCTGCTTGATCTTCTGAACAACGTCCACTCCATGGCTGAATTAGCATTGGAGTGGAAAATCTTAAAACAAGTGTATTCTCTAACTTTGATTTGAGCCCCGATCTCTCGACGGACAACCGAGAACGATAACTACTACGCATACATGCACTTGTCAAAATAAATGAAGTCAAACCTACGGCTGCAAATCTATGCTCTCTGCACGCGCACTTAGCGCTCGTGAAGTCATATGCTTCAGCGCTCGTGAATAGGCTCGAGCCAACTTCATTAATAAGAATATAAAATAATAATAAACAATATCGTCAATTTTGTCATCACAATATTATTTTAAGAGTATCGATGAATACGAAGTGTAAGATAATATGATATTCTTGAGGTCACGACAGTTCCCAAATGCCATAATAAAACCAAAGCAACAAAAACACTGGGTAAAGAGGCATTAGCAAAACGGAAAGAGGTACTGAGAGGAAAACGTAACAGGAATCTGAGGAGGAGAATGGTAAAGACACTTGTATGGAGCATTGTGTTGTACCGATCATAGACATGAGCAGTGAGGAAAGAGGACATCAAGAAACTGAAGGTGTTTGACGTGTAGATTTGGAGAAGAATGGAGAAAACCAGCTGGACAGAACATTAAACAAATGAACAAGTGGTGTGAAGTATGGGAGAAGAAAGATCCTTCATACACACAATAATTAACAAGAGGCAGGAGCCTGTAATTCAGTTTTACGTTATAACCAGGCAGGAGCCTGTTTATTGTCTTACGTTTCACGAGGCAGGAGCCTGTATATTACTTTTACGTTATCACGAGGCAGGAGCCTGTACATTGTCTTACGTAATCACGAGGCAGGAGCCTGTATATTACTTTTACGTTATCACGAGGCAGGAGCCTGTACATAGTCTTAGATTATCACGAGGCAGGAGCCTGTATTTTACTTTTACGTGATCACGAGGCAGGAGCCTGTATAATGTATATTGTCCTACGTTATCACGAGGCAAGAGCTTGTATATTACTTTTACATTATCGCAAGGCTGGATATAGTATATTGACTTACGTTATCACAAGACAGGAGCCTGTATATTACTTTTACGTTATCACGAGGCAGGAGCCTGTTTATTTCTTACGTTATCACGAGGCAGGAGCCTGTAAATTACTTTTACGTAATCACGAGGCAGGAGCCTGTATAATACTTTTACATTGTCACGAGGCAGGAGCCTGTACATTGTCTTACGTTATCACGTGGCAGGAGACTGTATATTACTTTTACTTTATCACGAGGCAGAAGCCTGTATATTACTGCTACGTTATCACAAGGCAGGAGCTTGTAATTTACGCAATCACGAGGCAGGAGCCTTTATATTAA
Source organism: Allolobophora icterica (assembly GCA_963556255.1). Lineage (NCBI taxonomy): Eukaryota > Metazoa > Annelida > Clitellata > Crassiclitellata > Lumbricidae > Allolobophora > Allolobophora icterica. Next base: position 6,132,484 of record OY744617.1, on the reverse strand, counting down.
TTTTACGTTATAACGAGGCAGGAGCCTGTATATTGTCTTACGTTTTCACGAGGCAGGAGCCTGCATATTACTTTAAGGTCATAATGAGACAGGAGCCTGTTTATTGTCTTCCATTATCACGAGGCAGGAGCCCGTATATTACTTTTACGTTATCACCAGGTAGGAGCCTGTATATTACTTTTCGTTATCACGAGGCGGGTGCCTGTATATTGTCTTACGTTTTCACGAGGCAGAAGCCTCGTGCTTACTTTTACGTTATCACGAGACAGGAGCCTGTACATTGTCTTACGTTATCTCGAGGCAGGAGCCTGTATATTACTTTTACGTTATCACGAGGCAGGAGCCGATAAATTGCCTTTCGTTATCACTAGGCAGGAGCCTGTACATTATTGTATTGTATTGTATTTGGATATTTATAAAGCGCTTCTAGCGGGAGGGCCATTCAGAAGCTCTCCCAGTGCGAGAGACCCCGAGAGAAAAAGCAAGTTTTAAGAAACTTAAAAGAGGAAGAGACGTTACCTGAGAGAATAGAAGAACGAACGTACGGAGGAAGCTCATTCCAAAGAGCAGGGCCAATGGAGGCAAAAGACCTAGATTGAGCCAGAGAAGTCCTGACACGGGGAACGAGGAGGTCCAAGCGGTCAGATGAACGAAGAGGACGAAGAGAAGCAGCAGAGTGAGGGCGACGAATTAAGTCACATAAATATTTTGGAGCGAAACCAAGTTGAGCCAAGATGAGAGCGAGCGACGGATAGCTCTGAGGCGCCTTAGGTGCAAATAGGAAGTGCGAGTGAGTTTGGAAATGTGTTCAGTAAAGGTCAGAGAATTGTCAAGGGTCACTCCTAGATCACGAACGCTAGACGAGAAAGTTAAAAGCGGAAACCTTTGAGACAGCACAGCAAAGTCGAGTTTTAGAAGTTGCTGAGGAGTGCCAAACCAGATATATTGGGTTTTGGACGAATTAAGGGAGAGGCGATTGCAAGACATCCAGGTATGAAGATCATGAGAAAGAGCTTCGATGCGCTGAGCAAGAAGAAGCTGAGAGGAAGGAGGCCCATGGACATAAGCCTGGACATCGTCAGCAAAGAGATGGCCTGAAGTCCCATGGATGGGGAGCAGAGATGGGATACCGGCCGTGTACAAAATAAAGAGGAGAGGGCCTAGAACAGAGCTCTGCGGAACACCCAGTTTGATAGGGACCCACAGAGTTCTAGATTCACCAGAGATAACCATCTGAGTGCGATCAGACAGGTATGACCGGAACCACTGGAGAGAGGGGCCCTTCAGACCGCAAGAGGTCTCAAGGCGCTGTAGAAGAATGGTGTGGTCAACCATGTCAAAGGCTGAGGAGACATCATATAGCGCCAGAAGAGTGAGTTCGGACCTATCAACAGCTGAATAAATTTCAGAAAGCAAAGACAGGAGGGCTGTTTCAGTGGAGTGGTGAGCCCTAAAACCTGATTGAAAGGGAGGTAGAAGTCCAGATTGTTCCAGATAGGGAAGAAGTTGAAGAGCGACAAGGCGTTCAAGGGTTTTGGAGAGAAATGATAGATTAGAGATAGGACGGTAGTTTTGGGGGAGGTTTGTGTCAAGATTGGGCTTCTTGAGTGAGGGAAAAACAATGGCCCTCTTTTGCGAGGCGGGGACACAACCTTCAGAGAGGGACCTATTAAACAGATAAAGCAGAAATGGGGCAAAATCGTCTAAAATGTCACTAAGAATGAAAGGGGGAAGAGGATCTAATTCACAAGAATTTAAATTAACTGATGAAAGAACTGTACGAAGGTCCGAGTACAATATGGGTCGGAAATCGTCAAAAACAGAAAACGTTGTGGTAAAGGTCGGTGGAGGAGCATCCGATGTGGAGGCTCTAAGTCGATCAGTCTTTTCCGTGAGCATAGTCAAGAATTCATTTGCGGAGAAGGCAGGAATTTCTGAAGGGCGAGAAGGCCGGCCCAGCAGACCCGAGATGGAAGACCAAAGGCGTCTTGGGTTTTTGAGATTGCGTGAGACCAGCTTCTCCCAGTGAGCAGCCTCCTTGCGATGGTAGAGACGATGAAGGGCACGAAGCTGGGTAATCCAGGCCAACCGGTCGTTGGGATCCTTGGTCCGGCGAGATCGTCGCTCCACGCAACGGGTGCGACGGCGAAGTTTATGACAGTCGGCGTCGAACCAGACGGCCAATGGTCGATGACGGGTCTTTACTTGACGACATGGAAGCATGGAATCCAGCAGACCGGTAACGGTGGAGGTGTAGAGATCAAATAGTTGAGGAACTGTGAGAGTGTCAAGTGCAGGACCCGGTGACGAAAGGAGAGTGTCTCTAACAGCGATGCTGAAAGCCTGAGAGTCAAACGATTTCCATCCTCGCATCTTCCGAATAGAGCGGATTGGCTGTAGGTGAACTGAGGAGAGAGTAAATTTGATATACGGATGATCGGAGATCGTAGGAGGAAGGATCAGAAGGTCCGTAACTTGGTCGTCATCAGAGGTAATGACGAGATCAAGCCATCCACCAAGTTTATGTGTGGCTTGACTGACGTGCTGGCGGAGGCCAAACTGAGTGAGAAGATCCAGGAATCGTAACGAAGTAGGAATGGTGGGGTCCTCCAGGTGAAGATTGAAGTCGCCGAGAATGAGGAGTTGAGTATTGCGAGTGACGAGAAACTCAAGGACAGAGGAGAATTCTTCGAAGAACTGAGGAGTAGCGGCAGCCGATCCAGGTCTGTAAACCGTGAGGAGGGTAACTGAGCCACGAGGCAAGGCGATGCTCAGACATAGAGCTTCAAACGTGGAGGGCGACGTGTCGAGTGAGACTTGCGTGACACGAAGAGATGACCGGAAGAAGGTCACGATGCCACCACCACGCGCCGGACGACCATCAGGGTGAGGTGGACGCGGGCAGTCACGAGAGGAGTAACCCGACGGAGTCGCTCGTAGAATCGGAACGTCATCGGAGTCCTGATGCCAGCTTTCAGTAACAGCGAAAACGTCAAGTTGATCTTGTAGAAGAGATTGAGAAACGAAGGCGAACTTTTCAGATAAGGATTGGGCGTTCCAGGAGGCAACCCGTAGGCCTGAGGAGTGAGCGAGCGGAGGATGAGACGAGTCGGTAGGGTGAAGATCATGCAAGTCCACTCTTGGAGAAGTAGCAGGAGAGGATGACGAAGAATCGGAGGAAGCATCGAAGGTCGTCAGCATCGGCTCATGAAGACTCGAGGTACGAGGTGAGTGGTTGAAGCGACTGTTGGCAGGGCACCATATCTGATACTTGAACAGGGTCTTGCGTAGGTTTCGAGTAGGATGAATGGAGGATGACCAGAAAGACCGAAGTTGTTGAGAGGAATAAGCGATACGTTCCATACTGATGAGAGCGTAGAATCCGTAGATGATGATACTAGCGCAGACACCAAAGTACCCAGGATGCATCTGACCGAAACGTTAAATTCAAACGACGGAGCAGGAAACAAATCAAGTTTTCAAATCAATTTGCTTTTTACATCCAGTTTATAATTCACGTGGCTGTCGAGTAAAATTTTTTCCAAGGGCTGGCATGGAGAACCACGAAAACTTTAATAAAGTCGTCGAGATAAACAGTAAAACGAGCGAAAACTTACGCCGTTTACCCGGCATGCATCGGAACAAACATTCAGTTCAGACGACGCAACAGTCAAACAAATCGATTATAAAATCAACTTGCAATCTAAATTAAGTTTTGGATAGGCCTAGCAGTAGCTGCCCACTGAAATTAAATCGGAAAGGTAGACAAGAAAGATCCACACAAACTGAAGTTAAGCCGAGATAAATGAGAAAAGAACGAAAGACTATCGCACTGGCGTGTGTACACGACGAACGCAAAACACATCACATCTTGTTATCACGAGGCAGGAGCCTGTATATTGTCTTAAGTTGTTACGAGGCAGGAGCCTGTAGGCCTATATTACTTTTACGTTATCACGGGGCACAATCCTGGACATTGTCATACGTTATGACGAGGTAGGAGCCTGGTTATTGTCTTGCGTTATCACGAGGCAGGAACCTTTATAGAACTTTTACGTCATCACGAAGCTGGAGCCTGTATATTACTTCTACGTTATCACCAGGTATGAGCCTGTATATTCTAATAATAATAATAATAATAATAATAATAATAATATTAATAATAATAATAATAATAATAATAATAATAATAATAATAATAATAATAATAATAATAATAATAATAATAATAATAATAATAATAGTAACAATAATATGTGCACAAACTCTGCGCTATAATTACTCTCTTAATTATTATGAGCTGCGATTGACTTAGCAATCCCTTTCTTTTTCTGTTTCCCTCTCGATATTTCTTTTGCTCTTTAGAAAGTACTGCCACATAATATTAATGATGATGGTGATGCCGATGCTGATGCTGATCATAGTAATAATAATTATCACACACACATATATATATGATTAGTATTACTGTATGGCAGTTCTTTCTACAGAGCATATATATATATATATATATATATATATATATATATATATATATATATATATATATATTATTACTATAATCAACATCATCATCGGCAGGACATCAAGCATGTAAGTAGAGATATGGGTAAAGTGGGGGAGTCGAGCGATGAGCCTAGCGGAAGCATTTAGGACACATTGAAGGGGGGAGACGCTGCTTAGGGAGACCCATGAGGAGCGAGTTGCAGTAGTCCAAGCGTGAGCAGGAAAAATGCGTGAACTATGGTGGTAAAGACAGAAGGTGAGACCGAGCGTCCGATGACTCTGAGACGCCTCAGTTGAAAGAAGCAGGAGCGAGTCATGTTGGGGATATGATCTGTGTATGTCAGGGATGAGTCAAGTGTGACTCCCAAGTCGCGGACGATGGAATAGTAGGCCTAGGTGTAAGCAAGGAATTTCTCAGCAATGGAGAGTCAAGTTTAGCAAGCTGCTACTTTGTCCCAAACCAGATCAATTGAGTCTTAGCAGTGTTGAGGCAGAGACGGTTAGCCGACATCCAGTTGTGAAGGTCAGAGACAAAGGTAGTCAGTGGAGCGAACAAGAGTTGACGGACCATGTAGGCCTACAAAAGCCCGAGCAGTCGCTGAAGCATGGTCAACCATGTCAGATATACATAATATATCAGTATTATATATTATTACACATTATATATAATGCGTATGATATAATTTATAATAGCTATTACGTCCATTTTATGATACCATTAAATGCGAAGTGTTCGACATCAAATCCATTGTGTGACGTCACAATGTGTTGTTTCAAGCGAAATTATAAATTTCAGAGATTCGCCCGTTTGTAGCCTATTTCTTCTTTATTTTGATTCCAATTTTAAATTAATTATTTCGTGCTATTTGTTTGCAAATTTTGTCGTAGGCGGTTTACTTTTGCAACTGAACTTGAGTTTGTTATCTCTCGATTTGGGTTGTTTGTCAAAACTTAGGCCCTACTTTCATTGTACCAAAAAGAGGCGATTGTTCTTCTGCGGCTCCTAGTACGTAGGCCCTGCTTCTCTTATACCATGTCGAAGAAAGGAACATCAGCTGAATCCAGTTATGACGAGCAAACGTCTGGAGCCTCAGATTGTAAGTTAGACCTCCTGCAAAGAAGTCTTTACGAGTAGATCCTATGCTTGGTGGGTCCTTGCTATTTCAAAAGGTCCAATCAAATTCCTGTGATTTACACTTTATAATGCTAGTTAAAACCATGCAGCCAGAACTGGGCTATAGTCTTTATTTATTTATGCACATTCAGTAACGTACCGTACGCACAAACACACGAGACTACCAGATCTTGGCATGACGTCATTTTATAGCCTCATAATATTTATCACATACAATTACTGAGGCGAATAATTGTACTTTTGGTATAATTTCATTCAGTTTTCTTATTGCAGTATTCCAACAAAACGTTCAAAACTCACCTCATTGAGCGACACAACAGTAAGCTACACTGCATTGAAATGCAAGTCACAAGTCTTCTATGGATCTAAGCTCTGTGAGTTGCTTGAATAGTGTGGTATATTGATCGACATTTTCTTTGTTTTATTATGAAGAGCCTTATTTACACTTAATCGTGCTTAGGCCTATGTGTCTAAGTGCGCGAAATCCAGCTTTGGTCTTCACCAGAAGATAAAGTTTCAATATGAAGACATCTCAGCGATGTTGTTACTTTAGCGATTTCTCCTATTAGGTTTTTAACCTTTAATTGATAATTGTGATGTAATTCTATGATCCTGCTGAGCGAAATCTTGGTTGTGACTTTCTCGCTAATCATTTCATCATATTTCAGCACAAGATCAGATTCCAGGAAGAAATCCGGTTATAGTCAGTCTAAAAGTAAATTATTGGAAAAATCTTGACAACAACCAAGAGGTCGTAAGGCAAAAAGAGGAAATTTATGCTCATTGTATAATTTAAAAACAAAGCAAGGATGAATTGATAAAGAGGATTGTATACGAACAGATGTGCTGTATTTTGCCTTTTATATACAGATGCAAGATCTATACCGATCGAACTACTTGACATAATAGAGTATGATACGGTAGGCACATTATATATAATATACATACTTACTAGCCTGCTTATGGTTAATTATTTAGAAATGAGAGAAGATCCAACAGCTTGACCAGTTCCGTATAAGGAGTGTTTCGAGAGAGGTTGCTATATATATAGGCCTATATATAAGCGTTGTATTTGAACGTGTGCTGAGCTTGGCGTTTTATTTCAGAACTGACGAGATCTTTTGGGTAGTTAAGTTTTCTTCCAAGTCTCCTTTTGTACGTAGAGTTTTTCTAGGAGAACCGTATAAGGTTAACTCCTATTTAGTTAAACTCGTTGTCTCGTGTTATTTGAGGCCGACAGCGCTGCTGTTTCTTTGAGGCGTATGTTAAGTGCGTGCACTCATCAACTAGTGAAGAAGAGTTTGTTTTTTCCGCTACGGCGTTTGTATCGAACTATTCGACTGTGGATGAAGTTGTTTTCGTTGTCTACATGTTGTTCGGCTGTAATGGACTTTGGTTGAACACTTCGAAAGGTAGGCCTAGACTGTTGTAGGCCTATATAATATTTTGTTTTGTAAAAATAAATCATTTTAAATCATACTCCTAGTTCGAGCCAATTACTTAAATTTAGGGGGCCATGTAACAATGTCATATCCAAAAACAAGTAATTTCGCACTTTTTGCATTTAGAAAGTAAATAATTTTACACTAAACACGTGGTGATGTGCAGTTGCCTTTGTTAATGCAAATGTTTCGCCTCAGAACTGAAATGCTATATGCCTATAGAGCAATAGTTACGTGGGCCTAGTCGTTCCATCTCTGTAGCTGACCTGACAATTACCTGCTGTCAACTTATAAAAATATTGATGCATAATAGTAATACATATGTAAGCGCAGATATTCAACTTAGACCTGAAGAATACTATTTGACTGACAGCGATACGAATTGATGCGACATTGTCCCTACAGATTAAAGTATACATGATGTCTGCAACGACGTCATTGGCCAAACATTGACGTCATTAGCAAACTATGACGTCATTAGCAAAACTCTGGCGTCAAACGTCTCTGACTATGCATCCGAGCACAGTTCCTAAGATAATATTATGTATTAAGATACAGCTCCAGCACATAGCAGTGACATCAAGAAGAGCCAGTAGAATGGCGTGTCCAGAGTCCCTAGCGTCACAAATGTCGGAGATAGCAGAGGCATAGCCGCCTCTGTTAAGTGTTGAGTAGCCTTTCCAGAAGCCGCCCTTCTGCTTTTGCATTAGGTTACACGATTCCGAAGACAAGGTATTCATTACAGCTACTTTTCTATGTTAACGTCCAGATCTAGTATAAATCTAACGCACTCGATCATACTCGAGTCTGTCTTTTAGATCTGTTTGGATTAGATTAGATTGGAAAGCGTTGCATTGGATTCAACTGGATCAGATCCAGTTCAGTTCCATATAAAAGAGACTCCGAGTAGACGATTTTTCGTGTCCAGCTGAATGCTGATGCTTCATATTGCTTAAGCAGTCCAAGGCAAGGATTCCAGACAGAGCGTAACGTGAAGGCGCTGTTGCGCGTGAAGTTGCCGGTTCGCACACGAATGGTGCCTTATTTCAGGAATTTGAAAATCGACTTAGCACTGTCCGCACCTTAAAAGACTAGAACTCGGTGGGTCTCGGTAAAACTTGGTGTTCCTCAGGGTTCGGTCCTTGGCCCGCTTCTCTTCATTCTCTATACAGCTGACATCCCTTCCCTACTCTCTAAACACGGGGCCGCTGGTCACCTTTTCGCAGATGATGTTCAGGCCTTTGTTCATGGGCCTCCATCTGCTCAACTGCTTCTAACTGATTTCATTGAAGCTCTCTCTCAAGATCTTCATTGCTGGATGTCTTCAAACCGCCTTTCTCTAAACTCTTCCAAAACTCAATTCATCTGGTTTTGCACCCCTCAGCAACTCCAAAAGCTTGATTTCGTGCACCTGTCTGATAAGTTTCCTCACTTCACTTTCTCGTCCAGTGTTCGTGACTTAGGTGTCACTCTGGATAGTTCGCTAACTTTTGCTGAGCACATTTCCAACCTCACCCGCTCCTCTTACTTCCATTTAACGCGTCTCCGGGCTATTCGGCGGTCTGTCTCATCCTCGACCTTCACCTCAATTGTTCATGCATTCGTGTGCTCTCGGATTGACTACTGTAATTCTCTCCTTATTGGCCTTCCCAAGATCCGTCTTTCTCCTCTCCAATCCGTACTCAATGCTGCTGCTAGACTCATTGCCCGCCTCCCTCGGTTCTCTCATATCTCCACCTTCATGGTTGAACAACTCCATTGGCTCCCTCTCTCTGCCCGTATACAATTCAAAGTGCTTATTCTTGTGCTTAAGTCTCAACTGCATGGGTCTTGCTCACAGTACTTATGTGATCTAATTCAACGGCCTCATTCTGCTGCTTCGCTGCGTCCTCTCCGATCTTCTGATCGTCTTGACCTCTTAGTTCCTCGTGTCAGGACTACTATGGCTCAGTCCAGATCCTTTGCCTGCATAGGTCCCTCACTTTGGAACCGACTTCCTCCTAATGTCCGCACCACCATTCTCTCTAGTAGCGTTGCTTCTTCCTTTTCTCACCTTAAAACCTGCTTTTTCTCTTGGGGTCTCGCGCACTGGGAGCGCCTCTGAATGGTCTATGCCGCGAGAGGCGCTTTATAAATGCCCATATACAATACAATACAATTAAAAGACTTAGCACTCATTCAAGCTGGAACCTGTGCATTGTCTTACGCGTTATCAAAAGGCAGGAGCCTGTGCATTGTCTTAGGCTATCAAGAGGCAGGAGCCTGCATATTACTTTTACGTATTCACGAGGCAGGAGTGTATATAACTTTTACGTTATCTAAAGTCAGGAGCCTCATATTGTCTTACGTTATCAAGAGGCAGGAGCCTGTACATTGTTTTATGGCATCTCGAGGCAGGAGCCTGTATATTGTCCAACGTTACCATGAGGTAGGAGCCTGTACAATGTCTTACGTTATCACGAGGCAGAAGCCTGTATACTGTCTTACGTTACCAAGAGGCAGGAGCCTATATATATTACTTTTACGCTATCAGAAGGCAAGAGCTAGCCTGTATATTACTTTTACGTTATACAAGACAGGAGCCTTACATTGTCTAACGTTATCAGGAGGCAATATCCTGTACATTGTCCTACTTTATCAAGAGACAGAAACCTGTATATTGCCTTACGTTATCAAGAGACAAGAGCCTGTATATTACTTTACCGTTATCACGCGGCAGGAGCTGTACATTGTCCAACGTTATCATGAGGTAGGAGCCTGTACAATGTCTTACGTTATCACGAAGCAGAAACCTGTATACTGTCTTACGTTACCAAGAGGCAGGAGCCTATATATTACTTTTACGCTATCAGGCGGCAAGAGCCTGTATATTACTTTTACGTCATACGAGGCAGGAGCCTTACACTGTCTAACGTTATCAGGAAACAATATCCTGTACATTGTCCTACGTTATCAAGAGACAGTAGCCTGTATATTGCCTTACGTTATCAAGAGACAAGAGCCTGTATATTACTTGTACGTTACCACGAGGCAGGAGCCTGTACATTTTCTTACTTTATCAAGAATCAGGACCCTGGATATTGGCTTACGTTATCAAGAGGCAGGAGCCTTTACATTACTTTTACGTTATCAAGGACCCTGGATATTGTCCTACGTTATCAAGAGGCAGGAGCCTGTATAATACTTTTACGTTATCACGAGGCAGGAGCCTGTACATTGTTTCAAGTTTTCCCCAAAGAGGAGCATGTACACTGTCTTACGTTATCAAAAGGCAGGAGCCTGTATATTATTTTTTCGTGATCACACGGCAGGAGCGTTACATTGTCTTACGTTATCAAGAGCCCGCATATTACATTTACTTTTTCATGAGGCAGGAGCCAGTACATTTTCTTAGGTTATCCCGAGGCAGGAGCCGATATATTACCTCATCGCTATCCGGAGGCAGGAGCCTGTACAGTGTATATTACTTATATGTTATACGAGGCAGGAGCCTTACACTGTCTTACGTTATCAGGATGCAGGAGCCTGTATATTGTCCTATGTTATCAAGAGACAGGAGACTGTATATTCCTTTTACGTTGTCACGATGCAGGAGCCTGTACATTGTTTCATGGTATCACGAGGCAGGAGCTTCTATATTGTCTTACGTTATCAAGAGACAGGAGGCTGTATATTGTCTTACGTTATCAAGAGGCAGGAGCCTGTATATTACTTTTACGTTATCACGAGGCAGGAGCCTCTATATTACTGTTTCGTTATCACTAGGCAGGAGCCTGCATATTACTTTTACGTTATCACGAAGATGGAGCCTGTACATTGGTTCATGGTATCACAAGGCAGGAGCCTGTAGGCCCCTATTTTGTCTTACGTTATCAAGAGACAGGAGCCTGTATATTAGTTCTATGTTATCACGAGGCAGGTGCCTGTATATTGACGCGTTACCAAAAGGCAGGAGCCTGTATATTACTTTGTTGTGATCAGTTGGCAGGAGCCTTACATTGTCTTACGTTATCACGAGGCAGGAGCCAGTATATAACTTTTACGTTATCAGGAGGTAGGAGCCTGTACATTCTCTTAGCATATCACGAGGCAGAAGCCTGTATATCACTTTTACGTTATCACGAGGCAGGAGCCTGCATATTACTTTTACGTTATACCAGGCAGGAGCCTTACATTGTCTTACGTTATCAGGAGGCAGGGGCCTGTATATTGTCCTACGTAAGCAAGAGGCAGGAGCCTGTATATTACTTTTACGTTATCACGAGGCAGTAGCCTCTATATTACTGTTTCGTTATCACTAGGCAGGAGCCTGCATATTACTTTTACGTTATCACGAAGATGGAGCCTGTACATTGGTTCATGGTACCACGAGGCAGGAGCCTGTATTTTGTCTTACGTTATCAAGAGACAGGAGCCTGTATATTAGTTCTACGTTATCATGAGGCAGGAGCCTGTATATTGACGCGTTACCAAAAGGCAGGAGCCTGTATATTACTTTGTTGTGATCAGTTGGCAGGAGCCTTACATTGTCTTACGTTATCACGAGGCAGGAGCCAGTATATAGCTTTTACGTTATCAGGAGGTAGGAGCCTGTACATTCTCTTAGCTTATCACGAGGCAGAAGCCTGTATATTACTTTGTTGTGATCAGTTGGCAGGAGCCTTACATTGTCTTACGTTATCACGAGGCAGGAGCCAGTATATAACTTTTACGTTATCAGGAGGTAGGAGCCTGTACATTCTCTTAGCATATCACGAGGCAGAAGCCTGTATATTACTTTTACGTTATCACGAGGCAGGAGCCTGCATATTACTTTTACGTTATACCAGGCAGGAGCCTTACATTGTCTTACGTTATCAGGAGGCAGGGGCCTGTATATTGTCCTACGTAATCAAGAGGCAGGAGCCTGTATATTACTTTTACGTTATCACGAGGCAAGAGCCTCTATATTACTGTTTCGTTATCACTAGGCAGGAGCCTGCATATTACTTTTACGTTATCACGAAGATGGAGCCTGTACATTGTCTTACGTTATCAAGAGGCACGAGCCTGTATATTACTTTTACGTTATCATGAGGCAGGAGCCTGTACACTGTATGACGTTATCACAAGGCAGGAGCCTGTATATTGTCGCGTTATCAACAGGCAGAAGCCTGTATATTACTTTTTCGTGATCACAAGGCAGGAGCCTTACATTGTCTTACGTTATCAAGAGGCAGGAGCCTGTACACTGTCTTACGTTATCACGAGCCTGTATATTGTCGCGTTATCAAAAGGCAGGAGCCTGTATATTAATTTTCGTGATCACAAGGCAGGAGCCTTACATTGTCTTACGTTATCAAGAGGCAGGAGCCTGTATATTACTTTTACTTTATCATGAGGCAGTACATTTTCTCCGGTTATCACGAGGCAGGAGCCTGTATATTACTTTTACGTTATCGCGACGCAGGAGCCAGTATAGGCCCTATTACTGTTACGTTATACGAGGCAGGAGGCTGTACATCGTCCTACGTTATCACGAGGCAGGAGCCAGTATATTGTCGCGTTATGAAAAGGCAGGAGCTTGTGTATTACTTTTTCGTGAACACTGTGCAGGAGTTTTACAGGCTCCTGCCTCCTGATAACGCGAGTCTGCACACTGTTTTAGGTTATCAAGCGGAAGGATCGTGTATATTACTTTTGCGTTATCACTAGGCAGAAGCCTGTACATTGTGTTGGCTATCAAGAGACAGGAACCTGTATATTTCTTTGGCGTTATTAGGAGGTAGGAGCCTGTACATTCTCTGAGCTTATCACGAGGCAGGAGCCTGTAAACTACTCTTATGTTATAATATCGCGAGGCAGGAGCTCTGTAGATTGTCTTAGGTTTTCAAGAGGCAGGAGCCTGTATATTGCTTTTAGGATATCACGAGGCAGAATCCTGTACATTTTTACGTTATCAAGAGGCGGAAGCATGTATTATATTACTTTTTCACTATACTTTTTTTTGTTTTTTTTTTGTTTTTGTTTATTCGTACCATTCCACAAAATCATCACGACATAATCATACATCAATATACAAACAAAGCCCAACAAAAGCTTAAGCTTATACAGGTTAGGCTCCTTATTCCAAACTGACATTGTTTTTTAAATCAGCATACCGAGAGTGTCTATTTTTACAACATTTATTAACACCATGAAACAGACCGTATGGTCTACAATCGTGTAATCCCAATAGTGTAACTGTGTAAGACAACTATGTTGTTGCAGCCATTACTGGCGTCAGGCATGGAGGGAGGGCCGATTCCTCCCTCACTTCTCCCTCCCTCAATGCCCGAAGCAAACTTGGGTTGGCCATAATAAGCCCACAGCCGAAGTTACGCAACGGAATAACATACAGCCGGGACATCGAAAATTATATTGGTACATGTAGATAAGTATACAATATGTAAATACAGTGTAGGTGAAAATAACATCATCAAGATTGGGTCCTTATTACAAAGAAATAATTTATATAGTGAATCACATGAGTCAATTTTGATATGTACGTCCTTTAACACTTAAAGTGCTAGGTCTAAACTTCACAGATTATGAAATGTTATTTAGGTTTACAAAGACCAGTAATTTCATTAATATTAAAGCCCACATTCAAATGTGGAACAGGCATCAAATGTAGAAGTTATGACAATAGAATAATAATAATAATAATAATAATCTATTCTTTAATTAAGCGCCTGCAAACGCACTGCGCTGTACAGTAAACATACATATAGTAGAAACGGCAGCCACACATACATGTAAGTAGAAGCACATGACAACAGTTTTACAGGAGTCAAATATAACTGTATTTAAGCGGCAGCCACACGGCGCCATCATGGCATACTATTCATTTAACCACCGCCACTAGCGAGTGAAAGGCTGGAAAAACTTTCATTAGGCAAACTGTGCAGATAGTGAAAGATGTAATGTTATAGTAATGTTATATTTCTATGGTCTTAGTGTTATTTTTGAGGTTAGAATTTGCCAAATAACACTAAATACGAAGAAAGAATGACCTTTGAGTTCTTTCTTTTACAAGCTCTGGCTCTATTCTTGAATATTCTGACAGGCTGAAGCCATCCCAGTTTTACAAATTTTGATAATTTGTCCTAAACTGAGAAAAACACAAAAACAGCATATAAGTATGAATCAAACTTTCTTGCAAAATCATAATTGCTTAGTCTACTGCTAACAAAAGGGTAAAATCAAGCCAAAAACAATGAAGCACAGAAACATGAAAAAGTATCTGATTATAAGTCTTAAACCTAAAACAGGCCAAAACGAATGAATACATGAATGCCTTAAGCAATGTCTGAGCTTTCTTCGGATGATGAAGAAATCTCGAGATTAGGATCAAGACAGAGCTCAACAATTATAAAATACAGGCAGAATATTGTGAAGTTAAGCCACATCAAAAGAAGGATAACTGAAAGTTGTATTTACTCTTTGCCAGAGTCGTTTTGTAACTGGTGCTGATCTTAAACTGGGTGGCATGGAAAAAGCCTTTGCGATCCTGTGGATCCTGTGAATCCCTTGATTCCATTGAACTTGGATATTCTAACAATTTGATGGTAAATCTGTTGATGAGCCAGTGACTAAACTGTCAGAAATTGCAGGAAGCCCATTTTGTGATACCGGTGTCACTTCAACCCCTAACATTCATCCAGATGCAGAACATTATGCAACTCAGAAACCATCTACGATGACGGAAGGTATTGCAGGCATTAATCTTCAGATTTCTCAGCCAGATAAAACCACGGTGCTTTCAATAAGCACATCTTGTGTACGTACGCCAGTTCGAGCTGTTGATTTGTTTCCATTTCCTCACTCATCACAGTCTGCATCCCGCACTAAGAGAACAAGCGAAGGTGCTTCCGTTTTGACGAGCAGCCCGTACCTGATGATAGCCAAAAACAGAACAAACGAGAGACAAAAGAAGTAAAACCGAGAAAGCTGTCTTGAGGAGGTAGAAAAAAGAGTTCCCATGAAAAAGAGCAAAGAACGCAGCAAACGTATCAAAAAGAGGTGTGATCTACAGCAGTGGTTCCCAAACTATGGTCCGCGGACCGGTGCCGGTCCGCGAGCCCTCAGTTGCCGGTCCGCGAAGTGAGTCAGGAAAAACTACGTTTTCTCGATTGGGTGTCGCTTCGAACTATCTTCAAAAACACGATTGCCTCATAAATTAAGATTTGTTCTGGAAGTGAATGTGTTTCAGCTATTGTAAACTAAAACTGCCGAATAAATAGTTTCTCGACGAATTGCTGACAGGTCAAATAGATGTTGTTCACCTTTACTAGAAATTTTGATCGTAGCATTTGGGTTTTTGACCGGCAATTAGAAACCGGATGTGACGTATCTCTTTCGTCTTTAATAATTTGGTCACTGCTTTCGTCAATAGAAGCGTCTACTTTTAGGTTTGATATTGTAAGTACAATATATTATAAATTTGAAAATTACAAGAATAAAATATAATAAATATATTAATGAAAAGCATTAGCATGAATTATTTATATTTAAAAAAAACAAAATGCAAAGCTTTGATTCATAATGGACCAGTACGAAGTATTCCTTTGATATTTAGTACTGAATTATATATACCCGCGCACTACTATTAACAAATAATTTCACTTTTTTTACCCAATTTATAGATGGCGAAGCAAGGTTCAATGGATATGTTTCTTAAGAGGAAAAATACTCTGAAAGCTCTTCTCCCATTTCCTTCAACTTACTTATGTGAGACATGGTTTTTCATCCATGACTGTCGCGGTCGACTCCTTCGATCGCAACGACGAACCAACGAAGGAACTATTAAAAGATCTTAATTAAAAATAAAATCGATTAAGTGTAAAGTAAGTCAACTCGTCTATCAAATATCACAATCGTAGACAGCACACAGGTTGGCTGGTCTCGATTGAACGTCATACGATCAATGTTTCAACGTTTACAAATCTTCGTCAAAAGGCCCTTAATGTACAGCAGGTCTATCTTATATAGAGTTCTCCCGGATTCCAGAACGTTCTGTGACGTCACTGTACTTTTCCCTGGAAAGTCCTACTGAACACGTATATCCTTGTTGCATGCACCGAACTAATGTTGACAGCTTGCTGCAGAATTTTCCGTGCGTTGTAAACAAGCTTGTTGACGCGTCGGTTTTCTTCCCTTGATGCATGCACCCGCGTAGACCACGACATTCCCTCCGCCCTCAGATGATGACACGTCTTCAGCACCATCCCGAACGGGTCATCACGATCAAGCCGGGCCTCCAGACTCCATCTCGACACAGCATATACAAACAAGACAAAACACATCAGTTAGTCAATTTATCTATACAATTTGCGGGCTTGATCCTTGTGTGTCGGGCTATTTCCCCCCTTCACCCTCCGAGTCACAACCGAGAGAGGAAATCAGCCACCGTGTTCTGACGTCCAGGACGATATCGAAAGTCCACGTTAAACTCTTGCAATGCTAACGCCCAACGAGTCAGTTTCGCACTCTTAGGGCTTGCATCTGTGAGATAAGACAAAGGATTATGATCTGAATAAATGATTATCTTTGATAAGAATATCCATGACTTAAATCGTTTAAGTGCCCAAATTACTGCGAAAGCCTCTCTCTCAATTGTAGACCAATGCATCTGTGTATCTGTAAGTTTAAGGCTAGCAAAAGCAATTGGTTTTTCTTGACCTTCTTCGGTCCACTGAAACAAGCAACACCCGACCGCGGTGGCACTTGCGTCAACACTTAAACCAAATTCCTTAGTGAAATCAATGGTATGTAACTGTGTAGCTTTACTGAGATCATCCTTTAACTTATCTAGTGCTTCTTGATGCTTTTGCTCCCAAGGCACCTTCGTAGGTATGTTATCTCGTGTCAAATCAGTTATTACCCGTGCTTTTTCAGCTAAAGCAGGTATAAAATTTCGAAAGTAACTGAAAAAACCCATAACCTTTCTAACGTCTTTCTTTGTTGTTGGAGGATGGATATCATTGATCGTAGCGATCTTACCTGGATCAGGTTCAATACAACCTGACCCTACTATATGGCCAACAAACTTTATTTTGTTTTGTGCAAAATTACATTTTCTTAAATTCAAAGTGAGTCCTGCTTCCTCAATAGTTTGCAAGAATTTCTCTAGATGTTCTAAATGGTCATTCCAATTCATTGAAACCACTGCCATATCATCGACGAATGGTTCGGTAAAACTTCGCACTGGATGTAAAACTTGGGTCATAGCACGAATAAAGGTATTGCTAGCGGACTTGAGTCCAAACGGCATTCTTGTGAACTCAAAAAGTCCTGCATCACATACGAATGCCGTAAGCCATCGATGTTCTTTCCGAACTGGAATTTGCCAATACCCCGATTTCGCGTCGAAAACACTAATAAACTTTGCCCGTCCCACCTTTTGTAAGATGTCAGCAATGTCTGGGGTCGGGTAACAATCACCTAGAGAATATTTGTTAACATGGCGATAATCAATTGCCAATCGAACGCCATTTTGACCTTTGGGTCCCTTTAAAACGCAAACTACCGGACTGGCCATTTCACTTTTCGATGGTCGAATGATGTCTAATGCCAACATTTCTTCTATCTGGCGTTGTACTTCAGGTTTAAGTAGCTCAGGTACTTTATATGCCCTTAAACGCTTAGGAGTGAAATCATGAGTTATCTTAATTTCATGTTCTAATACTGGACAATACCCAGGTTTATCCACAAATACTGCCGTGTGCCGATCCAAAATTTCAAAAAGTTGCTTCTGTTCCTCTTGCGAAAGATGCGCTATAATCAGAGGATCAATTCGCTTACTCGGGCTTATTTGTTCACGTTCTTCCTGATCTACAACCTCTACTATACCAAATTCTTCATCTTGATCAACAATTACTGAACAGCTATTGATCATCGCTTGTTCGAGTCGTTCATGGTATCGCTTGATCTTATTTGCGTGTAAATGTCTTTGTTTTCCCTCTATTTCTACTATATAAGAATATGGGGACTTAACCTTGACTACGGTAGCAGGTCCTTGCCATCGACTATAAAATTTAGAACTACCAAAATCTGGTGCTAATACTGCTACTTTATCTCCAACTTCGTATTTTCTGTCAGTACTACGCAAGTTATAATAATCTGCATACCGCTTTGTTTCTATATCACTATAGTAATCTGCATAAACTTTCGCGAATTCGAGGTTTTCCTTCAGTGATTGGAGATACTCTTCGGGTGATTTACCTAAGTTAAGAGGTACTTTTCGTTCGCCAGCCCACGATTCCTTCAACACACTAAGTGGACCCCGAGGAAGAGTTCCATAAACCATAGTGAATGGCGAAATATGAGTCGTGCCTGAAGGTTTTTCTCTAAGGCTCCACAGAACAAACGGTAACAATTGGTGCCATCCACGAGGATCAGATTGAGCAAGCTTAAAGATCATGGTTTTCAAGCTTTGGTTGCATCTTTCAACCAATCCAGCTGCCTCAGGATGTCCAGGGGTATTAAATCTGGGACTACAACCCATTCGCCGCAAGAATTCTTTCGTCAAACGACTGGTAAAGTTGGTACCACAATCAGAACTGATGATCCTTGGAATAGAAAAAGTTGTAAAAACTTGCAACAGAGCTTCACAAACTCCCTTTGCATTCAGCGATCTAAGAGGATACACCATCGGCCAACGAGAAAATTTGTCCACCAGAACCAGAGCATAATTGTACTGGGGTTTCGATTTGTTGGATTCTCCAGTCACTACCATAGGGCCAATACAATCCATATTTAGATGGTTAAAACAGAGTTCATCCGCCCTCGGAATAGGAGTGATCGGGACTCGATCTGCCACTTTAACTGGAGTTCTTAGTTGACAAATTTGACAAGACGCACAATATTCGCGAATCCTCTCATCCATTCTTGGAAACCAAAAGTTTAATTTGATCCTGGCTCTCGTTGCCTTAAAAGCCATGTGCCCAGCACATGGGGCATCGTGTGCTACTCGCAAGACAACCTCGATTCTATCTTCCGGTAAACATAATTGATTAACCTTATGTCCTATAATTTCCCCTTTGTGGTACAGGAGGTTATTATCTATAAAGAAATTATTTTTATTCTGTCTCGCTTGTTGCCAGCAAGATATAAGATTGTGACAATTCTGTTGCTCACGCAATAAAGTATCATTATTCGCTACTCCCTCATCAGACTTGAACTCTGTTGACTCAACATCAAGAAAATTATCTGAATCATCAACTAGTTGCTCCTGAGAATATTCATTCACTTCTGACGGCAAGGATTCGTTGCTGTTACTTTTCTCGATATTAACTTCTAAGTTATCTTCTTCTGCCCCTTTATTTATTTGTACACATCGATCTACGCCAGCTACCATCACTACATATTGCGAACTATCCCTTAATAGGTCCACAACATGGGGTGTCAGAATAACCCGTTCATTTAGTTCAGGGACTGCAGCGAACATGACGCACAAAGATGGCGCAATGTTCGTCGTTCCTTCCATTGAATTGGCTAATTTCATTTGTAGGTATACTACATCTGCCTTACATCCTTCTCCCTGAAAACCAATTATATTAATCCGTTTAATCACGGGTAAGTTTAGTGACTCAATTAATTTCTTATCAATACAACAAATTTCTGCTCCTGAATCAGATAATGCTGGCTGAGAAGGGAGATCTTCAATCTGTACATTGATATACGACCTCTCGTGTAATCCATCAATACTATTCTCGTATACCCTTACAGCAGTTTCCAACCCTATTGGTTTAGAATTATCCAATAAATTCCCTTGCTTTACCTGTTCAGGTATCTCATGCAACACGTTGACCTTCTCAACAAATAAGTCGGTCACTTCTTCAGTTGGGTTCCCAGATATACAAGTACTCACCTTTTTAGAACTTGGTTTGGTCTGGCACTCCCTTGCCATATGACCCTTCTGATGACATAGGAAACAGAGACCCTTTACCTTGGCCTCCTCCTGAGACACCCTCGCACCTATCTTGGCTTCACCCCTTATTTCCGGTTTGGGAGACTTGGGTTGAGCTGTCTGGTTATTGACTTGAACATGTGGTTGACCTCTCGTCCAATTATTATACTTCGGTGTCGGATGACTACGGCATACTAAGTCATTCCCACCATCATGCGACGCTACATAAATGTCAGCCGCATTAGCTATGTCTTCACAGCTCAACCACTCCTCTTTTTCTTGGGCCAAGATATAATCTAAACAAGCCTTCGACAAGGACTCCTTAAGCCGATCCGCAACCAATAAACTTACAAGTTTATCAAACTCATCAGTTATCTTTCTACTTTTCAAATAATACATAAGAGCCACACGCAATTTGGATGAATAGATCGTAAATGATTCGTCCGATGCTTTGTGCAACGACCAAAATCGGGCTCTAAGATTTGAAGGGCTTATCTTAAACTCCCTTAGCAAAAACTCCTTCAGGAATTTGTAGTCATGGAGCTGTGCCTCAGTAAGGCGCATGGTTAATGCCTTAGCTCTTTCACTTAAAATGGCTAGCAATAATTTTGCTCTAACATCTTCATCCACCTCATACACATTAAACAAACCATCCAAGTGATCAAAGAAACCTGGAATTTCTATAGGGTCGGAAGGAAATTTCCAAAGAATATTCTTAAGGGCATCACTATAACGCTTAGTACGACTTGCTAAAGAATCTCTAACATTTCGTTCTTCCTGCTTTTCCTTCCTCTCCCTTTCTTCTTTCTCTTTCCGTTCCTTCTTTTCTCTTTCTTCTTTCTCTTTCCGTTCCTTCTTTTCTTCCTCTCTCCTCTTTTCCTCCCTTTCTTCCTTCTCCTTCCGTTCCTCCCTTTCTCTTTCTTCCTTCTCCCTTTGTTCTTTCTTTTCTTCCTCTCTCCTCTTTTCCTCCCTTTCTTCCTTCTCCTTCCGTTCCTCCCTTTCTCTTTCTTCCTTCTCCTTCCGTTCCTCCCTTTCTCTTTCTTCCTTCTCCTTCCGTTCCTCCCTTTGTTCTTCATATTTACGGATTTCGAACTCCAGACGGCGCTTCTGCAGCTCGTAATCCACTCCTGTTGGAGATATTGGACTACCCTTAAATTCCTCTTCCTCTTTTCCAATCTCCATGGCCCATTCTTCCATTAATTGATTTCGATCCCATGACATAACATCATCTTCGTCCCTTCCTGCCTTCATAAGATACACCCTAAGGCGCTCAGACGACATTTTGCGAATATTCGCTTGCATCTCTGTTGTCAACGCTTCCATTTTTACAAACAGTCAGTCAACAACAACAAAAAAACAGACACCACGCGGCAAACCCGCCACACAAAAGGAAAATTCCACAACCCAAAGTGCAACTATTCAGTATCCAAAGAAGTACACTCGCCAAGTACGCAAAAACTATACAAGCTCACGCAAGTCTGGCCTCGATCACAACAATGGATCAAATTTCAAAGAAATAATCAGCAGATATTGAAAGAGAAATAATGGCTGCCTCCCACTCGGCTGCAACTCCACTCTCTTTTCTCCTTCTCAGCCACGACAACACCTAGGATCTTACCCGTATGTTGACTGCTGTCTTCTGCTGTCTCAGCCGAACGACGCACTTCGTCCGTCCGACTGTCGTATGCCGATTCACCCGTCTCCCACGGTAGAAAGGCGTCTCGATCCGCTCGCTGTCTGGAACAGACCGTCTCTTGATCCTCCGGGTTGACTCCTTCCTCCGCCGGCTCGCGTCTTCTTCACCGGATCCAACACCGATGATCCCACCGCTGCCACCAATAATGTCGCGGTCGACTCCTTCGATCGCAACGACGAACCAACGAAGGAACTATTAAAAGATCTTAATTAAAAATAAAATCGATTAAGTGTAAAGTAAGTCAACTCGTCTATCAAATATCACAATCGTAGACAGCACACAGGTTGGCTGGTCTCGATTGAACGTCATACGATCAATGTTTCAACGTTTACAAATCTTCGTCAAAAGGCCCTTAATGTACAGCAGGTCTATCTTATATAGAGTTCTCCCGGATTCCAGAACGTTCTGTGACGTCACTGTACTTTTCCCTGGAAAGTCCTACTGAACACGTATATCCTTGTTGCATGCACCGAACTAATGTTGACAGCTTGCTGCAGAATTTTCCGTGCGTTGTAAACAAGCTTGTTGACGCGTCGGTTTTCTTCCCTTGATGCATGCACCCGCGTAGACCACGACAATGACCATTATTAAGACAAAGTACAGGAACAAAATGGATATTCGTTCTCCTTTGCTTGTAGCACTGTCCACAATCGAGCCACGACTTGATAAACTTGTAAACAATAAAGAGGTCCACCGTTCGCATTAGTTACTCACTGCCAGTGAATATGCTATTATTTCGTATCACATTAACTTGCTTACAACTTATTTTATAATTAGAACTGTGGTTAAATTTGTGACATTTTCCCAACAATATCCGCTCCTTTCAATGTAACTTTATAATTTGTACCAAATTCCAAGATTTGTTTTAGCCTAATTCTCGTTTTTTAAATCTTATGACTAATACATCTTTAGTGATTGAGAAAGAAATAAAACAAATAAGTTGGGTATCGGTCCTGCTGCAATGGGAAAATTTCTGCCGGTCCGTCGCTTGAAAGTGAATTCCTGCCGGTCCGTCACACTGAGAAGTTTGGGAACCGCTGATCTACAGGATGATTTAAAAGGGCCAATGAGCCAAGGCCTTCAAGCCAGAAATTAAATGATGATGCAGACACAAGATGCCTGTTTTGTAGTGAATTGTTCTCCAACTCACGTAAACGTGAGCCGTGGATCAAGTGCACAGTTTGCCACAACTGGGCACATTGCGAATGTGCTGGCATCTCAAAGAACGCAGAAACTGTTGTGTGTGATTTCTGCAGTGAATAGATATCGCTCTTGTAACGAGTTATAGAATACTGTACCTGTTACTGATTAATATTTATTTTTTTCACAATTTAAATGGATTAAGATTATTATAGAAGGGAATTTGTATTAATCTTTTGCTCAGACAGGAAGGTATTTAGGCCTATCTATCACCCTGCCAAATTTGACACTATGGAAGTCGTAAATCTTGAAACGAAGGACCTACATAACCTAGTTCCCCTATGTTTGAGCTAAGTCCTGAAACAGATGATAACCCACAAGGGAAACCAGGCCTCAGAAGCAGCCGCGTTCCCACGGTCGAAGTAGGCCTGATGAGAAACAGTCAACCAGGAGTGAACTAGGCCGAAATACAATGAGGTCGCACATGTAGCCTTCACCTATCTGGACCGCAAGGGTTGACATGGTATCCGCCCACGTCGGTGACTTTAAAGACCGCCTCTCAAACGTCAGAGAGAAGAGGGTTAGCAGGTGCCACAGAGGAAACCTGTCAGTCAAACCGCACCGACATACAGGCAACTCAGTATTACAAGTCGAGCCCCACCAATCAGAAGGCGAGTTGACCGAATTAAACGGATTGGATGCGATAACTTTACCATTATGGGAGCTATACAAACTAGAAAATAATAAAAACTAAGGACAGACAGAAAATAGCAGAACGCGGGAGAACGCAAAGAACGCAAGAGAGACGCAGAAAAGTTCAGACCGAGAATTCAGACCGGAAGATTTACAGACGAAATCAACTATTGGAGAAGCGCTGATTACGGTATGCCACTCCAACGAAGACGACAACGTTAACTAGTTTCCGCCAGTGAAACAGAGGACCTGGAGACGCAGTCTTTCCTCCAGCTCCGGTATTCGTCATTTCGCCGCCGCTGGTGATCCGACCGTCAAGAGTCGACGCCTGCATACTCACACACTATATGAATTACCGTCTCTACATTCAGTTGCTGAATCGATGTTCATTCCGCCAGCAACTTCGTGACATTTACGCGTTCTCTGATTAGCTTTGTCTCTCCCGACGCAACCGTCGTTCACAGAGTCCTCAGGACAGCGTTACGCAGCCGTGCATGGTTCTACGCGGAAACCCTGTTCTCTACGTTCACGCTGGTTCCCGATTATCTGAGCGCCGTAACTGCAACCTGCTGAACGTCGCATCTACAGAATCCCTGTTCGTATATTCACGCTGCATCTCTGTCGATTGCAGTGCCGCTTGCGCCTATCGGTTATAATTAGGCCAACGTCGTCATCTGTGCATTCGTATGCTTAGAAGTAAGGCATAGAAGTTATATGAAGGTAACTCATGCCTAGTAGTTGCCACAGTGCTTGCGACCGTTATTTTAATAATTCTGCCCAGGAATCTGATTCTGTACTCGTCAATTGAAGGAGCAACAAAAGCCTCGGAAAGTCTGAATGATATCAGGTTCTGTGCATCGTCGCTATAGAAGACTGCCCGGCTCAGCATTAAAGAGCGTGTCAATCATCAGCTGCCACGCGAATAACGGAATTCGACGACGCAGCCGCTCTCTGACCACCTCGACTTTCCCTCCCCCTTTCCATACTCCTCACCGTCTACAGCTGATGGCATATGAGTGAGTCTGACTAGTATTAAATTGCCCTATTAGTTTAAAACAGCCGTGATAGATCTTGTGTCATTCACAGCGTGTCATAGAACCCTAGGAAACTAAATTAATAAGGTTATTAGTGTCTGGTCACATATATCAGCTATTATTGTCATTATAATCTTATATCCTTGTGTTAGAAGTCATTAGACGCTTTTATTGTAATCAGCATAAGTGTAGTGAAGAAAACTTGGAAATTGAATAATACTAGTGAATTCAAATATGTCTCAGTCATCTTCTTGTGATGAAGATTTGGATAGTGGTGAAAGGGATGAATGTAACTCTAACACTCAACACAGCAATGCACAACTTAGGACACCTAAAACTCCCGACACGAACACGACAAGGACAGAGACTTTGTTAGCGAGTTTAGCGTCCACTATGCAAGCCTTAGTATCAGGACAGAATGCACTCCAGTCAGGGCAGAAGGCATTAAGCCAACAACAGACAGTTCTACATGCTTCATTAGAAAACCTGAACATACGAGTAAGTAAGTGTGAAGCACTACCAACCAGTCTTGGCCGGTTTAGTTCCTACCCAGGACACCAGATCCCTGTGTCCGCGGAAACTCTAATTTCCGCCCTGCCTGACCCTTGGCCAGAAACCTCGTAGGTCTTGGGAGCGCTGGTCGAATCCAGTCAAAAGGGATGCTCCAGGCCAATCCGCTGGGACTGAGACGGAGTAAACGGTTGAAAGATCGTTTGGTCCGCTCTCAGTGCTTGAGTCATTATAAACACCATTCTCGGCCTAGACCATCGAAGGCCGCCTCTCCTCGAACCGCAGACCGGGTCTCATGGACTGGGCCCTTTCTGTCCCCTACGAGCCTAGCAAACTCGTTAGGCCCAGTATGCATGGACCAAGGAATGGACAGCATTCCTAGTAGAATCCAGCCAAGCAGCGACCAAGAGGTGGCGCGGAGCGTCACCCGTCAGACGGGGCAAAGTTCGGCCTTTGCGGACTTCCAGTTCGGGCCGCGAGCTTCGCTGGAGGGTGGGCTTCGGCGCGTCCAAGGGGTCGTCCCACAGAGGGTCATCCCAAAGTGTTTATCACAGATGATTCACTGGCAGAAAAAGGAGCCTTGCAAACTGTATGGCCACATTCCTTACAAAAACTATGTCATTTTCATGTTATGCAAGCAATTTTGGGGTGGCTTTGGGAGGCGAAAAACAGCATCTCAAAGGAAGATAGGAAGCCTCTGATGCAAGGTTTTCGCAAGGTTCTCTATTCAGTGAATGAAGAGATGGCAGAAGAAGCCTCGAAAGAGCTTCAGAATCTTGCAAAGGAGTACCCAAACTTTCTCCTTTATTTCGTGAAACTGTGTAGGCGAAGAGAATCATGGTGCATGGCTTGGCGAAATATACCAGCACTTCGTGGACACCACACAAACAACTACGCTGAAGTCACTGTACGTCTGTTCAAAGACCATATACTGAATCGATGCAAAGCTTACAACCTCGTGGCTCTGGTTGACTTCTGTAACAAGCATATAATACCCGTTACTGATTAATACTTATTTTTTTCACAATTTAAATGAATTAAGAATATTAAAGAAGGAAATTCGTAGTACCGTAAACTGGGGCTACTTTGAACAGCAGGGTAACTTTGAACACTTTTCCGGAAAATGTTAAAGTAATTGAGTGGTCCGGGGGAAAACAGTGCTAACCCACAATTTTAATATTAATGACTTTTTTTTACCATTCTCTTCCCATACACGGGATTTACCTAGCATAAAATCAGCAGCCTTGAGAAGGCACGCTGTATTGCTAAAAATAAACAATCTTGGTTTTCCCCCCTGCGTGAGATGAGCCAAGTTTCCGAGAAGATAATGCTATGTGTCATAGCATTCTAGTGATTTGTTGGAAGACAGTGCTATGATCATCACTGGATTGAACAAGTCTTTTTTTATTGAGTTTTCTGTTAGTATTGTTTTTAGTATTGTTCAAAAATACACACAATGGCTGACAGGCCAAAACGGGAACGAAAGGTGCCTGCAAGATTCGCGGAAGCTCGTTACAAGAGTAGCAACCAGCCTAACATACTGGTTGACACGTCCAAAAAGCAGGTAAGTTTGATCTCACTGATCTCAGTGTTAGCTTTTTTAAAATAATTTCCAAGGTACTACGAGTCAGGTAGCACATGGTGTGTAACTGCCCCTAACACGAGTTACAAAAGTGATTTATGACCCAAAATAATACAAGATTGTGTTTAATGTACACACATAGCACTGTCTTCTTACATACATTAACACAGTGTATGTGACATAGCACTATTTACCTACAAACATTAGCGGCGTTTGTGTGGCATGTCACTATATTCCCAAAATTTTATTTAAACCTGTTTATTCGCAACAAGATACTCCCTCCACTGAAATTTTATTGCAAAATAAAATTTAATAATTATTATCCTTCATGCTGAATTGATTCAAAAATGAACATTTTTGCTATTATGTCTTCTGTTAACAATAATCAATAGTAAAATATTAACAATATAATCATATCATTTTGTATTATAATGAAGACTAGTTTAGTGTAATGAAGTTCGTACTATTACACAGGTAGTAACGTGACTTATCATTCACAATACAATCATGAGTGTCGCAGGCACGGATATTCATTATTATTATTATAATATCTGTCTCCATTTGACTCTCAATGACTCTCATTGTTTTAATATCATTGACCTTGGTTTTTCCACAAGAATACATAGCAGAACTGAATAAAATATTATAATAATATACCAATATTATTACTTGTGTATTATTCAGAACGTGGATCAATCAACCAAAAGAAAACGCTACTCGTTGCAGCAAGCAATGAAGTTGATATTATCTAATGAATCAGATGACAATGATACAGCAGCTGACACCATGTGTGCAGTTGGGACTGAGCAGCCACCTAACAACGAGGACAACATCATGTGTACAGTCGGTGTCGAGGACAACATCATGTGTACAGTCAGTGTCGAGCAGCCAGCTAACAACGTCGCTAGCGACAACCAGACCGACAACATCATGGCTACAGTCGGTGTCGAGGACAACATCATGTGTACAGTCAGTGTCGAGCAGCCAGCTAACAACGTCGCTAGCGACAACCAGACCGACAACATCATGGCTACAGTCGGTGTCGAGGACAACATCATGTGTACAGTCAGTGTCGAGCAGCCAGCTAACAACGTCGCTAGCGACAACCAGACCGACAACATCATGGCTACAGTCGGTGTCGAGGACAACATCATGTGTACAGTCAGTGTCGAGCAGCCAGCTAACAACGTCGCTAGCGACAACCAGACCGACAACATCATGGCTACAGTCGGTGTCGAGGACAACATCATGTGTACAGTCAGTGTCGAGCAGCCAGCTAACAACGTCGCTAGCGACAACCAGACCGACAACATCATGGCTACAGTCGGTGTCGAGGACAACATCATGTGTACAGTCAGTGTCGAGCAGCCAGCTAACAACGTCGCTAGCGACAACCAGACCGACAACATCATGGCTACAGTCGGTGTCGAGGACAACATCATGTGTACAGTCAGTGTCGAGCAGCCAGCTAACAACGTCGCTAGCGACAACCAGACCGACAACATCATGGCTACAGTCGGTGTCGAGGACAACATCATGTGTACAGTCAGTGTCGAGCAGCCAGCTAACAACGTCGCTAGCGACAACCAGACCGACAACATCATGGCTACAGTCGGTGTCGAGGACAACATCATGTGTACAGTCGGTGTCGAGCAGCCAGCAAACAACGTCGCTAGCGACAACACCGCTACATTCGGTGCCGAAGAACAGGCTGAACTACTCAACTTAATCAATGATCTATGTGTCGGACAAAATGTAGTAATTGGTGGCAACACATTTGTTGTTTTGTCAGCTGTACTGAATGATGGGCGTGATACTTTACTGTTGATACCACTGGAAGAGTATTTAAATACACAGACTGGCCAGTCAATATCAGATTCAGCTGTTGAGACGGGAAGTACAGAATCTAGCCAATCATCAGCCGATACAGCAACCGAAAGCATGTCTGGATCAAACAACACCACAACCGACAACTCCGTGTCTGCAATTGGTATAGAACAGTCACAGAATAACATTGCAACCGACAACCAGGCGAACAACAACGTTGCTTCAGCTAATATAAGCCAGTTAATGCACGTGATGGAAGATACTATTGAGCACGAAGCTGTCCATAAACCTCAAACTCGAAAACGTCAAAGTGATATTGCTTCAAGAATAAAAGAAAAACGAAGTCGACAGAAAAATGCTGGACAACAGTATATCAACTCTTCTGGAGTACTGCACATTGCTAAAACAGTTGGACCCGACTGCAACTGTAAGCGTAAATGTTTCGAGTTAGTCAAGGAAGAGCATCGCGATAACATATGCAAATCGTTTTGGAACCTCGGAAATTTCAACAGCCAGAACGCCTATTTATATGGAAATATTAACAGCTATAACCCATTGAGACGGTACACTGCAAGCGCTGAATCGAGAAGACAGACTTCATTTTCATATCATGTTACAAATGCAGATGGCACCACTGCGCGTGTATGTAAGCAATCATTCCTATCCTTTCACGGTTTGCATCAAAATCGAGGTCGGCTTGGAAATATTCAGAAGCAAATTGCAAGTGGTGCGGGCGTGCCTCGACCAGATCAGAGAGGAAAGCACTGTAACAGACCGCATCGATATTCTGAAGATCGATTGCAGCAGGTCAAGAGCCATATTGAAATGTTCCCACGACATCAGAGTCACTACAGCCGACGCGATAACATCGACAGGACATATCTTGGATCTGACTTGACAATAAGTGAGATGTACAGACTGTACAAGGAACACTGTAC
The DNA here is from genome assembly GCA_963556255.1 of Allolobophora icterica. NCBI lineage: Eukaryota > Metazoa > Annelida > Clitellata > Crassiclitellata > Lumbricidae > Allolobophora > Allolobophora icterica. The sequence goes on along the minus strand of OY744617.1, from coordinate 6,103,050 downwards.
GGAAAAACATTGGGACCCAGTATCAGAGGACTTTTACCGAAGAACCTTCTGTGAACAATATAACATCGGCTTTGCAACACCAAGAACAGATACATGCAAAGTCTGTGACCAGTATGATGTGAAAATGAAGTCAAATATAAGTGACGCTGATAGAGCCACCTGTGAGCAGCAGTGGCAGTCTCACAAAACCAAAGCAAACAAGGCCTTCGATTTACTTCGGAACTTAACGAGCACTGCACACGACAAGCCACAAGAGCTTCACACAATAGCGTTCGACCTTGAACAGGCTCTACCTACACCAAAATTGTCATGCGGCCCTGCCTTTTATAAGCGGAAGCTGTACACATATAATTTAGCTGTTCACAATTGTGGAGGCAATAAGGCAAACATGATGATATGGCCTGAAACAGTTGGAGGTCGTGGAGCAGATGAGATTGGCTCCTGTCTTCTTAAATACTTTCAGCAGCCAATACCAAGTCGCAACCTAGCTGTCTTTTCCGATAACTGCGGGGGTCAAAATAAAAATCTGAAAATTATGGCCCTTTGGCAATACTTAATTGTGACAGACAAGTTTGATGAAATTGTACATTACTTTCCAGTATCTGGCCATACAATGCTACCATGCGACAGAGATTTTGGCGACATTGAGCGCAGTGTGAGGAAACATCAGCAGATATATTCTCCAGATGAATATGTGAAAATTATTTCAAATGCAAGACGTGCAAATCCCTTCATTGTGCATGCAATGAAATTGAATGAATTCAAGTCATTGGATGTTGTTGCAAAATGTTTGATGAACAGAAAAGTGACCGTTGATGGACAGAAAGTCAAATTTCAATCAGTCTGTCAGTTTAGATTCACCAAACATCAGCTCTATTCCATGCAAATTAAATACTCGCATGATGATGTTGAACCATGGCAAGAAGTCAGCATGGTGAAACGTGGCCGTCCAGCTAGACTGGACCAGGTGATTGTGCCAACAAAGTGTACATCTGAAAGAAAATTGCCCAAAAAAAAAGTGGATGATATCAAGTCTCTGTTGCCTTTCATACCTCAAGTTCATCACGGCTTCTACAACAGCATTCGGGCTGAAAAAAGCCGAGTAGCAGATGTTGAAATGCTAGATGATGAACTATGTGATGATGATGATGATGACTAAACACAGTAAACAGTGACAGATCATCACACAGTGACATTGTGTTAATTGCTTACAAGATGAAGTAACTATTGTTTGATTCATTAGCTTTTATGACTTATGTTTCAGTCATTATGCTATATGCTATGTGCAATGCTAGCAGTATTATTTTTATGTTCTACCTTCTGGTAGCATTGTTATTGTTTCTCTAATCATCATTTTTGTGCAATGACTTTTCTATGCAGGTTTTATAGTCACCGTGAACTTTAATGTGAATAAGCAATAGCAAAGTCTGCTTTTGATTATCAGCAGTGTTATTATTAACACAGTAACAGTTACTGTTATGTCACCTAATATTATAATGACTTGTGTATTGTTTATGAGTAACTGTTGTATGGCTACTGTTTCACTCAAAATAATGTCATACGTGTTTCTATTGATAGGAAAACAATATTATGTGATAATAATAATGGTTTATGAGTATTTTGCCGGTATCATTATAGTGCTAACAGCATTAATTGCTGCTTAGCTTAATAGATGCCTGACGGAAAATAGTGCTAACAACACAACTTGCTGCTTAGCCTAACAGATGCCCGCCGGAAAATAGTGCTATCAGCTTTAAAGTTATTTTTCACCTACAATACAAATTTACTTCATCGAACATTCCACTGTGTTTTGTTTAAACAACTTTAAGTTTGCTAACAAGGCTATATATACCGATTCAGCGCCACTCAATTTTTTTTAAAACACTGTGATCAAAGAAGCGCCCGTTACAAAAAACTATCCAACAGCTTGTTAGCACTGTTTTCCCCCGGACCACTCAATTCATAAAGTCATTGTAACTATTGAATTTCTGTCATTTTTCACTTTCTTTGGTAAGCACAACCATATTCTTCATTATTTATGCAAAATATATTAGCTTTGCGTTACTTACTTATTTTTCAGACGGAAGTGAAGCGTTGTGGCTTGAAGACGCATTTTTTAAACGTGTCAAACTTTTGTGTCTACAAGGGTAACTAAACTGTATAAATTTGATTTATTGCATTTTATTCAACCTATGACTGTACTACATGACAACACTTAAATGATTTTGTGTGAGCTAACCTGTTTTGCCGCATAATTAGCCGATTTTAAACTCGTACCTATAATATCGCTCTTATGGGGGTTACTTTGAACAAGTTCAAAGTAACCCCACATTGTGTTTTGATACATTGCCGGTACCGGAATGCTACCAGGTACCTGCCTAATTGTTTCGCACTTTTTGCAAACTGTTCTAACTTAAGTTCTGTGTAGTATTGAATTTGCTGGTTTGTGTTTAACATTCAGGTTACGTATACTTTGGTATGCAATAATGCGAGTATACATAAGAGAAAGCGGCAGTCGTGCCTACAGGAACAACTATACAAAAGATGATCTTGAAAAGGCAGTGACATAAATAAGAGAAGGAAAAACTACGCTAAGAAAAGCACACAAGGAATACAAGATTCCACTTGGCACACTGAGTCATAGAATAAACAGAAAACATGAACATAAAGTAGGACATCCGACAGTTTTTACCGTTGAAGAGGAAAAAGCTATTGTTGATCACATCAACGTTGTTGCAGCATGGGGATTCCCTTTTGACTTCGTTGACTTTCGCATCCTCGTGCGAACATATCTTGAGAAACAAGGTAGATTTGTTAAACAATTTGCTAATAATATGCCTTCTTCTGACTTTGTTCGAAGATTTTTGCAGAGGCACAAAGAGGAACTTTCTCTTCGAAAATGTCAGAATATCAAGCAAACCAGAGCTTGTGTGAATGCAAATGAGGTAAAGGAATTCTTTGCAAATCTAAAGGAAACTTTGGAAAACGAAGGTCATCCAATTCCGGCAGAAAATATTTTTAATTATGACGAAACCAACTTGACCGACGACCCAGGTACCAAGAAATGTATTTTCAAGCGAGGTGTTAAATATCCAGAGCGAATCAAGGACAGCACGAAATCTGCCATTTCAGTAATGTTTTGTGGTTCTGCAAGTGGAGATATGCTGCCAGCGTATGTTGTCTACAAAGCCGAAAACATTTGGAACACTTGGACTGAGGGTGGCCCGAAGGGTACCCGGTATAACCGCAGTCGCAGTGGCTGGTTTGATGCTTGTTGTTTTAACGACTGGTTTGAAATGCTGTTCATACCACACGTCAAAACACTTTCTGGGAAAAAGGTTGTTATTAGCGACAATCTCAGCTCTCACTTCACATCAACAGTATTACGTTTGGCTGCACAACATGAAATACTGTTCGTCTGTCTACCACCGAATGCTACACACTTGTTGCAGCCGCTGGACGTGGCTTTTTATGGTCCACTGAAACGTCACTGGAGAAAGGTCTGTACCGTATGTCTATAAAGTTTGTGCATTTTACTGATTTTTATAACATGAGGAGTGGACAGATAAATGGTAACACTCATGGCCAGAAGAGCATCAGATCTAGAAAAGTCGCAGTTTGATACCTGCAAGAGGGGACGCCTTGCAAGGCTGCCAAGACATGTGTTTGGTTACGATCTTGATAACTGTACTGTCATGTTTCAATGTAATCTTACTGCGCACTTGTCAGTTTGAATTAATCACGAAGATTATTATTACTATTATTATTTACTACCGTACCGGTACCGTGCCCATACCGAATACAGGTACCATACCGATATTGTATGCAGTTGTTGAAAGGCGCTTATCAAATCTTGTTCATTGTTCACTTATTTTTAGGTAATGGATGACTGGAAATCTGGTTCTCGGAAGAAATCACAAATTCTCAGCAAAGATGCATTTCCATCACTCTTGACGAAACTGTACGGCTCACTGTACCCCACCGATGACCAGAAGAGTGACAACATAAAGTCAGGGTTCAAGAAGTGCGGAATTTTTCCACTTAATGAAACTGAAGTACTGAGCAGACTTCCTGATGGCGGATGTGACACAAATGTTGGTTCGCCTGTCAAAAATCGCCTTTCAGCTGCATTGACAGACATGCTAGCCGATATGCATGGTGTCAAGAAAGATGTTGAACCAAGGCGGCGCAGAAAGAGAATGAATGTTGCACCAGGTAAAAGCATTGCTGTCGAGGATTTGAATGAACCCATCTGTAGCACCAGTACCAGTAATCTAATTATAGATGATAATGCTGATTCAAGCGAAGTTGATCTTAATTCTGATGCTCGTGATGTTGAGAAGTCTGGTGACGATACAGACATGCATGTCACCGAGTCTGAAGATGACATGATTAGTAGCATTGGTACTAATTCCCATGCAGACGATGATGATTCTGATGACGAACCACTTTGTAATAAGGTCCAACAGAAAATTAAGCCAACAGTTGGAAAATTTTACATTGTACAGTTTGAGACTGGCAAACGAGGCATCAAGTCCAAGTTTTATGTTGGAAAGATTCTACATATTGATAACAAGCACCATGAATGTGAGATGACATTTGCACGACGAAGCCAACGAACTTCACTTCTCTTTTCATGGCCAGCCCTTGTTGATAAATCCTTCGTCAAACTTCAGCAGCTGAAACGTGAACTGACTGTTCAGAAAGAGGACCGAAGGGGCAGGCTTGTGATCCCTTCATGTGAATTGCAACCATATAAGAACAATCTGCAGTAGCTGATAGCTTTTCCTAAAACTACCGTATGTAGATGTTAACTTACTGTTTTTTGCTTCCTAGACACTTATCACTGTTTGTCACTTATTGAATGTTCTACATGTAGGTGACTGTTGGCAATTTTTTTAAAAGCATAAAATGTGTTCAAAGTAACCCAGTGAATGTGTTTTCTTTGAACAAACAATGACACACCATTGCTGTTCAAAGTAGCCCCACACCCGGGGCTACTTTGAACACCTAATTTTTTTTTAAAAAAGGGAATAAAAATGACTCATTAACTACTTTTAAATTACTGGATCATCAGATCCCGATATGCCCCCTAAGCTAAAAATAAAATAATAACGAATTTCAATAAGACATGTTTGTGGTTCTTGTTTAAACGTAAAAAGTGTTCAAAGTAGCCCCAGTTTACGGTAATCTTGAGCCCAGACGAGATGGTATGTGAGCCTATCTATCACCCTGTCAGAAGTGACACTTGGGAAGTCGTAAATCGTTAAAACGCATGACCCTGATAACCCTAGCTCCCTACGTTCGGCCGAAGTCATGAAACAGATGTCCACCTACAAAGTGATCCAGGCCTCCAACACTGCAGCGTTCCCACGGTCGATATGGGCTTGACGACAAACAGTCTGCCACGAGTGAACTGGACCGAAATACATGAGGATGCGTATATGGCCTTCACCTAGCTATACAATGAGGTTTGACATAGTATACGCCCACAATGCTGACTCCAAAGACCGCCTCTTAAAAGCCAGAGAGAAGAGGTTTATCAGGTGGCCTAAAGACGACCTGTCCGTAAAACTGCACAGACACACAGGCAATTCCATATTACGAATGACGCTCCACCAATCGGAAAGCGAGAAACCATCCTTCGTGTGCTGTTGTATTAAGAGAAGTTTTGACCGCATTTAACGGATTGGATGCCATAATTTACTGTTATGGGAGCTATACAAACCAGACAGAATAAAAACTAAGGTTATACAGAAAAAGGAAGGACACAGAGAACAGAGAGGAAAGCGGAGAATTCAAGAGAGTCGATAATAATTTGAGGACAGAGAAAGGAGAGTCGATAATAATTGGAGAAGTTGAGTCGTACAACTGGAGAAGCGCTGATATGCCACTCCACCGAAGACAGCAACTTTAACAACAGGGACGTAACTAGCGTTGGGCTTGGGGGGGCTTAAGCCCCCCCAAACGAAGTTGAAGCCCCCCCAAACAAGTCAAGCCGTTGTATGCTTACCGCTAAAATTCGTATGAACACTGTATAAATGTTGCCATGTTCAAGGTTTAAGCCCCCCAAACGAAAAATCCTAGTTACGTGCCTGTTTAACAAGTTCCGCCGGAGAAGCCAGGACCTGAAGACGCGTGTTTCCTTCAGCTCCGATATTCGTCTTCTCGACGCCGCTGGTGACTCGACTGTCCAGAATCGACGCCTGCATACTTATCCACTACGTGAATCACAATCTCTACATTCGTTGCTGAATTGATGGTCATTCCGCGACAACTTCGCAGCGTATACACGTTCGCCGCTTAACCTGGTCTTTTCCTATGAAATCGTCGTTCACGGAGTCAACAAGGACAGCGTTCCGCAGCCGTACATGGTTCTACACTGAAACCCTGTTTTCTGCGTTCACGCTGGTTCCCGACTGTCTGAGCGCCGCAACTGCAAATTGCTGTGCGTCGTATTTTCTGAATCCATGTTAGTAGATTAATACTGCATTTCTGTCGTTTGCAGTGCGTTGCGCCTATCGCAATAATTAGGCCTACGTCGTTATTTGAGCAGCCGTATGCTTTAATTTAGAGCAGGGCTGTCCAACCTACGGCCCGCGGGCCACAATCCGGCCCGCCGAATGATCCCATCCGGCCCGCCACGCCTTTCTAAATATTCAATTTTTTATTTCAGAAGTCTGTAAACCCCATGCTTAATGTAAACTTTTTGTAAAGTATAAAAATCTGTATTGAAAAATACGACTTTTGCGTGCTAACATTCAGCCACAGCGTAGTCTAGAAATTTCCCATAAGTCTTTGCTTCACATAACATGAAGTTCTCCTTATTATAATAGCTCTTGGGGGAGTCTTGGGTATTGACGTTCCGATGATAATAAAATGGCAGCGTCTACAAGTGCAAGCAAAAAACGAAAAATTGATTCTGAATGCAGAGTTTTTAAGAATTCGTGGACCGAGGAATTTTTCGTTGTTGATCAGCTGGGAAGTATTATATGTCTTATTTGTCAGGACACTATAGCAGTCAATAAGGAATATAATATTAAGCGACATTATTCCTCAAAGCATGCTGCTAAGTATGACTGTTTGACTGGCCAAATTAGAAGCGACAGAGTCAGCTCTTTGAAACAAAGTCTAACGGGACAACAGAAGTTTTTTAAAGTTGCAAGTAGTACTTCGGAATCAGCGACAAAAGTGAGCTTTTTGATAGCTGAAGCTATAGCAAAGAGGGGGAAACCGTTTTCCGATGGGGAATTTGTAAAAGACTGCCTGCGGATATTTATTAACGCGACCGCTCCAGATAAAATGTCTACGGTTGAAAATACTTGTCTGTCACATCAAACTATAGCGAGACGGGTTGATGACTTAGCTTCCAACATTCAAGAAAATCTTGTTAAGAGACTTGACGAGTGCCAATTTTACAGTTTGGCACTGGATGAGAGCACAGATTTAAGTGATACCGCTCAACTAGCTATATTTGTTAGAGGCGTGACAAAGCGTTTCGTCGTTGTTGAGGAACTTCTTGACCTCTGCCCGATGAAGGGCACAACAACGGGAAAGGATGTTTTTGATGAAGTTAAACGTGTCTTGGCCAAATTCGGTCTCCCTGAGGATAAGCTTTGTGGGTTAACTACAGATGGAGCTCCTTCGATGACTGGAAAATACAATGGATTTATAGCGCTAATGCTGAAATCAGTTACTCATGACATAATTTCACATCACTGTATTCTTCATCAAGAGCAGCTGTGTGCTAAAGTTTTAGACATGAAAGATGTTATGGAGAAAGTTGTCTCAACAGTTAACTTCATCAGATCTCGAGGTCTCAATCATCGGCAGTTTCAAGCGTTTCTTCAGGAAGTTGCATCAGATCTTTCTGACATGATTTATTTCAGCCAGGTTCGCTGGTTGAGCAGGGCAGCCACGTTAAGCAGGTTCTGGTCACTGCGGGAGGAAATTAAAACTTTTCTTTCAAGCAAAGGAAAAGAGATAGACTTCTTGAATGACAATGTATGGTTGAATGATTTGGCATTTTTGGTGGATATTACTAAATTGCTGGCTGATTTGAATGTCAAACTTCAGGGAAAAGATCAGTTGGCCAACAAAATGTATGAGCAAGTCTTGGCATTTTCTCAAAAATTACAGCTTCTTCAAAAACAAATGAGCTTGAAAGAAGTGGTGCATTTTCCAACATTGTTAACCAGGCCTACACAAACAGTGAATCATGCCAAGTATTCAGAAGTACTTGCCCGCCTTTTAGATGAATTTACAAACAGGTTTAAAGATTTCCAAGCGCACTATAATGATATGAAGTTATTTGGTGAACCATTTGGAGCAGATCCTGCTAATGTTACTGAAACACTGCAGATGGAAATTATTGACATTCAAAATGACAGCCACATGAAGAGAGCTTTCAAGGAACATGACCTCACATTTTATAGGAACTATGTATCTCCAGAAACTTTTCCCAATTTGTCCATTCTTGCGCTTAGATATAGTGCACTCTTTGGTAGTACATACTGCTGCGAGCAGCTGTTCTCTAAAATGACCAATATTAAAACAAAATCAAGATCGGTTTTAACCGATGGACATTTAACCGGACTACTCAGAATATCTACATCAACTGTTGATGCTGATATAGACTACATGTGTAAACAAAAACAATGCCAATTATCTCACTAGCAGTGTTTAGCACGCAGCTATATGATACTGTAACTGTGTAACTGTAACTGTTGTAACAGTATTTGTATTTGTAACTAATGTATACCACTATACCAGTATACTGAGTATAGGTACTATAGGAGTATAGGGCTACCGTAGGCGAATAAGAATTCTGTGGTAGTATGCGAATATGTTGTTTTGATTCATAAATGCCAAAATGTTTACTCCGGCCCTTGGAGTCTTAGAAAAATGGTGATGTGGCCCTCCGCCTAAAAAGGTTGGACACCCCTGATTTAGAGCATAGAGGTCATATGAAGATGACCCATGCTAGTAGTTAAATTCGTAAGTCGCAATCGTATTTTATTAAGTCTGTCGGAAAGTCTGATCTGCGCACGTCAATTGCATTGTATTGTATTGTATTTAAACATTTATAAAGCGCCTCTAGTAGGGTGAACCGTTCAGAGGCGCTCAATTGGAAGGCAGCCAAAAGCCTTGGAAAGTCTGACCGGAATCGAATTCTTCGCATCACCGCTATTGAAGACTGCCTGACTCAGAGATATCAGGCCTGTCAATCATCTGCACCACGCGACCACTCCACAGAGACCGCCTACGCTCTCTGATCATCCTTGACCTTCCCCTCCCCTTTTCCAAACATCTTAACGTCTACCGCCGCAGGCATAAGAGTGAGTCTGATTAGCATTAAATTGGCCTGTTAGATTTAATTAGCCGTGAGTAGACCTTCAGTCGTTCACCGCTTGTCATAGAACCCCGGGAACTAAATTAATAGGTGTGATTAGAGTCTGGTCACATATATCTGCTATCTTTGACATTATAAGTTTATACTTGGTATTAGAAGTAATTAGACGCTTTTGATTGTAATCTGCATACGTGTAGTGACAAAACCTTGGAATTTGAATATTAATGAGAGTGAATTCAAACATGTCTCAGTCATCTTTTAATGAGGAAGATTTAGACAGCGCTGCAAAGGAGGAAGGTAATTCTAATACGCAGCATAGTAATTCTCAACATAGGACGCCTAACACTCCTGACATGCCTATGACAAGGACCGAGACGATGTTAGCAGGTTTAGCTTCCTCGATACAAAGCCTAATGTCAGGGCAGAACGCACTCACATCTGGGCTGCAGTCGGTCCAGTCCGGGCAGAATAGGTTAAGCCGACAACAGGTTGATTTACATTCGTCCCTAGAAAATTTAACTGTGCGAGTAAGTAAGTGTGAGACAATGCCATCAATAAGTCTTGGCAGGGTTAATACGAACCCAGGACATCAGTCCCGATGTTCGCGGAAACATATAGTTCCGCCTCGCTTGCCCCCTCGGCCATAAACCTCGAAGGTCTCGGGAGCGCTGGACAAATCCAGTCAAGAGGGATGCACCAGACCAACCCACTGGGATTGAGACGGAGTAAGCGATTAAAGGATCGTTTGGGCCGCTCTCAGTTCCTAACTCATTATGTGAACCATTCTCGGCCTAGACCATCACAGGCCGCCTCTCCTCGAACCGAAGAACGGGTCGCATGCACTGGGCCCTTTTCGTCCCCTACGGACCTAGCAAATCCGTTAGGCCCATTGTGCATGGACCGAGGAAGTGCCAACCTTCCTCCCAGAAACCCGCCAAGCAGCGACCAAGGCGTGGCCCGGAGCGCCACCCGTCAGACGGAGCAGGGTACGGCCTTTGAGGACTCCCAGTCCAGGCCGCAGGCATCGCTGGCGGGGGAGTTTCGGCGCCACGACGGCGTCGTCCCACAAACTGGCGACCAAGGATGGGATTTTCCAAGGACATTAAGGACGACACAAACTGACAATGACGGACGGAATTTTGCTGCAGTTACACAGTACCCATATTGTCAAGAGGATAATGATGTTAGGAATGAAAGTCATAGATTTCAGATAGAAAGAGTAAGTAAGAATGGCTTTATGTCAAATAGTCAATTGAATCAGTATGAAGGTAGGGATACTGAATTTCAGGTTGGAGATAGAATGGTGTTAGCAGAGACTATACAGCAAGATTAGGAGGAGTTGGAATTTTATGTATATAGCAGATGGAGTTTTCGCTATATGTCTCAGAGCAAATTAGTTATGTATGTGGGATTAAGCTTTATCATGGTACAAAGGAGCCACAACCTGAAAGTGCATTAGAGAAGTTTGTTTGTCGCAACTGTTTGATACCGAGGAGACACCTGTCAACAGTAGACAGGAACGTATCGTTCACCCGCCTCAGAGATACGGCTTTGAAGCATTATGACTTACACATGTGCTCCTAATTTTCCTGCTTGTACTGTTATCTTCAATTGACCTATTCACCCGCGACTCGAGATGGTGTCAAAGACAAATCGCTAGTGGAATAGGAACTGCCTATATAGGGAGATCTGTCAATGTCAACATGTGTGGAGTGACAAATTGCTTTAGTACGACTGACTGACCTTAGGTTTAGCGATAGATATGATGCATGTGAATGGTCGAATGGGAAAGGAGGAAGACCAAAACAGTGACACATATCAAGTAATTTATCTTAATTTGGGTCTTCACAGCGACCACAGAACTCTACTGTCTTTGGGATGAACTTGTGACCCCAAGCCTTTGGAGAGTGACTATAAGACTGAACGACCACGCCAGTGCATCATTCGGATAAGAGACAGCGATCGAATACAACAAGTTTTTCTGCTAGCTTGAGAAGCACCCGAAGAATCGTTAAAATGGCGTGTTGGAATGTGAGTGAAGAGGAGATCCGAGTTAAAGATGCGTAGGGGAAGGTTGCCCGAGACGGAACGACGCCTGAGATGGAATCTATCGATTTCCGGTAGTAAACGTTCGGTTTCAGACATGGATCTCCTTTTACCCGATGCATTCTGTCTCTGCGGTCTTGTGGGTGTGATTTGGAATATTTTCCGTGCATGCAACGGTTAGTGGAGAGTTTGTTAAATTTCATGAAGATCTGTTACTATATTTTGGTTTGTTCTTATTGTAGTTTCAGTCAGGATTATTAAAAATTGCAAGTTTTTCGGAATAGTCACTTTGTAATGTAAATAATTGTGATTCATTACGCACTAAAAAATGAGCGATAATCCAACGCATTTGCCACTGGGGATCGTAAAAACAAGTTACGTGCGAGGTGCACGAGATGGAACAGTACTGAGTTGCCTGAGATGAAACGCATTCCATCTCAGGCAACTCATTTTAAAAGTATGACTTATCATTTCAGGACGAACTTCCAGTGGCCCATCTTAGAAATGACCATGTAATAAACAATCACAATATAAACCCTGACAACCCCTCTGGTTGACGAGGTGTTATAGGTAGGCCACGACCTGGTGTGCAACTATTTTATTTATGTTTAGCCTATGCAATTTTTAGATGTCATCATTCAAGCGGAAGTCATCACGTGGAGAATGGGCAATAGAATCCATGCGGGTCGCAATAGACAAAGTGAGAAGTAAAGAGTTGACACTTGGCCAGGCTAGTAAGGCCTACGGGGTTAGCAAGACGACTCTTTTCCGCAGAGTGAACTTGAAAAATAAAGTTGTGAGAAACGAGGAAAAATATCTCGGTGGTCACAGAAACGTATTTGATGCTGCTTTTGAAAAAGATCTCGAACAATATGTACTAGACATGTCAAGTAGGTTGTTTGGAATAACTAACACTGAACTGAGAGTAATGGCATATGAACTCGCTGAACGCAACTCTATCCATCACAGCTTCAACAGAACCAAAAAGTGTGCTGGTAAGAAGTGGCTGTACTCATTTAGAAGGCGACACCCTACTCTGAGCCTGCGAAAACCAGAAGCAACGTCGTATGCCAGAGCAACTGGATTCAATAAACCGTCAGTGCTCAAGTTCTACAACCTACTGGGCGAGTTGATAGAAAAGCATCGACTGGATGGCTCTCGAATATATAATTGCGACGAGAGCGGTATGAAAACTGAGCAACAGCAGCAAGGAAAAATTCTTGCAAAAACCGGTGTGAAGCAGGTTGGTGCCCTAACGAGCTCTGAGAGGGGCAAGAATGTGACTGTTATTTGTACCTGCAATGGTTGTGGTCAGTTTGTTCCACCTTGTTTCATCTTTCCAAGAAAACGTGAGAATCCAGTCCTGATGGATCATGCGCCGGCATCAGCCAAAGGTTTCTTTCAGGAGACTGGGTGGATGAATGGAGACATGTTTGTCAAATATATGAATCACTTCATTGAACATGTGAAGCCAACAGCAGAGAAACCATGTCTTTTAATCCTGGATGGACATGCTTCTCATACAAAAAGTCTGGAGGTAATTGACATGGCACGTGCTAGCGGTGTGATTATGTTGTCTCTGCCTCCACATACGACGCACCGTCTTCAGCCATTAGATGTGGGTTTCTTTAAACCCCTGCAGACTTATTACGATCGGTTTATAGATCGATGGTTAAAGACCCACCCTGGTAGAGTTTTTTCAGAATACCAAGTTGCAGAGGCATTCACAGATGCCTATGGCAAAGCGGCAACAATGGAGACGGTTACCAATGCATTTCGAAAGTGTGGAATTTGGCCATTCAATCCCGACTTGTTTTCGGATGCAGACTTTGCAGCTGCAGAAACAACGGATCGACCATTGCATCAGAACTATTCAGCACTATCCACGATCGAGCCGAGCACAACTGTCGAGCCGAGCACAACTGTCGAGCCGAGCACAACTGTCGAGCCGAGCACAACTGTCGAGCAGAGCACAACTGTCGAGCCGAGCACAACTGTCGAGCCGAGCACAACTGTCGAGCAGAGCACAACTGTCGAGCCGAGCACAACTGTCGAGCAGAGCACAACTGTCGAGCAGAGCACAACTGTCGAGCCGAGCACAACTGTCGAGCAGAGCACCACTGTCGAGCAGAGCACCACTGTCGAGCAGAGCACCACTGTCGAGCAGAGCACAGTGCCTCTTGCTGAATCTGAAGCAACTACGTCGACCTCTGGCATTGCTCCTGCTACATTCTATCTGAAGTCTGTTGCAGGCATAGGCCTATCTCCAGGTCGTCAGAAAATAGAGGCTCTATATCCACTACCAAGTGCACCACTGGCGAAGACACGAAAAAGGGTAGGACAGTGCTCGACTGTTCTCACGAGTTCACCATATAAAAATAAGCTTAGTGAAGATAAGGACAAACGTCGACGAGTAGGCCTAAGTCTGAAGTTTGCAAAAACAACAGTGGAAAACGAAGGTAAAAAGAAACAGATAACGAAGAAGAAACAGAAACCCAAAAAGGATTCAGAAGAACATAGACTAAAGAAGAAACCAGAACAGCTAAAAGAAAAACTGTGGAAAAAAGACACAAAAGAACCAAATCAAACTCTGACTAGACGTAGGCCTAGGCCTATGTCCAGTTGTCCACTAAGAAGGGGAAAGGGAAACAGGTGGTCAAGAAGTTGCAGAAGAAGTTACAGAATAACCGTTTGGAACAATACGATCCAACTGAAGATCATTGTCAATGCCTTGTATGTGGTGAGTCGTTTGCAGAGAGCAACAGTGGTGAAGATTGGATACAATGCACCAATTGCATGCAGTGGTCTCACGAGCTGTGTGCTGGTGTTGAATGTGAGCAGATTGACTATAAATGTGATTCCTGTGCAAATGCTAGTGACTAATGATAGGCCCTATCTGGCTTCAGATGTAGCCTAGGCCTAACTTTTTCTTGCACCTCGTGGGGTGAGAATCATAAGGTCGTATCGTGTAGATTTTGAAAAAATGCTTTTGTTAGTTTCTATTGATTAAGCAATGAAAGGGCCACAATCTAGTGCAACAAAGACCTATGTATATGCAGTAATGATCGAGATACATCTTGAGCAACATGGTCGTATTGAAGTTTATATTGTTTGGGTAAGAATCATAAGGTCGTATGTGAGAAGCTGCGGATCACAAGGTCGTAACTAACTTTAAGCTATCACTTTTCATAATAATGGTAAACAAAGAAAATGGCGGACAGATCGTTGCGCAAGTTATTTTCTCTGCAACAAGCTATAGAACAGTGTTTAAATTCCGATTCTGATGAATTGGATGATTCTAGGGATGAAGATTATTGTCCATCGAGTGCACTGTCATCGGAAGAATCCGATGATATGGATCAGATCTTACGTATGTATTATATTTCATAATTAGTGATTCGGTTAGTGTACGTCCTGGCGTCCGAGACACCGAAATTTTGGAGGTGGACGCTGAAAAATAAAGGTGCTGCGTCCATGGACGCACCCAAGTTGTGAATGGACGCCAAAATAAATTAACGATGCGTCCGAGGGACGCCAAAAATACCTTCATTGTGGTTGACAGAAGACAAGGCTGTAATTTCCTGTTATGTTATTTTATGAGTGGATTACAATTAATTAGTTATTATTAATTTAATTTAATGATAATAATTAATTAAATTGCAATCTTATATTTCCGGCATGACAGCATGGTATATCATTTTTCGAACTCTATTGAATAAAATTCATGAGAATTTTTCTTTTTTTAAACCGGTACAGGATACTTCGATCAACATTACTAATACTGAGTATTCAACAATACAAAAATGACTGTTATGTAAAATAAATTATTCTTGTATATTGTCATGTTTTCAGTTAAAGAGCCCTCGACTGGTACTTCGGCTAATGTCACTACAACTCTCACACCTTCAGAGCCCTCCACTGGTACTTCAGCTAATGTGACAACCTCTTCAGAGCCCTCGACTGGTACTTGGGCTAATGTCACTACAACTCTCACACCTTCAGAGCCCTCCACTGGTACTTCAGCTAATGTCACTACAACTCTCACACCTTCAGAGCCCTCCACTGGTACTTCAGCTAATGTCACTACAACTCTCACACCTTCAGAGCCCTCCACTGGTACTTCGGCTAATGTCACTACAACTCTCACACCTTCAGAGCCCTCGACTGGTACTTCGGCTAATGTGACAACCTCTTCAGAGCCCTCGACTGGTACTTCGGCTAATGTGACAACCTCTTCAGAGCCCTCGACTGGTACTTGGGCTAATGTCACTACAACTCTCACACCTTCAGAGCCCTCCACTGGTACTTCGGCTAATGTCACGACCCCTTCAGAGCCCGCGTGTAGTACTCAGGCAGACATCGAGATAATGCCTGTTCCTTCAGAGGAAAATGCCATATCTCTGTCAAGGAAAAGAAAGCAAGATCCATCCGGTTGGAAGAGAAATGTAAGAAAAGAGTCCTGTCAGTCTGGGAAAGCATACATCAGTGCACGTGGCGAGTCTGTGCCAGGTAGGGCTATGAAAGACGTTGATTGTGCGAAATGCAAACACATGTGTTCAGGCAAAATGGCTTTATCTGTACGAAAAACAATATTTGAGAACTATTGGCAACTTGCTGATAAAACCAGGCAGATGGACTTTATTCGATTTCACGTTGTGGTTATACCAAAAAAAACACACAAACGTACACTGAGCCGTCGCAAGAACACATTTCTGTATTACTTCACGAATGGTGATCAGCGGATACAGGTGTGTAAGAAAATGTTTCTCAAGACACTGGATATCGGTGAGAAAACTGTTAAAATAGCCAAGGCAAAAGAAAAAGAAACTGGTTTTGCTGCTAGTGATCAGAGAGGAAGACATCCACCTGGATCAAAAAAGACGGAAGATGTCAGAGAGAAGATTCGGGAACATATTCGTAGCTTCCCTGCTTTGGAATCACACTATGCTCGTGCTAGCTCAAATAAAAAATATCTCGATTCAGATCTTTCTGTAAAGAAAATGCACGAGCTGTACACTGAGAAATGTTCGTTGGAAAACATCAAACCAGAAAATCTTAAATTTTATCGAGATATTTTTAATACAGATTTCAATATATCTTTTCACAAACCAAAAAAGGATGCCTGTAACTTTTGTTCTGCCTTTCAAAATATGACAGAAAGCGAGAGAGCAGACAAAGAAGTGGAACACCTTGCTCATCATGCAAGGAAAGAGAGAGTCAGGGAACAGAAGGAAGCACACAAAAATGAGGCAAAGACAAGTGACACAGTGCATGCTGTAACTTTTGATCTTCAGCAAGTTCTCCAATCGCCTAAATTAAATGTCAACTCACTGTTCTATAAGCGGAAGCTGTCGACTTACAATCTGACTGTCTACAGCTTGAGCGATAAGAAGTGCGTAAATTATATGTGGCACGAAGCAAAGGCTGGGAGGGGTAGCTGTGAGATAGCAACATGTATTTTCAAATACTTGGGTAGTCTTTCTCCACAAATCACTAAGGTTGTCATGTACTCTGACACATGTGGTGGACAAAACCGTAACATTAACTTTGCAACCATGTGTCTTCGTGCCATACGTGAGTTGCCTATAGTTACCATTGAACATATATTCATGGAATCTGGTCACTCTCAGATGGAGTGTGACTCTGTGCATAGCGCCATTGAGTCTGCTTACAAAAATGTCGACATTTATAGTCCCACCGACTACTACGGAATTGTCACTTTGGCACGTCGTCATAATCCTTACTCAGTAGTACAGCTGGAAACTGCTGATGTTATTAACTACAGAAGTATGGCTACTGCCTATGTCAGAAATCGTTCCAAAGACCTGAACGGTGCAAAGGTCAACTGGATGCACATTAAGTGGCTGAGATATGACAAGTTGCAACCTAACATGATTCAGTTTCGCGATGGATATGATGGAGAGTTCCGTAAGATGGTGGTTAACACCGGAGCGCGTGGGAGACGCCCAGTGTTGTTTCCTGAGGCTACTCCGATATTTGACAATCCACCCGCCATAACTCTGGCCAAGTTCCTGGACTTAGTCAGTTTATGCGATTCTCTAGCAATACCAAGAGACTATCATGCCTTCTACCACAATCTTCCACACAGTGGTGCCATGAGAGATGCGCTGACTGAGCCAGATGCTAACGAAGACAGTGAGACTGAATGAAGTAAATGAAATGTAAACTAGATAGGATAGAATAAGGTACTCATGCAGTCAATATAATTGTTTGTTGCACGATCAGAGAGAGAGAGAGATATATTGCAGACATACAACATGAATATTGTTTGTTTACTGTGGTAAAGTACAAATGATACGCCCTTCTGATCCTCGCATACTAATGACCTTTTCAGTTTGAGTGAGGATCACAAAGTCTTTTGGGCTTTTATAGGGTCATTTTATACAATATGATCAGATCATACATATTACATAATTAAGTACATTAGTTTGATGTTAGATGTATAAAACAAGTGCATTCAGAGTGACTGTGTGAATTGATATATGCGTTGCAATATAAAAATCTGTTTTGCCAAGAATGACTTCTCTTACGATACGACCTTATGATTCTCACCCCACGACCTGTTAACATGGTTTAGGCTAGGCTACATTTTTGACAGTTCAATATTGAAAAATAGGGTAGTTGAAAACAGCTTTTTTGTTCACTGACGACCACAACAATGGAGTACGGTATTTAACTTTGTAAGCAGCACAATTAACTTCCGGTTGACTACCAGTGAGTTTGGTATTTTGAGGAATTTTCAAGCATGTAGCACATGTTAATGAAGCAAAATGACATATTCTGAATAAATTCCATCTCAGGACACTGGTTGCCTAAGATGGAATGATTTGGGGGTCAGACAAAATATTTATTCCCACGTGTTTTGTCCAATGTGAAGAAATGCAGAAGAAATAAATTTGTTCCTAAGATACTGATTTACAAGATCCTCCACATAGCAGTTGTTTTAGTTAGGGCAGTCAAATGAAAAGTTCAAAAAACTTAAAATCGTTCCATCTCAGGCAACCTTCCCCTATACTACGGAGGGAAGAGAGCGAAGGGACTCAGATGAATTGGAAAAGCTCAACCGTATGCTAGAGCAACTGGACGAATCATCTGCGGAGGAAGAGGATGTCGACGAGGGCCGCCAGCAGCCATTCACTCCATAACGGGATGAGGTGGACGATGTGGTGTGGATGGATCTTAACACTCCTCCAGTGGCCACTACACCATCAGTGACCTACGCGAGCGATGACGTTTCGCTAGATGCCGTTTCCATCTATGCTGAATCACTCTACGCCATGTCATCCATTTCGTCTCCCTCTTCGATCACCGATGCCTCGGACGACGAAGACTCTGGAGCCGTCTCGGGAACCTCTTCCGCGGCCGATGTACAATTGGTGAACGTTCCCATACCGGATGGGCACCTTTGGGACAACGTTGCCGTGGACAGCTGGCGAGCGCGTTCGTCTGGAATGACTTGGCAAATCTTGCGGTTCTTTGTTCTCCAGGGACACCCGAACGTCACCCCAGACCAACTCCAACAACTGGAACTTTCCGTGCTTTGGGTGCACCAGACTTCCACCTCCGTGCCTGTGACTGTGATGGTTTTGCAGACGCTGGCAACCATTGGACATGCCGGCTACGTGTTTGGACGATGGGTGCAGTTGGAAGGAAGAGCAATCGCGCCCACTGTCGTCCTGCCAGTTCGACTGCATCCGGAACCACAGCCGTGGACAATCAACCGCTGTTGGGGGTATGATGTGTGGGCTTTGGCGATCTACGTGCTAAATGAATACCTAGCACAACCGACGCCTGCACCAGAACGGGACTTTTTGGACACCATACGGCACTGTTACGAGGTCTCATCGTTGAATCCGTGGTTGGTCGAGCTAACAGTGCATGTGGCCACTGTGGTACGCCTCAGTCCCTGGTCCTGGGACGTGATGTTCTGAAGAGGAACCAGTGAAGCCTACATCAAGCAGAGACAGACTTTCTTTTTAACAGAGTAATTTGTTTTTCTTCGTTTCTTTAAAATGTCGTTTTGGTAGTTTTAAACCAGGACAGATTCGAATTAGTCAGTAGGAGGGAACATTTGCATTGAACGGAGCATCGTATTAAATGGTTATTATCAATTAGAAACTAGTGCGATATTTGTCAGAGACATTCGGGTTATTGATTAGTTGTTTAAGGTCGTGTTTGAGGACTTCCAGTCCAGGCCGCAGGCATCGCTGGCGGGGGAGTTTCGGCGCCACGACGGCGTCGTCCCACACTTCGTTGTGTCTGTTATGGAACGCCTCTATCGAAATCGTTTGGAACGTTTTGCCAACGGACACATCACAATGCAACACCTTTTGCTTGAGAAGTTGTTAAATGGATGCAAAGATGTACCTCTCCATACAATACAAGAGAAAGAATCATCTGTAGGGGCTACATACGTAGTTCAAAGTGCTTCCTCCACAGTTTTATCAAAGTGTTGTAATACCGATTCATCTGAAGTATGCACTCCACAGGCAGCTTCCTTGGCTCTGGGTGAGAAGGTCCTTCCTCCACAGTTTTATCAAAGTGTTGTAATACTGATTCATCTGAAGTATGCACTCCACAGGCAGCACAGTCCAGCTCTTCTGTCAGTGAAACGATGAACGCAGTAGAGTCAGTCAGCAACTACTTGAAAACGCTATGCTCAGAGTCAAATTTTCTCAAGAGCAAAAAGGTACAAGAGGATTTGGATTTAGAGGACATCACAGCTCCTCGTATACACTGTCCTCCCAAGCGATATACTGGTCCATCAGAAGCATACTTCACCCTGTTTCTTACTGTCCTCAAAACTGCGTTATTTGACCGTGGTTGGGCTGGGAGTGCTCCTGAGTAGGCAATCTTGAAGGGGCGCTATATAAAACTACTTTAATAATAATAATAATAATAATACTTGGCTCCGACTGTGCTGCAGCACTATAAAGTGGAGTACTTCAAGTTAATTGATAGTGTGCTGTATGAGCTAAAAGAGAGATTCCAACAGACTGGCCTACAAATGTACGAACAGTTGGAGACATGTCTTATCTGGAGAAGTGAACGATACGTGTGCTAGCTATCCCGAAACTGACCATTCTCAACTCAGCATTCAACTTGCCATGTTTCTACAGCAATTCACATTCAGTACGACAGATGAAGCGGCTGTCATACTAGACCGAAAGGTAAATACATTTTCACTGTAAAACGCCAGAAAAACCAATGACAAGCTACTTTTAATATTTTCATGTACATATTTGTGTATAGATATTGCAAAACTAGATACACAGTTCAAGATCAATTTGCATCTTTTTAGGAAGCAAGTTAGTAGAAAACTATGTTTTTGGCGATAGCGCATTAATAAGTCACCGCTCTATGAATATTCAGTAGGAAGCGTCCTATTTCTTGATTTGGAAATAAACATCGATATTTTATTATATGTTTCATGATTCTTAAAATTATTCTTGTATGTAATAGTTAATATCAGAAAATCAGTAATAATTCGGTAAGTTTATTTTGTAAGACTATGGCGGCCCAATTGAGTGCTTTGAACGCTTTCACGGGCGAGTACAGTGGCTTGATGTGTATTATTTGCACTTGCGGTCCTGAACACGAAAGCTTAACTTCAGTCCGCTTTGATGGTCGGCAAACTCTCATTAGATTTAGTGCTTTGCATGGGAACACTACCTTAAGTGAGTATTTGGCAAGTAATCCCCCAGTAGTTAATGTTCACAAATCCTGTCAAAGGTCAAAGACGATTCACAAATGAGAAGTATATTCCAAGAAAGCAACCACAGGAAGAGATTGTTGGTAAATTTCTAAGGTCACAGATTGTTCACTTTCATTGGAAAGAAGCATGTTTTTTATGCTGTCGTAAAGTACCCGATCGATACAGACAAGTGATGACTATGGAAATTCAAAACACCCTGTCAGAAGCTTGTGAGAAACGAAAGGATGATTGGGGGTTTGAAGTGTTTGAAGCAACTAGATCAAACATGTGGTGATCTAGTTGCTGCAGAAGCACGTTACCACATTAATTGTCATTCGTATTTCACATCATGTAAGCCTAAGCCACATTTGACTAAAGAGAACATCAGTGAAGGTGGTAGACCTGTCGACAGGAAAATGATGAAGATTTTTGATAATTTATGCGATTGGATGGAAAATGCGGACAATAAACTTTACACTATTGCTGAACTTCAAGAAAAAATGATTGAGCTGGCAGCTGATGATCGTGATAGTGTGTACACACCTGGATACTTGAAAACTTTAATGTTGAAACGCTATGGTGAGCACATATATTTTGCATCCATCTGTGGTCGTAAGGACGTAATTTGCTTTCATAACATGGCAGCTCGTGTTGTAAATGACAAATGGTATGCAGACAGAGATAAAGATATTGAAAAGGAAAGTCAGCGCATCATTACTGCTGCAGCTAAGCTGATCAAGGCCAGCATACGTGTAATGGAATGCAACATGGAAGAGTATCCTTTAAATTCAGGTATTAGCGATCGATCTGTTGCTGAAGAATGGGTCCCACCCTTGTCGCGTTTGTTCTTGAAGAATTTAATATGTGATGACTTGAAGCAGATTGCATTGGGCCACAGTATAGTGCAGGCCAATAGGCCTCGATCTGTGATAGCGCCTGTTCTTTTTGGAGTTGGTGTGTCCTAAGATCATGTGCTGGCATCTAAGTGGTTGCTAACTACATTATCACGCTTAGGATTTTCAATTTCCCATGATGAGGTGAATCGATACAAACAGTCGGTTGTTCAGATTCCTGAGATTGAACTTCCATTGGAATATCCGCAAAGCTTCACCCAATGGTCAGCCGATAATGTTGCTCATAATGTGGTAACTCTGAATGGATTAGGAGTGTTCCATGGAATGGGAATTATTTCAATGTCTGTGAATTGTAATTCTGTGGGAACTTTTTCGTCAGGATTAGAAGCTGTTGTGAAACGTTTGCCAAGGGCTAAAGTGGTCAAACTGACTAGTAGCCATAGTATCCCTTTGCTGAGTTATGCACAACCGAATGAGCCCTCACTGTCGTTGATAAAGTACAAGCCGATTATTGACCTCCGCACTGCACAAGTTGTTTTAGATGAATTCAATTTAGATTTGTTGTGGCAGGTGGGATGGTTGTTTAGAAATGAGGCAAACCCACGACCCAACTGGAGTGGTTTTATGCAGACTGTGCACATTGGTGAACATGCTCCACCTGCTGATTTTCAAATGATGCCTCTCATTGACTTGAATCCAAGTGATAAAAGTTGCATCTTATCCACCTTGAAATTTGTTCTTGGCAAAGCAAAACGACTGAATATTGAAACTGCATGCGTGACCTTCGATCAACCATTATGGCTGAAAGCCATTGAAATTATTCATTCGGAGAAAATTGACGAACATAGTGTGTAGACTTGGTGGCTTCCATATGATAATGATTTTTCTTGGTAGCATCGGCATGGTTATGAGTGATACTGGTCTTTCAGAGGTTTTGCTGTCTTGTTATGGTCCAAACACTGTAGTCCACATGATGTCTGGCAAGGCTGTGTCTAGACCATACGTGGTAGATTCTGCTCTCTGCATTATGCTGCTCCAACCAGTAATGGATTCGATTAGCACAGCCACAGATACTTCGAATGTACACGGACTGAATAATGAAGATGTTGACAAACTGAGATTTATGTATGATCATCTTTCTGATGCTGATTCTATTCTGTCACATGCAGAAACTCCAGAATGTCTGAAAAAGTTTGAAAAGGTGCTGTCTGAATACAAGGTATTTCTGGCAAAGAAGTCTCGAACTGCTAAGTTATGGCTTCAATACATGGACCATATCCAAATACTGAAGGACTTCATCCGTGCTGAAAGAACTGGCAATTGGAATCTGCATTTGAACATGGTATCTAAAATGTTGAACTTATTTGCCGCAACAGGACATAATCATTATGCCAAATGCAGTCGCTTATACTTGCAAATGATGGAAGAATTGTCCACAACCCACCCTTGGCTGTACGAGCAATTTGTGAATCATGGATATCACACTGTTCGTCGAAGTGATCGGTATTGGGCTGCACTGTCAACCGACCTTATCAATGAACAGGTCATGATGAAGGCAATTAAGGGTCGAGGCGGCTTAATTCATGGCAGAGGCATGCATGAAAGTGTCCGTCTTCTCTGGGTCAAAAGTATGCACAAGTGTGCTAGTGTGCGCAATGCTTTGTCTTACCTTACCGATATGGAAAACACTGCAAATGATAACCAGCATGTTGATCTTCGAAAGTCAAGAGTAGACAGAGATTTTAAAGATTTGACAGAAATGCTTCGGTGGTTTGAGGTGCATGATCCATTTAAAACAAGTGACTCTAGGCTTCGAAGCCTTTCCTCTGGTCTGGTAGCATCAGATGATGAAAAAGTAAACTGTGACATGCTGATGAAGTTGGGCAGGCGATTATGGTCAAAATGGATGAGATGACATTTGCAGATGTTGTGTTAAAGAAAGCCGATCAGATCAAAACATTGTCCAGTTTAGATAAAAAGTCAAAGGTGGAAGTGGAAATCGATTCGTGGCAATCGAGAGCAGCGGGTTTAGTTTGGCACACGACCAATGCTTTCCGTGTTCAGGGTCACATGGGAATCACCCACGAACTGATGCGAAGCATGTATAGACGCACTCTACTGGTAGACGAAAACCCAGGAGCTTTGGGCGTCGTAGTGGTCATAATTCAAAGTATATCAAGTATAGGAGAGGCTGAGTACACCTTTAACTCGTGGGTCTACCGCGAAGGCCGAAGCGTGCCGGCCCACGTCGCACTCCCAAACGTCGTCATGCCACCTATCCAGCCCTGGGATATGCCAGGATTCTGGGAGTATGATCTGTGGAGTCTAATCGTCTCCATTCTCAACCACCTACTAGCCCAAGGCACTTCTGCCACTGAGGCCCTGTTCCTGGATACGATCCGGGATTGTTACAATTCAGCTGGAAGGAATCCGTGGATTGTGGGACTGGCGGTCTTCACAACGTACTACATCTACCACACACCCTGGTTCTGGTGCGTTCATCAACTATTCCTTGTGAAGCCTGCATGAAAGGTAAACAGCATCACAAACCGTTTAAGAAAACTGGAGCCAAATGTTGTAAGCGAGTTCTGGAGCTTGTTCATTCTGATATTTGTGGTCCTATGCATGTATCATCTGTTGGTGGTGCACAGCATTTCTTCGCCTTCAGTGTTGTCGATATGGTTGAGGAAAAGGGCTATATTAATACATAGCAAATAGGAAGCAACACTCCTGCATTCCTTGCAAGTGTTGCAGATGTGAATGAAGGAAAGGCTTGTTGTAATAATCTGCATGAGATTTATACTTCTGAATCTGACAATGATGACAACATGGCCAATACTGACATCGATGACTTGTCACTAACCGCTAAACTTGCCCTCTGGGCTAATGAGTTTCATATTAGTCATGTAGCTATCAACAAATTGTTACAAATATTAAAATCTTCTTTTTCTGATCTGCCATCAGATGTTCGGACTCTCTTGCAGACTTATGCTGTAAAATCTTCAGTAGTGGTAAATATTTTCATTTTGGTGATGCACATGGCCTTGATTCAGTGCTTAGCAGAATGGTCTTGAATTTAATCCATGAGGTCCATTTACAGTTTAATATTGATGGATTGCCATTATTCAGATCATCAAATTGTCAGTTTTGGCCGATTTTATGACTTATAAGGTAATTGCCATAAAAAACCCATTTGTTTTGGGGTTATTTTGTGGTAATTCACAACCCAATGTTGATTTCTTGAATGACTTTGTTGATGAGGTCAGAGGCTTACTGGGTGTGGGCCTCAGAATGCATAAGTACCATATTCATGTTATGGTTTTATAGTATTATACCCGATGACTCTGCACGAGCATTTGTTAAATGTATTAAGTCACACTCGGTTTAATCAAGCTGTGAGAAATGCACACAGAGGGGTGAGTGGTATGGCAAGGTTGTTTTCACCAGCATGAATGCAGCTCTTCAAACTGATGAGCAATTCATTGAGAAGCCTGATGAGGAACATCACCTAGAAGGTGCAGCTTCTCCTATTGAACGCCTCTCTATTGGTTTGGTGAGTCATTTTCCACTGGATCCAATGCAGCTCTTGTACCTTGGAGTTATGAGACGGATGTTGTTGAGCTGGATAAGAGGACCTTAGACTGTCAGAATATCTTCACGAGTTGTTTCTCAAATGTCTAGTCATTTGCTGCACTTAAGTCAGTTTATACCACGAGAGTTTAGTCGCTGATCCAGGTCTTTGTCAGAAATTGATAGGTGGACAGCAGCAGAGTTTAGGTTATTTTTGCTATACCTTAGCCATGTTGTGCTTGCTTCAGCACTGAAGGAAAGCTATTACATACACTTTTTGTTGCTTTTCACTGACAGTACCCTTTTATGGAATGCACCCAAGATGGCGGTCGATTAGGGCATGATTTGTGCAGCCCCGATCAAATTCAACTTTAAAGGTTGAATTATGCTACTTTCATGTCACTGTGACGTGTAATCCTTTATCGGAACATTACGGTGTCTCTTTCGAATTCTCGGAATATGATATCAACTTTATTTACGGAAATTTGGTGAGCGTTTAACCTATGAAGTAGGACACACAGGAGCTGATAGTTACGTGTTTACGTCAGCACGCTGAAGCCTCGAATTACCCCTCACCTTATTTGGGCTGGACACAGTGGCTACTAATATTCGAAAATCATTTTGAATTCAGTCCCTAGCCCAACTTGAAGAAGTCAAACAAGGGCTTTACATTTGATGAACTAGTGGACTTGGTGCAGGATGACAGTCATGGATGTATTAATGATGCAGTTGACAACATGTTGGAAAGATCGCGTACACTGGAGGAGTGATGTCAACCACAAGATTAGAGGGAATCTCCTTGGGCAGGAAGACAAGATGAGGAACAGATTCGCTATGGCGAACGGTGATAACAAGATGGAAGCAAGTGCATTCCGGGATATGGACAAAGGCGGAGGAGTTGCCTGACTCGGGTCATTAAGGGTTGGTAAAGCAGTTGGTGGATGATTTCAAATCTAAGCTAAAGGGCCTGGTCAAACAATTATCTGCTGATCAAATCTCTAAAACCTGTGAGATACAAAACCAAAAGATCAATGTACTGGAAGTCGACAATGCAATTCTAAAGGCACGACTCAAGATCTGACAGTTGAGGCCTACCTGAGACTACTGATGATTTCAGCTCCACGGGTGAAACTACTCTTATGAGATCATCTCAGCTGGATGGCGGATGGTGGGGTGACATATGTTCGGCTGCCCAATGCACCAAAACGACAGACCAAAGAAGATCTCCTCTATGAAGGACCTAGAGGACATGTGAGAATCTTGAAGGTACTGTTTGAAGAGTTTTTCTTTTGTTGTATGTAACTGAAAAGTCGAAGTTGTAATTGCCTGATCATATTTGCAATTAATGGTAATTCCCTTGAATCTGGACGTAAATGATGCTGTTGGTTAACAAAATAAGACACAGAAAACTGATTTGAATCGTCTTTTCCATCTTAAATCGATTGACTCAAGTATAGCAAACCGGTCAGAACTCGCATAAACTCCCTTCCATACAACAAGGACCGGCCCCTGAGAAATTGTAACTGCTAGCTACTCCTGGCCACCCAGAGCATTTGTCGTCCTTGTACCACCCGGAGTGTCTGTCCACAGCCTCAGAGGTTCCCGCTACAATAGTATACAATATACATGGTTTGTTACATATTGCAGCTGATGCTGAACGTTTTGGAACTTTGGAAAATTTCAGTTCATCTCCATTCGAGAATAAGCTGAAGGCAATTAAAAAGCTTGTGTGTAAACCCAAGTTGTTCGCCGTCTGTTGGAGCAGGAGCGTAGAGGTTCAGAGACAGTAAAATCCAGCAGATCATCAGAAGTGAAGCCAAAACTGCTTCATGAGCAATTGTCGAGGACCATTACCAGTTGACTATGTTGGTGCTAAGCAGTTCAGTCAACTACGTCATATTCTCTAATATGTTCTTAGCTTCCAATAACCATGACAGTTGTGTCATTTCATCAGATGGTACAATTGCTGTTATCAATAACATTTTGATGAAAGATGATGACATCACTATTGTTTACAAAAAGTCTGGCAATGCCATCAGCTTGTTCGAGTATCCTCTTCAACCTCAGAGTCTTGGAATATTTAAAGTGTCTAAATTGGGAGATTCACAAGATTGTGCCAATTTTTCAAGCATAGTGCCTGCTGTTACCCTGTGATTTAACTGCTAATAGGTCTTGAAGCCATGCGGTGTTGCCCCTGCTCCACTAGTAGAACTCATGAACTACTGTATAATTATTATTATTTTATTACCAGTTGTATTATTATTATGATTATGAAGTAGTAGTGGTGGTGGTAGTCATGGTAGTAGTATGGTAGAAGTAGTCGTTGCTATTGTGTCAAGTGCTCAGTTCATGTCAAAACCACTAGTAGCAAGTAAAAATATTAAGTTCTGCGATAAATGCAAACATAAGAATTGTTGCTAAAGCTGGAGGTAGTAAAACTTCAAAGAACTATGTAATTATGTAGTTGATCTGACCAGTGGAAGCCATGGTTACTCTGCTGTCAGAGGATGTCCTTTGAGTGGAAGACAGTGCAGTTGGAGCAATATAGCAAATTTAGTACTTGTAGCAATAGCTATACTCATCAAAATGTATAGCCACTAAAGGGAGTGTATAAATATCCTTCAAGATGATTTAATAATTATACAACGCCGATGCGACACTTTATGGCATAATAGTATTGGTCCCTTCTGTACTGCGAGACAGGGAAACAGTCAGCGAGCCGTTGGAGGGAAAGGCGCGTCACGTGATATGGCAACGGCCAATTACAGGGGCAGAGCGTTCAAGTTTTGGAATCGGGCGCAATTGAACAAGGATCAAAATCCATCGGAGGATTGAAATTCATTCAGCATCAGGCCGTGAATAAAAGAGGAACGGAGGAGAAGAAAGGGGATTCGACGTCAGGCTTTGAATCAGAACGATCAACTGGAGGTTAGCTGCGGTTAACTTGAAGAGATTCAGCAATGAGCGTTGAATCGCATAGGTCGAGTGGAATGCTGCTGAGGTAGAATCCAAGGAAATCGACCTGACTCGTTTATCGAACGCCGAGATTGCCAAGTTCGACTCGAGCGCATCGATTGCGATCGAGTACAAATCGTTTGTCACAGTTCTGCTATTACTGTGAGGGTACATTCAGCCGTGCGAAGGCGTTTGTATCGAACATCCGACGCATAAAGGGGAAAAAGGGAATCGCGAACTCGGGACTCTGCGGAACTCGATGAAATGTGAACTCTGTTGAAGAAAAACGAGGAATCATTCTCATCGGAAGAGGCGGTCAACATCGCATCATCAAAGACATCTTCAACGAGGAAAGATAAGACCCCACATAATAATATTTTACATTTTAAGAATCGGTGTCGCTAAGTAAATGTGCTATGAATATGAGATTGACACGGTTTATTTTATTTTAATTATAGCTATATTCTTTAAAAACCATACGTGTTGTGTCATTAATCATTAACACTTTGAATTTCGAAGCATTGTATCTATTAAATATATTCTATTCACCAAGTAAGGACAAGCTAAATCGCGATCCAAAATGAACGCTACAGTACTGACAAAAACTGGACTTGATCTACTGCTGCAGAAGCCAAAATGCTGCTTACTGCAAAGCAGTATACGATCACCTATTGTTTTGACATAGGGCAATTACATAATGTTCTTCGTGGTCGAGTTCCCACACCAGTCAGTCGAGGCTGTGCCGGATAATTGGCTGACAGAAAAAGGGACGAGATGTCAGTGGCCTCCATTTCGGGGCAAAGTTTTCCAGCAGGCAGCGCAGAATCAGATGGTTCCAGAAAAGAGTTGGAATGCATATCAAAGGATAATGGCAATATGTGGTATTTCGACCTGTTTTAATTAACAAGCTTGATTAGGCATGTATGTTTATATAAACCCATCAATATCCTTTCTATCTCAAATAGCATATTTCTTGCTTGTGAGTTAATAATTATAACTTCAGATTACAGTGTTCTAGCCATGGGTATAGGAGCATAATGCATTTTATATGAATCATCATGCACATTTAACTTCTGTGCTCCAGCAGTTGTTTGTGTATGTATAAATGAAGCGTCCATGGTTGTCATAACATAAATTCGTGATTTTTAGAGGTGCTTTATAAATTTCCAGATATCATACTGAGCCACCACGCGTGGGGCGTGGTGGCTCAGTGTTAAGTTCGGCGCCTTGTGACCGCAGGGTTGAAGGTTCGAATCCCACTCTAGCCGCTGCGTACGGACCTTGGGCAAGTCCTTCACTCGCAATTGCTCGTGGCGCTTCGGCGTGAAAACTCCGGCACAGTATCAAATGCTGTAGTCGGGAGCGCCTCTGAGTAGTAGTTGACTTCGAGAGGCGCTATAGAAATATCCGGAATAAATTAAAAAAAAAAAAAAAAAAAATACCATTTCTATAGTGTCCAAAGAAAGCCATTTATAGAATACACTCTGGCTGCTGTTTAACTTTATGAAACAGCATAATTATGACTGATGTCAGAGGTAATAGCGCAGTTAGAGGGCACTGCAATGGTAGATTATTTACAATTGCACCAGATGTCCTTCTTAAGCAACTGCCAGACATCCATGAAGTGTCAGTAAAACCGCTGCAGCTTCTGATGATTCATCTTATAAAATGTTGGTTTACTGTTGTATTTCTTGTGTATCAGTAACCTATGCCATAGCTAGCAGTAAAGCCAGCAAAGCAGCATATATGTCAGATTTGGGGACAACGGATGTGAACAGCGATGAGGACATACCATCTAAACGGCCTAGAAATAAGCCTACAGTCCAATTCCTCAACAGAGACTTCCATCAAAATGTAGTACAAGCACCTCAGAGGCAACCAGCGGTGTGACATTTCTTAATTTAGTTCCTGCTGTTCCAATTGGTTTGACAAGTGCTACAAGTGTATCGAACGATCCACAGACACCAGCTGTTAGTTTGCCTGTTCCTTTACCCATTGCTACTTCACCTCATTTTTCAGAGTGCAGTGCTATGGCAATCACTGCTGGAGGTGCCACAGCAGCTAGGACACACATTTCATAGAAGCAGGGCAATGCCTCCACCCGACATCACAGGCAACTTAAATCATGTACTTTCGGAAATGACAAGACTATCTGCAGATGGTATGTATTAAAGTAATCTTAACGCTTTTTGTTTTGTAATTGCACGTGGCTGCCAAATGAAATGACAAGGAAGGGTCATTAAAGTATGACGAAATGTATTATATATGTAGGTGTGTATGTATACGTATATGTGCATTTAGGGTCAGAATATGCACATTTATCAAGATTTTAATGTGGCGACTTTTAACAACATTTCAAAAGAGTTATGAGATTTAGGAAAATGAGTGCTGCATTGAGTGCGACCCACCCTTCAGTAGTCGTGAAAAACTGAATATCTGAGCAGTCACAATAATCACATTGTCAATTTGAGATTTTGAGTGCTAACAATCTTGGTGGTGTGATGTCAGATTTCAAAGGTATTGGTGAGTGTGCAATAATGTACATATGGAAACAAAGAACATACTGTTTTTTACTTTGTTGATTTTGCTTAATGACTGACTGTACTAAAAACAGGCATATTGTAGCTATTTGTCTATTTAGATGACCAACTGTTTGGTTATGTTCTGTTTTTAGTTGGATCATTGATGGACCAAGTAAAGACAGTCATAGAGTGCGTGTGGGGAAGTTTGACATTGGAGGGAAGTTTGACAGTCGTAACTGTTTAACTGACTTACGAACGTTAATGTCACGTCATTTCCGGTTATGTTTTTGAAGAGAGAGGTATTTTGTTGTTGTTTTGACCCGCTCTGATTAAATTTTAATCTGACGCAATCCAGGAAACTGTAAGTTAAATCAGCACTCCTGATAAATGACCAAGGAAGCTGATAGAGCAATGTAAATTTGATGTCAAGAGCTTTTTTGTATATCGCGCATTTCGAAAGAAATTTTGTTCTGTTTTCTGCGTGACCTACAACTAATGTCAATGAAAGGGGCATGTAAGACTGTGGCAAAATTGCCACGTTTAGACTGTATAGGTGTATAGCTTTGGTGATTTTCCGTTAAACTGATTGTGACGTCATAAACGCCTATGCACTGTGAATGTAATATACACGCACTGAACTTCTGTACGCAATGAACCTGCCCCGGATTCTAACCCCCCAGACTCTGGCCCCCCAGACCTTAGCTCCTCCCCTCCTGCAGTATTTCCTATATGAGGTCAGGAAATTTCATTGTAAAGGTTCATTGATCTGAAGTTTTGGTGAACGCATATATGCAGAAAGAGATTATCAATTCGAAGGGTTAATGGAGGTGCATTACATTGAGAGTCATTAATTCGAAGTGTTAGAGAATGCGTATTTAGTGAAGGCGTATTACGTTGAGTTATTAAGACATTGAAGAACACTTTTGAGAAGTCAATTTGCCGTGACTGTCATTTTACGTTGAACTTGAAGTTTGGATACAAAAAGGAAACTTTGTGGAGAGATTGTCTTGCTGTTGAATTCAATCGGTATGATTTGAATTGTTCTTTCGGCTAATTTGAGCGATATAATTTCATGTGAATAAATGTTATGCCTATGAAAAGATATCATAGCGAGTAAAGATAAGTCGCAAACTATCGGAAATTTGCTGTTGAGATATAACTGTGGAAAGCGATAGACGTTTAATAACGTCTTCAGTTCTCATCGTTGAAACAAGAATATTGTTATCATTGAATACTTGTGTCATCCATCTTGTTTACTGAAATCAAGTCCTTCACCTGATTACATAAGTCTCTCGCAGACCACGGGAGCCGAATCCAAGACACCCAAAAATTACGTTATTGTTGATAACCATCCAGCCGGCCTTACGGTCTCCTGGTACACGCTGTTGTGTGTTGTATGAAAGCAAGCTTTCTGTCGACATCAGGAGGAACGCATTTAAGCGAGACAGCATTGGGTATCATGAAAACACAGATGACCAATCTTCTGGCCCTGCAGTTCAACTGGAAGGGAAGCGGACAAGAAGAGTTTTCTGATTTGAAACTTTCTGCTGTTGTTTGCGGTTAGCAAGTGAACGTAAATATATTTTCTAGTCAATCCTGCTACAGTAAGTGCATTTATATTGTTGCCTCGGCATCCTACTCAACAATCTGTCTCAAATCGGGCTCATGGTTTAGAAAACATTGAACTCTAGCCACTCACAGTATTTACCTCAGTAAGTCATTGTCACAAAAGTGTTTAATATGCAAAATGCGTTAAAGGAAATAAGTAGACGAGGGGCAATGAGACCAAAAGTGTTTAAGCTTTTCAGACCGTATGTCCATTAGAGTGGACATAAGGTTTAAGCCCTCTATTTTCATAATGCATTGAAGTTTTGATGACTTTAGACCCAGTGTCCATTCTAGTGGACATCCCTTTACACGGCGCACACCTCTTTCTGTTTTCATCAATCGAGGTTTGATATTGAGTAAAAATGGGTGCTACGAAATGTCGGGGCGGGGCGGATCCTCGGGGTACAGTTTCATTGGTCAGCACAATCACGTGCTTGATCCGAGGAATCGGTGACGTTCTCAAGGCGGAAAATTTAAGTGTTGAGAAAGTCGTAGAACTTTTACGGGAGAGCGATCGTACGCCGTTAATCGATTGTTCAAACCTAAAGGAGGTGAAGTGTTCCTTATAAACACACACGGCGGAAAAAACAGTAAGTTTGTGCACATAAGTATTATAATTCATTCGATATTCATGTCAACGGTGACTATGAACGCAGGCAGGTAGCCTTATTTCGGTAAAGTTTCACTTTGAGCCGATCCCTACGTGACTGTCACATTAAAACTGTGGCTAAACTAACCGGTAAACGTTAACCCGTTCACTCCCATGACCGCCGGATATATCCGGCGACCAAAAATAATTATAATCCCTTGCACGCCGGATTAATCCTGCGGCATAACATGGACTCTGTTATAATGTTGGTCTTTTGATTTTTCAATAGCAAGTACTGGGAATATTATATGTGAGATAGGCCTACTAGCGCGTGAGTTTACATCTATAATCTCCACAAGGTGGCGCACTATAGTAGTGAACGAAGCCAGCCAATGATAACCTACTATGACGTATGAAAATAAGTGTATTCTGAAACTGTGTGTTTATTTCTTGTCTGTGTAAAACTGAATGCGTTTAGAAATAATAATTTTATTAGAAAATTACATAAATATCGGAAACCATGTCACATAAGAGAGAAATGTACACTTTGAAAGAAGTGGTGGATCAGGGTTAGCATTAGATGGAAAAGCAACATTCTTGACATTCCAACATGATGTCGCCGCAAGTCTGCTATTTCCTAGTGATGATGTAGGTCCACTGAAAGCTGACAAAAAAGCAGCCCTGATGTGACTTACAGAGCAACATTATCCTGATGTCCTGGTTCCAACTGCCACCTGGACAAAACCACAAGCGAGATGTCGTATGTGTTCCAAGAAAGGTGTTCGAAGAGATGTCAAAACCATTTGTACATCATGTCCAAGCAAACCTGGTCTTGTTCAGTTCCATGTTTCAAACTGTGGCATACTCAATTGCACTATTGGGAGTAATTTTTTTGGGACATTCCAGAAGGTTACTTTTGTGACATTTGAAAAGGGTTTCCATTGTAACTTTGAACTGTCTGACAAATAGTAAACTTGATGACGATGATAAAAACTTATTTTTTAATCGCAAATTTTATGGAATTGTTCATAATAATACAAAATTCTTCACACATTTCTCCAAAAACAATGGCTTTGAAGTGCTCGTTTAATTTCGTTTACTTTTACTTAGCAATTACTCTTGATTTTTTAATCATAACTATGAAAGAAAGAAAAATTGTTTTTTCATTCAATTTCATCCGGGATTTTAATTTTTTAATGGGTAGTACTGAAAGGGTTAATTTTAGTCTGCTCAATACCAGAACGTATTACAAAACGTCGGTCGTATAATACCGTATTTATGTCTTTTACAGTGGCTACACTAACCCTGACACTGACCTAAACTTGACACTACTTTTTGGGGTGATATGATTTCTATGCTGATGATACTCAAATCAACATTTCATTTGACAGTCTGTTGTGTGACTCATTTGTCAGCTCTGTTATCTGCTGCCTTTGATGAGATAGGCTTAGTCTTTGATGGCAGCCAATAAACTCTTCCTTAAGCCACCAAAGACTGATTTTCTGCTACTGGGCACGCCACAGAAACTTAACAAATTGATTGCTGAAGTCATTGAACTGGTTAATCATTTGTTTTGTTGAGCTGGCAGACAATGCTCATAACTTTGGCATTGTTTTCAATTCTACTCACTGTTCATGTTAACAGTATTTTGTAATTCTGCTTATATGTTCATTCGTGACATATGCAGGATTAGGCGTTATATACCCATGTCTGCAAGGATATTTCTGTCAAATGCATTGGTTTCCAGTTGGCAAAATTACTGCATCTCGCTTCTTACTGGTAGCAATAAGCCAAACATGCAGATGTTGCCAAATTCGTAACTCTTTGGCTAGAACCAAATACATACACATATAAGTAACATATTTATCCTCTGTGATAAATATTTGCATTGGCATCCTGTTCAGCAAGGAATTAGTTTACAAATTGGGGCTCATGGTTAATCAAATCTTATTTCCCAGACTTATCATTATTTAATGAGGTCATCATTTTGGTGTAGGCATCTGATGCCTTGTGCGTTAGGTGCAATAGAAGTTACTAATTCGATCGCCTAAGATGGCGGATGGCTAATCTTTGTACTCTTGCTGGATTGCCGATGAAAGTTAAATTATAACCTTAAGTATGACAAAATAGCGGAACGAAAAATTTAGTGGAATGAAACTCTAACGTTGGCCTTTACTGCTGCGAAGATATATTTCTCACACTGTATGGTTTCATAATTTTTGCTCGTCATTTATGTCGTGTGAGTATTTGAGTTGACGCACATGTCTTGCATCATCTCCTGAACCATCAGTTTCGAAATAAACACTGCTACGACTTACTATAACTTTGTCTGAATGATGAATACATAGCCCGTTCTGGACACTTATAATCCATGGCGCAGAATTAACCTTAACAAACGTACCTCCACAAAGTTTAAAAACGTGGAACTCATAAGACCAACACTGAACTACACGTGGAAGGTTTAATCACTTGGCTCTTCAACCAATATCCTTGTTTTTCTACGGCAACTACTGACCACAATGTCTAAAAAGAGGATTGATGAAATCGTTGATCTTGTATTGGATGATCGGGTTGTTAATGTGCTGGTGCCTCACCTCACTACTGTAATGACACCTATCATGGAAGACCTCCTCAAAAAGATGGCTGCTGAACTTACATCACTAACAGCATCACTACCGGCATCTCTAACCAAACAAATGGAAGCGTTGAACCTTGAAACCATCGAGAGAACTACAAATCTTATCAATGCACGAATCCAGCCAATTGAGGAGAACCACAAGTCTCTGCAACATAGAATAGAGGACCTTGAACGTCACTCGAGACTGTCAAACCTTGTTTTGACAGTCTCAAAAAAAAACCGGAACCCCATCTACATGGGGTCTACATCAACGAGCACTTGACTCCTCACGCTGCCCAACTATTTGCAGAAGCAAGGAAGAAGGTGAAAGTAAAAACCCTAGTTTCTACCTGGACGTACAAAGGACGCGTCTCTATCCGGACATTAATCTCAGCAGAAGTTACCCCCAGAAGATCCTGACAATGGAAGATCTCAACAAGATTACCACTCCCTCTACTGACTTTCCATAACTCTAATCACTTAACTACCAGCCCAGCCTTATCGTCCCTTACAGACTTTTGACGTTGTTCGTGAACTCATATCTCAGGACCTCACACTACATCCTGAGTGCAAATTATCCTTCATCAACCTAATGAAGGACCGGTTCTTAGTACATTTTGGATCATACATTACAGATTACATGTCTGCACCTTACCAAAACTTGTAGGTTGCTTGTAATAACTATTTGCTAATCTCTCTGAGTTGCTTGTAATATCCATTTGATGCAACATAGGAAGAGGTATCTCTTTGATTTCCTTTATATGATGAGGGTTAATCATATTTATTGTCTTTTGCTGATGCTCTACTGCTGTTCGATAGTACGGTATAGTTAAAGCATTTTATCTGTTTCTGTGTTACTAGCTATTGTCTCAATGCCTAAATGGTAACCATTTTGCTCTCTGAATACACATGCATTCAACGATGGTGATACAACCATCCAAACGTTACTGCCTTACTGCTAACCTCAGTCCTACCTATAACTAACAAAATATACCTAACATGGAGCTTATTGAATAAAATACTCTGACTAATCTTCTGGGTCACTGAATGTACTCATGTGCTAACTGAATGATGTCCTCTATCGTAGTAAAAATCTTATGATTCAGAATTGAATGCTTTATTGGGATTCAATGTCCAATGGAAATGCAGGCTTACCATTCTCTCATCTGCCCCCACACAGTTATAATCTGCCCATTTTGACTGAAGATTAATATCTAAAGACACAGTCCATGTCTGGTAGTGTGCATTGGAGTTGATGATGGGAGTGTCACTTGGTTGGTCATTAACTGCTTATTGTTATTGGTCACTAAATGTTCATTGATTCTGTTATCTTTGCAAACGTTGTTCATTGATTGTTCATTGATCTTGTTCATTGTTCATTGATCGTTGTTCATTGATCTTTGGAATACACTGCACACATATATTATGACTGTAACCTTCACTTATTACTAGATCTCTATTGCATAGGAGTTTCACTAGGATTAACTAAGTGCATCTATTGCTCTAAAGGAAAGGGTCGACTCTGATGGCACTACCTGTCTTTTCTGCTGTTTTCCTTGTTTCCTTCACACTCTTTACTGCAACTTACTTCCTTGATCCCCTAGTTGGCCTCATGTCATGTCATGTCATGTCGCCGTCGTCGCTTTGCGATGATAGGCTACATGAATGGTTCAACATTGTCCAGCATTTCCTATCTCGTACTGCAGCCATTAGTCTAGTTCCAGATAGTCCAATCCATTTTATAATGTTGTAAATCCAGGATATTCTTGGTCTGCCGCGGTTGCGAATCCCTTCTACAAGGCCTGTCATCAGGCTGCCTTCGATGTTGTCCTTCGGCTGCCGCATGATATGTCCAAAGTATCTTAGCTTGCGGGTTCGGACGTGGTTCAGCAGTTCGTATTTGGTCCTCGCCAGCTTGTATATTTGTTCGGTGGTTATCCTTTTTGTCCAGGGAATTCTTAGCAGCTTTCTGATGCACTTGTTCTCAAATGCTTGAAACATTTGGCCTCAACTAGCATGTATAATGACCACAGATATCAGGTACAATCCAGTGATTAGGTGATGTCTTTGATTATTTTGTACAACTCAATGCTCAGATGAGATTCAGAATTAATGATCTGTCTCTGTACCTGTCCTTCCTACGTTGATTACTTTACCTTGTATCATTATGTTGGCTTGCTTTTATAGCTTTCAATTGTAATGCAACATGCTTGTTGCCAATGATGCTAACCGCTTCTTATGTGTCCTTATCTGATTACTTTCCCTCAGCTGATTACTTTACCTTATATCGTTATGTGGCTTGCTTTTATAGCTTTCAATTTTTAATGTATAATTCATCACTCGAGTTATTTGCAACTAGCTGATTAACTGTTGTACTTGTAGGTTGACTATGTTCAATTAACTGCTGTCCATTAAAAGTACTTTATGACTAATGGTGTCTGTCATGTCCGCTGTCTGGTATGCTCAGAAATGTAAGTCTTGTTTGATATTAATATGCTCTGTGGTGGATGCCAAATAACCAGAAAATGGGTGTACTTGTCTACTATACCCGGCCTAATTATCTCATTATCTACTCCAAGGTTAATTGCTCTGGTCTTACCTTACACTGTGTAGCGGTTGCTAGGCTCATCAAATATATATAGTGTTGTTGTGATTTATAGACAACTAGAGTATGTCATGGTAATTAATTTAAGCAGTACCAAAAAGTAGCACCCAGGGCTATAAAACGTAATTTCCCTCTCCAAAGACAAATACAGGAACCAGTTAACAGACAACGAACAGGGATTCAGTCTGCAGGAGACGTTGAACACGCGCTCGGAGGGGTGATTCAGCGGCATCCAATGACAGGAGCGGAAATTCGGAATTCGAAAGGCGGCGCCTGAAAGTCTGCGATTAATAAACAAGGAACGGCGAAGATACGATCACGTGTGTTATGGTGTGACGCGATCACCCAATAGAATAAATCGTGACATTGAAGTCGGACTGAAATTGCGCCTAAATTATGGAACTGAGAAATTTAGCAGAAAACAGCGGCATTCGAAGACAGGGATCGGAACAGATCGGTCGAATCGTAGATTCCATCAGGCGAATCTAAGACAAAGAAACAATCGAAACGACTGCGGGCGTTTCGAGATTCCATCACGAGCGAATCTAGAACTGGAGAACGGGAACTGACTGCGGGCTGTTTCTGACTCCAACACGAGATCGGAGAAGAAGATTGGCTGCGGTTAATCAAAACTACGATCAAGATTGAGAGGGCGAAAGCGATCGCGCTTGTGATCATTTCGCAAATTTTGAGTTATAAATGTAAGTGCGTCTATGCGATAGAGAGTTTGAATTACATGAGACTCTGGGAAGATTCGGGTGTAACTTCACGAAAAACTGTGAACATTCTGGAAGAAGATCTGGGAACTCGGCTACAGCTGGCAGCGACGAGCATCGAAGAATCGAATTCTTCAACCAGTGATCTACGACCCCAGATAAGATTATAATAATAATATACACAAAGTAATTGGTGCTGCTTAGGTAGGATAATTACTATCTTCGTTGTATTATTGATGTGAATTATATAATAATAATAATCTTCAAATCTAACGACTATTGTATACTTCACTTAATCTTTGTTTTTAAAGCTACATAAAGGTCGACAATCAATCTATTAGATCCAACCACGGACTTAGCTAAATACGGCCTTTTTAAGGGGACGCTACACACTGTTCTTTAGGATGTTTCTTGAGGTCCTCGCTTGATTCTTCTCATATTACTACTCTTACTGTTAATGGAGTCAGAATGTTGACCTAAATTTGGTATAGTTTGTTGCAGATTAGGATGTTATTCTGTTTTACTACCTGCATAAATGCTTCTGTGTCTAGACATAGACCTAAGTGTGTTTGATTAAATAATCACCTAATCTCAAGTGTCCTCTCCAAGATAGGGTCTAACATAGCTCTAATGGATGATAACAACTGATGCTGCCTATCCATCCTGTTCCTTGACTCTCCGATTATTCTAAGGGTCATTGTGCACCTAGCGTGAATATATATTTAGTGCACATATTGTAAGAACATAGAATATTCTCACATGGGAAAGGATTTAAAATTTTTAAAATTCAATATTCCTCTTTAATAATATTATAAAGTAATCACAAATGTTGGAACCAGGGTGAGAGGCGGCTGCGCGGTGTGCGTGGGCAGAACTAGCGATTCAGGAGAGAGAGATACGTGGACTATGTGATGCAACAAGAGGCCGTAATGCTGCGTTCCTTCGAGCTGGCACGAGAATGTATGAAAAAACAAGCAGAAATGCGAATGGCCCGCTACAACATGAGAGTGAAAGCGCAAGAGTTCAAAGTGGATGATCTGGTCTACTATTTCTACCCACGTCATAAGAGAGGAGAAAACCGGAAGTGGTGTTCTCCATATATAGGACCATTTCGGGTATTGGAGCGCCTTGGACCCGTGTTGTACAAATTCAACGCACTAGCAGGTCTCAACCGAAGATAGTATACATTGATGCCTTGAAGCGTTGTTATGATCAAGAAACTAAAGAAAAGGAGCTAGAAGAAGCAGTTGAGCTGGAAGCCAGTGATTTAACGGGCCTATTCGACCCTGTGGAAGAAACGGTGTTCGAGAGACCTAGGCGTATTAAAAGACCACCGCAGAAGTACGGCTTTGATAACTAAAAAGAAACGGAGTGTATAGCTAAGTATAGATATATATAGATGGACATTAGAGAACAAGTGTAGTTTAGAATTCAGTGAATGTTAGAGCAAGTAACTATGAGAGACTGGGGGGATTTGTAACTTGAGATGCCAACACATGTGTATGAGTGTCAGCGACAGCGGCGGCCGAAATACAAATTGAGCGGCTGTGACCAGTACGACCCCTGGCGTTAAGAGACAAATCGCGACTTCAGGTGTCGGTCGCATCGTCTTGAAAGGGGCAGTGCGATAAGCCTAATTTAGGAACAATCCATCAAAATTTGGTCCAGTGGAAGAGGGTAGAAGATTCCCACACTCAGAACTGAACCCCCTCAATTTAGGCAACCATATGCGTGTTATAAGGCTGTAGCGTGCATTAAGCGTCCCATTCGATGTGAAGACTTCGGCGTGAAAACTTAAGAATTTAAATCGAAGTTGATTTTTTTTAGATAATAGCATGGCGGATAATAATGATAAGAAGTGCGATGAAGCCGTGCGAGGAGGAGAGATGGTGTGCGAAGACGCCACAGCATCGGGGTCTTTTAGCGAGTTAGAACAGCTGCTGGCGGAGTTTAACGCCGCTAATGAGGTTCTTAATGAAGACCAATACGCACAGCCCAGGAATACCAGCACACCGTTACAAGATGAACCCGACGAGACCAACGCTGGAGCAGAAGGGACCAGTCCCGGACTTAACACGCCTCCACGGGTGGTCGCGCCTTCACCCTCTATCCGGAACGATGCACCACTACCGCCTTGTGGGAGCCCAGCTTCTGTCTCACAACAGTCGTCGACCAACAACTCCGCAAATGTGGCACCATACGGGGGTATGATGGGTGTAATGGGCACCGCTACGCTTCAGGTGCGTCCATGGGCAGCGATGTCCATCACCTCTTGGAGAGCAACCGCAGCAGGAGTTGCCTGGCATCTCCTAGACTCTTTCTGTTACCGAGGACATATTGGGGTGGATCACGAAATTATGCAGATCATGCATCAATATCTACCGCCGGTGGCCGGGCATGAGGAGTCTTTGCCGGTGATGGTCTTGACCGTGCAAGTTATGGGCACGATCAGAAATGGAGAGCAGGTGCTGAATATGTGGGCGAGACAGGACGGAAGGGCTGTACCACATCCATCGAATATCCGTACCGGTATGACACAGATGATCCGTCCATGGTTAATGGAGGGCTTCTGGGATTTCAACCTGTGGGGCCTCGTTTTGACGGTGGTCAACCGCTTCTTTGCACGACCTGCACTCGGGTACGAGGTCGAATTCGTGAGCAGTATCCGGGATGTGGATGCCATGGCCGGACAAAACCAGTGGGTGGTGACCCTGGCGGTGTTTGTGGCGTATTTCGTTGCGCTAAGCCCATGGGCCTGGCAGACGATCTTCAGAGGGTGATCATCCTGTGACCCTGGTGGACCCGACGGCGTGGAAACGAGGAAAAGGCAAGAGAACAAACTATGTCGGACCTTTCTTAGATTATAATTTGGATATGCTTGTAGTCGCTCTATAGAGCTAGGCATGACATTATAGACGATCAGTAGTATACGTAGTACATGGAGCCATTTTTTTGGCAGAATTAATTAAGTTGGTAGTGTTTAGAATTTTATACGTATGTGAACTGTATTAATAGGATCAAAACATCATTAATAATACTGACTCTAGCCTAAAGATCTTAAGCGCAGATGAATCGCAATGTAATAGGATCCTGTGTTAACTGCTATACGTGTGTGTATGCTTCAGCATAAAATAAAATAAAAATATGTCGCTAAACAATTTAGGCTTACATCTTATTCTAAGGAGTGATCCTATCAAGGGAATCCAGTTGCTCCACCAAGCGTTCATAAGGTCTTCAGATGGGCTTTATCACATGTTAACAGTTCACGCTTCTGCGTGAAGCAATTATTTAGGCGGACTAACTTGAGTGTATGGCTCTGATAAAATTCCTTAATACCGTATTAACTATGTGTCCCGATAAAGAGAACAATCTTACAGGGAACAAGTGTAATTGCTGAAGACAAAGACTTCTGTGCTAGTTAAGAAACGCGACTTAACAGTTCACACTCGAATAATTAATAGGAATGAGGTGGGGCGGCGGTGAAAGATGAGTCGACGGCACTGGGTATTAGTGAACCGTGAGAAGAAAATAACAGGACAGTCTGGGTAAAGGAATTATGTGTCGATAATCTTACTAGCAGATGCAGAGCATCAGCTGAAGGGGTGGTGGTAGGCTGTGTAAGAACATAGAATATTCTCACATGGGAAAGGATTTAAAATTTTTAAAATTCAATATTCCTCTTTAATAATATTATAAAGTAATCACAAATGTTGGAACCAGGGTGAGAGGCGGCTGCCGCGGTGTGCGTGGGCAGAACTAGCGATTCAGGAGAGAGAGATACAATTGGCTAGTCTGGTTTAGGTACGGCCGTCCGTCAAATACACGTATTATGATTTCACTGGGCAGCTGCCACCGATAATTAACATGCAAAAGGGATGCAGAGGAAGTTACTTGGACCACCCATCCAGGGTAAGGCACCGCGGCCGGCGAGGGTTACGGACAGCTGTCGACCGCTGGTTAGGCACGCTTACGGTAAACAAGGGGTAATGATAATAGTTCGCCTATCAGGTAGAAGGGGGGACGGTCAACTAAACGGTCGAACACTTAATCAGGCCAGAGAGGAGCTAAATAAAATAGCTCTGATTGGACAGCAAGAAGACCGTCTACAGAAACGCTTTATAAGATTTGACTATAAAAACTCATGCAAGGAGAGAAAAGTTAGTCTGCTGCGGAGGAGAATCAACCACGGAACCAGCTCAAGGACGGAAGGAGAACCTCTACCGGGAAAAGGAAGCTGACGCCGAAGGACGCGAGCAACTGAGCAGAGCCAACACGAAGCTCACTCAACCTGATACTAGAGAAGACTGGGAGAAGCTACAGCCGAAGTCGATAGACGTCTACGTAGCAGAGCCTTTGGACGTTCACTACAGACGAGGATCGACGGCGCCTCCTGTCGACGGCGTCAGGAAGCTTCCGTTACAGGGCTCTCGAGACGTGCATTCTGCCGAGACGAGACAATTCACCCGTTCCAGATTCGTGGCAGAGACCAGACAATTCATCCGTTGCAGAGACGATCAATTCTTCCGTTACAGAGGTGTGCAATTCATCCGTTGCTGAGACGATCAATTCACCATTCTGACGAGACGAGGCGATCAATTCATCCGCGCTGACGAGACCAGACAATTCATCTGTTGCTGAGACGATCAATTCATCCTGAGACGATCCATTCAACCGCAGCTCTCGAGACGTGCATTCTGCCGAGACGAGACAATTCACCCGTTCCAGATTCGTGGCAGAGACCAGACAATTCATCCGTTGCAGAGACGATCCATTCTTCCGTTACAGAGGTGTGCAATTCATCCGTTGCTGAGACGATCAATTCACCATTCTGACGAGACGAGACGATCCATTCATCCGCGCTGACGAGACCAGACAATTCATCTGTTGCTGAGACGATCAATTCACCATTCTGACGAGACGAGACGATCAATTCATCCGCGCTGACGAGACCAGACAATTCATCCGTTGCAGAGACGATCAATTCTTCCGTTACAGAGGTGTGCAATTCATCCGTTGCTGAGACGATCAATTCACCATTCTGACGAGACGAGACGATCAATTCATCCGCAGCTCTCGTGACGTGCATTTTGCCGAGACGTATCATTCAACAGTCCAGCCACCAGTCGGTCTATACCTTCATTCATCTGCTGCTTCAGCGAGTGAGTTACCTAAACGACTCCCATCAAGCCTGGAAAACCTGTGTCTGTCTTCATCGTGAGCGAATTCCGATTCATAGCTTCCAAACCGTTACGTAAGTCGCATTCGTAATATCTGATCTGCTAAAGTCGTCAACACGTCCACGAGGCCGCCATTGTGACCTACATCGCGTATCTACGCCTGCCTTTCTGTTCATCCAGGGTCGATGAGCGAACGGCCCAAGCGAAGCAACTCGGGCGACGTCTAGCGGTAACCTCCCTCCCAAGTCACCGACGACAGCGACGCCTAGCGGTAGTCTGTGTATGCGTCTGCGATTGATGAATAGCCCCTCCTCTACACGAGCCCGGCACCTCAATTGCAGTGCGACAAAGGCGATCGTTCCATAAGAGGCGATGCATTACCAATCAATCTGATCACTGCGGTACATATATATCTATAGCAAGTAAACTCCACCTAAGTAATAAATAAAAGAGCATATTGAAAAGCGAGCCAACGTGGAATTCACTGCAGCTCGAAGATTATAGAAATTGGGCCATATTCAAATTCTAAATCCTATATATATATAAAAGCTAAGCTGTCTGATCGCATAAAAGCTCATTATTAGTATAAGAACAGACCTCTCTACTAAACTTAATTAAGTAAGACTATATTGAACTAATTAGTTCCTTTCTAGTG
This sequence comes from Allolobophora icterica, assembly GCA_963556255.1. Taxonomy (NCBI): domain Eukaryota; kingdom Metazoa; phylum Annelida; class Clitellata; order Crassiclitellata; family Lumbricidae; genus Allolobophora; species Allolobophora icterica. The sequence continues at coordinate 6,058,069 of OY744617.1, read as the reverse complement.
TATGCTTGTCGTGAATAAAAGTAAAAATCACATTAGACGCGGAGTATTACCTCAATCTGATCTAAATATGTCTCGCAGCAGTGTGAGCTCTTTAGACAGGAATAGCAAGGGGGTTGGTAGTGAAAGTAGTGATGACGAAGTAGGCCCCAATCCACCTATGCTGCCACGTACGCCTCCAGAAGACCCGTTGTCCCGTATTTATGAGGTGATGAGTCACATAGCTTCGAGTTTGGCTGATGTGTCTGTACAACAGAAGTCCATGGTCACCCAACAACAGTCTATGACTGTCCACCAAGAGTCTCTGGATTCTAGGATGATGTCTACAGGTCATCAGCAATCTGCCCTTTATGAGTCAATAGAGGATCTGACGAAGCGATTAAGTACAGTTGAAGAAGTAAGAAGTCCCATTCTGGTTTTCAAGGACCCAAATCACTCACTCCAAGTGATTGCAGATCAATCGACTGCCACGGCCAAAGCCACTCAGGAACACCACCCCTCGTCTGCCTTTGCGAGTACAGGCGCAAGCCTGGATAGAGGAGTTCTCGCATTGGACAATAACGGCCTTAGAAGAAGTAAGAGATTGCAAGAAAAGCAATTAAGGCTCGGTAACGCGATTGACCCGAATGATTATGTAGCGCCTAGAAATACTCCCGAATCACCTCCTCCGGCTCTGAGGTATGAGAATCAATTGAGATACATTCCCCAACCTGAATTAGCAACTCAGGTGTATCTTGAGAGATTCAATCCATCTATGTTCGATGACATCATGGAAAACCAAATGGGCGGAAGTACGGGAGCAGGACGGGGAACCGTCTCCCTCCCCAACAGGGAGTCGGTGTCCTGGCAACCGAAAACATCAAACTTCTACAATATATCCTATTCTTTGCTGAGTCAGTGTAACGTATGTATGGAGGTCGTGCATCTGACAAGTTAATAACTTCTCAGAGTCGAGATTTTCTCGATTATGCTAAAGAAATTGGGGGTAAAATCATGTGTGATAAAGGTTTTGCCGGTAACTATAAAATGACACGCCATTAGGCATTGAACTTGTTATGCCGGCATTTAAGGGCAGTGATAGGTTACAGTTTACGACATCAGAAATTCACAAATCTGCAGATATTTCCCGGTGTCGCATTCACGTAGAGCGTATAATGCAGCGAATTAAAATCTACCATATCTTTGATGGAGCGCTACTGCAAAACCAGAAGTTTATTGCTGAGCAGATTTTCACTGTTAGAGCGTATCTAACAAATTTCCAAGGGCCAATTCTGCGTTTAATTTGGATCAGCTAATAAGCTTGTATCGCACTTTCATAAAATCTAAGAAGTGGACCCTAAGAATGATTTGTCATGCTATAGACTTGGCAGTTGTGAACAGCTGGTTGGAATATAGACAGGATGCTGCTCGTTCAGGAATGCGTGAGAAGGATACGGACGATTTACTGGAGTTTCGAATCTGTATTGCTGACTCACTTGTGCGAGCAAACAAGCCAGCCCAACCGTCAAGAAAACGTGGACGCACATCGTCGCTTGAACAGATTCCCAGAGACGTAGTCAAGCGCAATGCTAAAGAAGTTCGTGCAAACAGTGACATTCTAACAGATGGCATAGATCACATGCCAGAGTATGACAACAAAAAAGGGCAACAAGATGCAAGCGGTCTCCCTGTACCTTCAAAACGCATGTGTACTGTGACAATCGTATGTATATTTTGCAAGTTACTTCTCTTTCAGTTACAGTTTAGTCAGTTATCCCTAGGTTGAACTGGATCTTTCACCATAGTTCATAGATAGTGCAGTCTTGTGATAACCGGGGCTTCGGTTGAGGCTCACTATTTTCATGCATACTGCTTAAAAGTACCCACCATGTGAGATGTATGCTTTTCTTTGCGTCGGACGATGTTGCTTATGGGTAATACTTAAATGGGTGATACTCAATGAACTCCGGTTGATGTTACTTATGGGTGATACTCGATGAACTTCGGTTGATGTTGCTTATGGGTGATACTTAATGAACTTCGGTTGATGATTTGTTAGTGCAAGTACAATGCTCTGCTAGCACTCCATTGATGTGACACTCAGTTCTTGTTTGTTAATATTGTTTGTTAATGTTAGTGCAGGCACAATGCTCTGATGGCACTCCATTGATGTGACACTCAGTTCTTGTTTATTAATATTGTTTGTTAATGTTAGTGCAGGCACAATGCTCTGCTGGCACTCCATTGATGTGACACTCAGTTCTTGTTTGTTAATAGTTTGTTAATGTTAGTGCAGGCACAATGCTCTGATGGCACTCCATTGATGTAACACTCAGTTCTTGTTTGTTAATATTGTTTGTTAATGTTAGTGCAGGCACAATGCTCTGCTGGCACTCCATTGATGTGACACTCAGTTCTTGTTTGTTAATATTGTTTGTTAATGTTAGTGCAGGCACAATGCTCTGATGGCACTCCATTGATGTGACACTCAGTTCTTGTTTGTTAATATTGTTTGTTAATGTTAGTGCAGGCACAATGCTCTGCTGGCACTCCATTGATGTGACACTCAGTTCTTGTTTGTTAATATTGTTTGTTATTGTTAGTACAAACACTATGTTCTGCTCGCACCCTATTGATGTGTCACTCAGTTTTGCTTTATTGATGTACGGTCTCAGTTAATCTAATCTAGTTTATGATAGGTTTAGACAAACTGTTTTGTTGGTATTTTTTCTTCCCTTACTATATTATGCTCTTAGGACATCCAATGGTGGCTTTGGGGTTCCTTCACGGCCAACACGCTCTCTGATCATGGATTTCTCCCCCTAGTTTATTCTTGTGTTTTTTGTTTACTTTTCCTCAACACTTTTCTCCACTTTTATCTTTTACTTACTTAATACTGCCCAAGTTAAGTTAATGTTGTTTAATTTCCATGGAGCGGCGCCACGTACAATTGGTGTCAGAAGACCATCGAGGCAGTTAGACGGAGCCCGTGTCCCGGCGGATGCTGCCGATCAGCGGCCACACCCATGGGTCTAGATGGATGCTTCTTGGTGTGGGGGGATTCATACCCAGCCCAGCATTCCAGGGCTTACTATAGGACCAGAGGAGATATCACGTAAGAATACTCCTAAGAGCACATCGTATTTAGAAATGGAATTAGATGAGGAGGCAGCGGTTAGAAGAAGACCTGGTAACAAAAGTCCTGATGGGTCGAATATTTTAGTTGAGTTTGAGGTTTTTCCAGAGGAAGATGAAACTAATTCAGAACTAGACAACGTTAACACTGATCCTGATCAAAACTTCTATAGGAACCCCACCTGGTCTAGTGACTATATAGCTCCAGAAGCATTTATTAAATACAGCCAATCACGAAGCCTCCAAGCTGAACAGTCCCTCACAGTAATGCACATTAATTGTCGTAGTATGGCTTACAAACTGGGAGCGATCAGCAAGCTGGCAAATACATTCCACGCTTCGATCATAGCTTTAACTGAGACTTGGCTAGACTCTAATTTGGAGGACACCATTCGGGTTAAGGGGTTTAACTTTGTGGGCAAATCTAGAGCAGGTGGAAGAGGTGGTGGTGTGGGATTGCTTATAAAGGATGATCTAAAATTTCAATTGTTCACTCCAAAGGGTGGCACTGTAGATCACAGATCCTATGAGAGTCTTTTTATCCGCGTAGCCCTAAAACCAACTTCACCAATAATTAATGGGTTTAATTTACAGACCACCAGGGACACAGCTAAAAGAGTTTAACGAGGAATTTGATGAATTGATGGCGAGACTAAAAAAGAACTCAAAAGAGGTGTTGTTAATGGGAGATTTTAATATTGATCTTCTGAAAATAAATGAGCACAACGACTTGAATGCTTTTCATAACGGTCTTACAGCACACCATTTCCTTCCCACTATCACTAGGCCCACTAGGATTACTCAAACTAACCGGACTTTAATTGACAACATATTCAGTAAGTTAATTGAGGCATTTGTCATCATTTCGGACATCTCTGACCACCTTCCAATCTATGCCCGATTTTCTTTGGAAACCACTCCTAATATTATTTGGGCCTCCACGTACGAATCTAGATTGACTAAATTAATTATTCTTCAAAAAAAGGCAGTTCGGATGGTGGCAGGAGTGCTTTTGGGACCCATACTGCCCCAATCTTCAGCAGACTTAGACTACTAAATATAAGTCAACTTAGGCTAACACAAATTGGTAAATTTTTCTATCGGTTTGAACATAATAACCTTCCCTCCTCATTCTGTGACTATTTTATCCCAGGATCTCATATCCACACTAACCACACTAGGAACGCCGCTGCCCTCAGACCAGTCAAGGCTCGTACCAACTCACGACTATTTAGTTTAAAGGCGTATGGGCCCAAAGTATGGGAAACTATACCTCCCGATATCCGTCACTCCCCAAACATAAACTTATTTAAATCTCGTTTGAAATCATTTATCTTGAATGGTAGCTAACTGACCTTGGAGCGACCACAGGTTTGGCCAATGCTGCTCGGTGGGCGTGCCGCGCCGGGTTGCGGGCTGCTCTTCTCCCCATTCACTTTTTCTCCTATTTATACTTTCTTTATAGGACTGATAGCATAGTGTCTTGCGATAGTCCTATTTTCAGTTTCTTTGTTTCTTTTGTTGACGTTTAGTTAAGTATATATTAATGATTAGATAAGTTTAACTACGATTTATTTTGCTTTCTCTCATGCTTCCTCACCAGACCTCATCTATCTACTCCTTCTGGCTTCCCATGACTTGACAGTCACATAACTTACATGTACGTACAGCACTAGTAGGTGTCCCTGCCTAGCGGGAGTAACTTCCCTTTAGGGCCACCTTTTGCTCTCTCTTAGACAGAACTACAATCCGACTACTTACAGTTTGTTTTATAACATGTTTTTGTTTTGTTTTGGTGGAAGCAATAAAATGATTTGATTGATTGATTGATTGATAAATGCAATGTCCATTACTATTTTGTTCCTGGCAGAAACTGCTTCAAGATGGACCACAGAAAGTGACAAATATGACAGAGCACTTCTAGTTGTCTAGACAGCTTAACTCACTAGCAAGTGAACATAATTTTAACATTATTAATCACAAACTGTTCATATTCATTTTATGTTGTCAAGTTTTACTTGCGACCCAATCTCCATTCCAGTGGACACCCAAAGGGGGGACAAAAATTTAGTTTTGTTCAAAAAATCTTCTTGAACCCATTACACAGTGTCCATTCAATGCTGAAACCAGTGAGAAAAATTTTCTTTACTGTACAAAATAAATTCAGATCTGAAAGGGTTAACATGCAAAATGTGCTAAAAGAAATAAGTAGACGAGGGCAGTGAGACCGGAAGAAGGTGATGAAGAAGACAAATGGCGAAGCAGTTGATCTGAGAATGAGAGTCGTTTTTCAAAAGTAGTCTATTCGAAATGACATTGAAAACTTACCAAGAATCACAACAAATTCTTGGGGGTATGTGTTGCTTTGGTATTGAAATGAGAAATTTTGAAAAAATTGGGCTAATGGGGCGCAGGGGCATTTCCTATGCAGTAGCTGAGGGAATGATTGCTTGTTCAGTGGAAACAGCAGAAAATGAAAGTAAAGTTGGCTGTGCAGGCCAAACATAGTCGTTTGATGTATATGTAGTGTATAGTGTGCTATCATGTCTTTCGTGTTTTCTCACAATTCGTGTTTGATCTGTCACAATCTGTTCAGCGATGATGCTAGTGAGAACCTGTCCGAGTTATGGTATGACGTGAGAAGTTAATGTCAAGTAACGCCAAGCATAGTGATTCTGACTTGACTGAATATTTGTCATCTGCACCACATGTCTTGCCAAAAGCGGTATATAAATGAAGCGAGCATTAAAACAAAAATGTGGGGCATGCGCAGTCGAGTTGGACAGTAAATGTAAAATTCTATGCTCTTCTGTAGGAGAGTTTGATTGGAAAGATAACTGTTTCATCTGTGGTAAACCTGTTGATGTTCGAAAGCCTGATAAGAATGCCAAATGGCTCAGTGTACAAACACTGGGTATCAAAGATTTTACATTTCTGTCAAAAAAAGCAAGTCAACTGCTTTCACGCAGTGGTCTGTTGACAATGTTGACCATAACATTGTGACACTAGACGGTTTGGTAACCTTTCATGGGATGGGAATCATTTCTGTCAGTAACTGGCAGTTCTTTAGACACTTACCCTCCGGTGACTTCAGTGAAAAGTTTGTTAATCGTCTGTCACATGTTAAAGTTGCTGACATGGTCTGTGGAAGGGGCATTCCTATCCATCACTTTAACCTGCCAAATGTTCCGGCGCTGTCATTGTTAAAGTTCAAGCCTATCAGTGATATACAGTCAGGGTTCTACGTGTATGCTCCCCATTCAATTAAATTGGAGTTACTGTGGAAAATTGGGTGGTATTTTCAAGGCAAAGCAGATCCAAGACCAAATTGGTTAGGTTTCATGCAAGACATGAACATTGGTCCACATCTGCCTCCTGGTGACATCTGCATGTTACCCATTATTGACATGAACCCAGGTTACAGATGATGTATCTTGTCAACACTGTAATTTATTAGTGACCAGGCCAAGAAACTCAACATCATTACACCAAGAGTAACATTCGACCAGCCTTTGTGGCTCAAAGCTATCATTTTACACTTACTTAATGTGGTATGTCGGATGGGAGTTTCCATGTAATTATGCGTTTTCTTGGCAGCATTGGCTCTGAGATGTCCGGTTCAGGGCTTTCACTGTCTTCGGAGTGCTGCTACGGCCCAAATACCATTGTGCATATTATCAGTGGGAAGGTTGCGACCCAGGCTTTGCGAGGACATTTTTAAATAACGATATTCGCGGCTCTACAACCGCTGCAGATGCAACTGACTTGAGAGCACTATATGACAGTGTCATCAGCAAAGAGCTAGACTTACCAAGTCTAGATGTCTCTGAATGTTTAAGAAAGTTGGGACAGTGCGCTTTCAGCTCATACAATGATGTTGGCCACTGAGTCCAGAACTGCCAGATTATGGTTGCAATAGATGAAGTAAGTTGACATTTTCTAAAACAGTTCTTAGAGCTGAAAGATTACAAGTTTGGGATATGCATATCTTGTTGGTATCTCAAAGATGCCAAATCTCTTTGCAGTAACAGGGCACAATCTGTATGCCAAGTGTGCTTGGCTCTATCTCCAAAATATGCTCAAACTGCCACATACTCATGCATGGTTACATGAAAAGCTCAGTAATGGGTACCAGTGTAAGCCGATCTGACTGTTTATGGGGAGTCTTATCAACAGACATTTTCATAGAACAGGTTATAATGAAAGCAATCGAGGGGCACGGCAGTGGTTTGACACATGGCAGAGGGATGAGTAAAAGTTTGCGACTGTTATGGGTTCGCATCTTACATAAATGTGCCAGTGTTCATGTTGCCCTCAGTCATTTCACTGGTTTTGATAACACAAGTGAAGCTATGTCATACGCAGAACTGAGTAAATCATGCTTGTCTTGCGATTTCACAGATTTAAACAAAATACTTGGATATTTTGCCAAGAATCTGCCATTTTGATATATCTGATTCACATCTTTGAAGTATCTCATCGGGATTAGTTGCATCTGATGCTAATGACATGTGATACTGCTGATGAAGTTGGCATTAAGATTATGGTGGACATGGATAATTATACTTTCACAGATGTTGTCATGTGAAAAGCTGATCAAGTGGGGACATTAACCTAAGACCCATTCTAAATAACATGGAACGGTTTGAAAGAAATATCAGTTTTGAAAAGTCTTCATCTCTGCTGGATTTTTCAACTGCTTCAGTGGATCTGAATTTGCTTGAACATGCCATAACTCAGCAACATGATGATCAGCTAAACATTTCTTTAATAGATACGCCGCGCATCTACACGCTTTCAATCATGATTTAACCACATGCGTTGCGTTTGTGGCCCACAGCCACGCTACAAGCTGATATGCATTTATGAATCTTGCAGATCAGTTTGTGGGTGTGCATGGTATGTGTTTTATTTTCAGACCCCTAGCCGTGAAGTTGTTTGATACATTGAATTTTTTTTCTGAACGTTTTTCCATGGGGCCTGATCGAAAGCATGTTCCTTTTGGCCAGATCTTTAAACTGAAGTGTGCACAGCAATTTCACAGAGAAGTCAACCTTTGCTGTGGTACGACTGGTCCCGGGTAACTCACGTTTGTAAAAATGTGACTGTGGACTATCAAAATAACTGTTTCTAAATAAGAGTTGATCCCTGCATTATTCTCAGCTAGGCCTTTGCTACTGTCTAATCTGTGAAATTGGTCTGGAATGTGACATGACTCTGCCTATTGTGTCTGATAACATAGTATGCAGCGTACTCAATAATATTCAATGTTTTGCTATTTTATGAGAAATCGACAGCGGTGTTGTCAACTTCTACTGTTATCAAGGAGGCAGACATTGACAAAAAGCGAGGCAATTGTGGTGGATAATAAATCTGGAAAAAGCGATGAAGACGTGATCACACATCACTGAAGTAAAAAGTTTTAATGCAAGCACATCAGCCAATCACTGACCTGTGGTACAGACTTCCTCAGCATGCCTTGCTGACTCATTACTTTTAAAATGTAAAATAACTTTCACAATTTCATTAAAAAGGTCGGATGGGAAAAGCGACATATGGCAGCTATTCGGTAGAATCACTCACAGGGATGAACTCATCAAGGACTTTGTTGCGTGCAAAGCCTACAAGAAAGTGTACATGTTCAAAGCAAGTGACGGGACTCAAACTCGGAGAAAACACAGTTGTGATATTGGACAATCTGGACCAGCAGCTAAAAAAGCAAGAGTTGATCCAAAAATGCCATCGGTTGCATCAAAAGTTTCCACTGTTCCCAAGGCAACAGTAACTGAACTTAATAAGAAAACTGTTCTAATGTCTGCGATTAACTTTCGACCAGTGATCGTGGCCAAGTGTGAAGGGTTCAGATGTTAGCTCGGTAGAAGCTGGGGCTAAACACGGCAGAGTTGATGTCAAAACTCTCTTCAATGATCCAACGACGTATTCTCACAGTGTGGTACCTAACATTAGACAGTCTATATCGAAGTCACTGCAGGCACAGTTCCTCAATGCCATCCTTCATTGGTCCAGCATGCTTTGCCGGTGATCACTGGACGGAAAGTACTGGTCAGTTTAGTTTACATCGATTGCCATATCCCTTGTTGACACGGAATTTGCTCTTTGCAGCTATGACCTGTGTGTCAGTGAGTACAATGGTGCTATCAAGCATGCTGTCAACACAAAAAGTGACGTCATGTGCAAGTTGGAAACGTACATCGGTAAATCGGTACTTCAGGAGTCCAAAGAAAAGTTCTCCTTTGTGTCAGACAGTGACGCAAAACTTGTAGCTGCATTGAGGGATGACTTTGACAGACAGTCGTGTGCTGTACAGCATGTACGACGAGGTCACAGCTCAGTTGACATCCTCTGTTGATTTTTCGCACATCAGCAACATAAAGAGGAACACTGAAATTAACTGCTAAGGAACTGAAAGGCTTTGATGGAGCAAACAAAAAAGTTGGATGCCGAAAGGGTGAAACCTTGCATTTGGTTGTGCCAGTTCTTCATGAGCTAAAATCAAAGATGCGCCAGAGAGCCGATAAGTATGCAGAACAAGGTGAAGCTAAGGTTTCCAAACTATGTAGCGATTTAGCCAGGTTGATTGATAACAAGTGCCTCAGGAAACTGATGTTGATGGATTCTGACTCTGATTCAGTGAACCTGAAGTCGACAACGCTGGTGCTGATTCGGTTGGTGAGAGTAGAAAAACCAGTTTGGACTTCTTCTTGTGCTCTATTTCTAGTGAACCATCACTAGTCATCTTTGCTAACGTGCCGTGTAAGTCCAATTGAACACGATCAACTTCTGCCTCCATACTCATTACACCAGGGTGGTTTCTAAATTCGGGATATAGGATGACTGCAGCAAGACGGTACAAATGAGTCATCAGGTCCTGCAGCTAGCATTTCCACTGAATCGACCACATTGAACCAGCCAACATAAATTTCCATACTAATGTCAGCAGTTTATCAGTTCCTGCTGCTATCATGTCCACTGAATCGACAATGTTGAACCAGTCATCAGGAAATTATTCACCTATATCGGCATCATTTGCTGTTACTCCATCATTATTCTACAAATCTAAACGGATATAATTTGCACACAAAACCAGCAAGGACTGCCTAGTCAGATTTACTCATTTTCGATCCTATCTCCAGCTTTAAGTGATTCCACCTATATGGTTTTGTTCTGTTTCATTATTTTTGTTACCTAATTTAAATGCTATTATTACCACACTCTTACTGCATCTATTTTGTTTGTTATGTTGATTTGTTGTCTTGTGGATTTAAATAAATAAATAATAATAATAATAATAATAATAATATTGGCATGGTGTTTATTTGGAGCAGTTGCTCATTAAGGCCAAGATCTGGCTGGTTTAGTTGATTTAGCATTGATTAATTCTCCTTTTGTGACTAGTTTGGCTAACACGATTATGTTTATGTAAAGAAACTTGAACTGATGCTGGGATGGTTGGAGATCTGGTCATGGTGATTGCTTACCTCATGTCCTAACTGGAATGAATATGTTCCTGTATGACACTATGACTTTAATGTTAGTGAATGGTGCTTGCCTCCATTTGCCGCAAGACATTACTTCGCTGAGAGATGACTGTGATTACTTTCATCACTTCATTGGTGTGGTGTTTACCAGAAGCAACCAGTTTGTCCTGTGCAACTGGCTTCAACTGTGTGCAAAAGATATCTATGAAAAAGGGCAGTTTCATCATCATCATCATGATCCATGGGCCAAAGGCCGTAGGTGTCCAGTGCATGATTCATCACTTTTTTCCAAAGTCTCCGGTCTTGTGCTGATATTCCCAAGCTGTGCAGATCTTGTTTACACCAATCTTTGATATGTCTGTCCACTCTATGTTAGGTCTGCCCCTCTGCCCATTTCCATCCATAGTTTCCATCATCACAGTTTTTATTTTTCTATTGTCGTCCATTCAGCATATATGCCCATATAGACTTAATTTTCTTCTCATCACTGTTTGCATTAGAACTTCCTTTATATTCAGTCTTCTTTGAACCTTCGATAGGGCCCATTAAAACTTGTGAAATATTTAACATGGATGAGACTGGTGTTATATCAGTACAAAAGCCTGATAAAGTAATTTCACACAAAGGTGATAAACAAGTTGGGAGGGTCACAAGTTCAGAAAAAGGGAAAACCATAACAGTTATTTGTTCAGTTAGTGCAACTGGAGTGTATGTGACACCTGCCTTAATTTTTCCACGGATAAATATGGCTGATGCCTTCATGAGAGGATCACCAACTGATTCTGTTGGTTATGCAACTAAATTCCTGGATTGATAAAGCAATATTTTATTTGTTCGCTGGAGCATTTCAAGAAATCTGTGAAGTGCTCCCATTACAGAAATGCATGCTCATCCAACAATGAAAAATATAACCAAGAACTCAGCAATACATTTCTTGCTCAGTTCAGCCAGTACAACCCAACTTGATTGAGACTCCTTATATTTTGATGATCATGACTGAACAACGATTTAGATGATAATGAAATGTCTTCATTTCTTTGACAACAGTACCATTCCTGAAAGTTCTTAACCGGGGAAAAATCATTTAGGAAAATCAAGAACTTCTTTGATGCACTGGTTGAAAAGTTCTCATCTGTATACGTACCAAATGCACACGTAGCCGTTGATGAATCGCTGATGCTTTGGAAAGGCCGTCTTGCTATGAAGCAATACATTCCTTTGAAAAGAGCACGGTTTGGCCTCAAGTCATTCGAGTTGTGCGAGTCACGAAGAGGTTACATTTGGAACTCAATTGTACAGACCGGAACATCTATGAAGTTGGAAATGTCAGTTGACTTCAACTCGAATTGTACTCACGCTTGCCAAGGAACTTCTCGGTAAATGATACTATATATTTATGGACAATTGGTATAGTTCACCTGGTTTGTTCAGAGAATTGAACATGAAACAAACAGATGCTGTACAGACTGTGAGACTGAACCAAAAGAACAAGCCTGGTGATTTGAAGAAGAAGAATCCTCGTGGACAAACATTCAGCTGCTTCACCAATGACATCATGGCAATGAAATGGATGGACAAAAAGGAGGTTAGTGTTTTGTCAACATTCCATAGAAATGAAATGACCATCGTCCATACACGTCGTGGGGAGAAGGAGAAACCAGATGCTGTTTTGCTGTACAAGAGTAACATTGGGGCAGTTGATGTTACAGATCAGATGTTGGTTGCTTACCCTGCGGAACGCAAACAACATAAAGTATGGTATATGAAACAGTTCTGTCACTTCTTGAACCAGGTTGTACTGAATAGTTACATCCTGTTCCAGAAAGACAATCCTGACATCAAACAGTCATTTGGCATAGTGTGTGGAAAACAGGCTGTAACCATTAACTCATTTTCTCATCCATGCATCCCAGAGTACAAGATTTTTGTTCTTGCTGATGTGCCACATGTGATAAAGAATGTTAGAAATCACCTGGTAAATGGTCAGAATACTGTGTTGCCTATGCATTTTGTGCAGAAATTTATTTTACCATGTGATACAGTTTGTATTGCGCCTCTAAAAACTTGTTGAGTACCAAAAAGACAAAGATTTAAAACCTACTCCAAATCTTACTGCCAAACATATTGATCCTTTGCACTTTGATAAAATGAAAGTGTCACAGGCCATGAATATTTTCAGTCATTCTGTTTCAGCAGTTGAGTAATTCCTGTATTCTGTTTGCATACTGGTCAGGAAAGAGTGAATACACACCATCTTCACTCTACCTGGACCGCAGTTGTACTTGTGTTTGCACGGTTGACAAATTCGCCTGATGAAAAGCCAACCCAATCAAGGTCATTGAGGGAATTGGACAAGTGCGCCTGACTCCAACATTGGTGCCCCTATCTGGCATCCACTTATCCGCAACTACCTAAATGGTAACCCTTTCAGTTATCTCTCTATGTTCAATGCCTTGTTCATCTGTCATACTAGCGATCTAGTGATTCTTGCTCATTTTCATCTTATTCTGCACAGCTATAGCCTATTGTTTACTTTAACTGTGATTTACTAATAGCAACATTCATTTGTGAACTACCCAAACAGCTTGATCTAATGAATTATATGCTGTTTTTGATTAAAGCCCAAGGTCGTTCTATCAGATTCTTCGGAGAAACTGCCTCAAGCCCAACCCTTGTAGGCGTGACTAATAAAGATGAGCATCTGCTTGAAGTGTGCTGGACAGCTGTAGCCGCTTATATGAATAGCTATAGGACCTGGTGTCCACCTGCTCACCCTGGTCGAGGAACTGTGAGGCAGCCACAGAGTTGTGTAAACAGATTATCGTCCCCGTCCATTGAATGTAGCACATGGTCAGCCGGCTGATTACATTTAGGTCTCAGCTGGTCGTCCTAAGCTGTGTTTCATATAGGAAGACCATGTCGTGTCACATGCCAGATGCTAATTTACTTTGAAATGCCCTTTCACAGTTTATTCCAGCATTCATTCTTTAGTGTGAAAAGCTAGAAGAGTGTTCAAATTCAGAAATATAGTTCTTATGCGCCTCGTGTATTATTTCTTATAACGAGTGTGTAGCTACTATTTGTGCTTCAGCAGAGTAGCATAGTATAATCATTTTGAAGTTTTACATAGCACGGAGGGAGGTAATTTACCACAGACATTGACAGCAGGTGCTTCACCTGGCACCACGCGAACGGTTGTCTGATGGATCCACGAAAATGTATAACTACACTACTGTAAAAAAAACATTTTGAAATAATGTTTACTACAGAAAGTGAAAAACTACAATTTGAACAGAAATGCGAGGATATTCGATTGGCATTGGGATGTAAAAGTCTAAAAGAAGTTCTTGTGAAAGCCAATATGAATTTTGACACATGTGCTCGAACTTCCATAATTCCACATCAGCATCACCCATCCACAATGCATTCTGCTACGAATCACGTTGATGAAGCAAGTTCGGTTGATCAAAGCGCTCGAGAGACAGTACCAGCTTTGGAAGCCGTTCATGAGAACTTTGTTGGACAGTGTTCCAGTATTGTTCAGTTGATCGATGCCATCTCGAGTCATTGCTGCACGTGCATGAAACCATTTTTCGTGCAGTCATGGTCTCACAGTGGACATGTGTTGTCAGTGGATATGGAGTGCATCCAGAAGCACTCCTTGAAATGGAGTTCATCGTCAACAATAGACTGTGAAAAGAAAGACTATGATGTCAATCACAGGATTATGTTGAGTTATCTGGCGTCCGGTATCACACCGATACAGTACAAACGGTTTTGCGACTTCAGCCGTATCGGACTGTTGTCAAATCATTTCCGCCAGAGAAGTTTGGTTAAATTTAGCGCCATTTGCGAAAACTTGCGCAAGCAATCTGTATATATGGTGCTAGGGCCGAGGAGTCGTCTTTGTCGGTTGATGGCAGTATATCGATTATGACAGATGCACGCCATCATTGTAGAACCAATAGCTACCATACAGATCATGTTGCTATTGGCCTGAAGACCCACAAAGTTGTTGACATCCAACACATCAATCGTGATGACGACAACTGTACACAGCGTCACGAAGCAGTGGGCTTCGATCGCATGTACAGCAGCTTGGATCTTAGCAATATCAAAGTCGCCAACCATGTGCATGATCGTAACATGACAATCAACAAGCGTCTGCGTGAAAGAAAGCAAGCCAGGAATTCCAATGATCGCTGGCACTGCACCCGCCCGATAACAGCGGGTGTAAAAAAAATTGGTCAAGGGGCCCAAAAAAACATTGGCAAGACGTGACACCCAGAGCTGTCTGATAAGGGCGCTGCCATTCGAAACCATGTTTATTGGTGCATTGACCATTGTAATGGGGATGCACAAACACTGCGCAATCTTATAGAGTCATGCATCCCTCACTTTCAAAACAATCACAGCACGTGCCACGCAACGTCATCCTGCAGACAACCAGGGTACATGATTGAAATGAGAATCCTTTCGGATCATGCTGCGGTTACAATGCTGCAGAATTTTCTTCAATCGTTGGTTGTGTACAAATAAGCTGAAGATTATGTGCTAGGTCATGACAGCTTTTATGTGGAGAGTTTTAACAATGTTTGTCTTATCTACCTTGACAAACGGATCCATTATGGAAACAGAATGTATGAACTACGAAGCAATCTTGCTGTTCTCGACTGGAACGAGCACGTAGACCGACCATGCACATCGATATGCACATCTGCACAACAGACGAGGACCCCGTTACCCCAAGACCAAAACGTGAAATAAAAGCCCCCATCCGTTATAGCCCTACTAATTAAGATAATTGTTCAAAGACGATGTCGGATATTCACTTCATATGACGATATATACATAGCCGCATCTGTTTCTACCATAATGCACCGCGGCAGTGACCAATGATGACCTCGTCAGTTGAGTGACAGCCGCCTGCTGGTGTCAAGGCGACCGACTTGAAACGGACAAGCACCGAATCCCTCATCCCAACGATTTGTCAAAAATTATGTCGAATGAAACGAACCCTATATTCCCACACCAGCCCCCAAAATTCCGACAACCCCAAGGATAGGCTGCGACCCCCTTAAAGACTTGACCAACGCGATGAATCGTTACTCGTTCAGAGGACATTGATGCGAAAGGAGCTGTTAAAGAATCTTCGAGTACGAAATAAATTTTAGAAATTAGCGATAACATGGATGCGAGGAATGTCACAGTGTCTGAGGAAGAGGACAACACTGAAGGAGAGAGGAGCCTCAACCGCATCGACGACTCAGATGAGGACACCATCCGCAAATTCGTGGCTGAAATAGCATCAGCAATGTCCGACCGTAAAGGAGCTGAAACCGCAGCCGATGTCATGAATACTCCCCCGATCGCCACCACACCCCCGCAACTGATGGACGATGCCGCTCCGCCACCATACGACGCGCTGTACTGGTCTCCGAACCTGGACGATGATGCCCCTCCACCCTACGAGGAATTCGTCTCCGTATCTTCCCTGTCACCGGGCTGCAGTTCGTATTCTTCATATGACGTCGCCGTACCCCCGTCTCCCTCCCCGCCCGCCCAACCTATCCGTGGACCGTCACCAGTACTTCCGAACCGTCAAGCCTGGAGCAACATCCCGATCGACTCCGGACGATTCCGAGCAATCGCCATGACCCACCAGGTACTGCAAGCTTTTGTTATGAGGGGAGACATTGGCATCGATCATGCATTAATGCTGCGAATGTACATACAGATACCGGTAGTGGACCGTAACCCCTTGGTGCTACCCGTGGTGATCTGTGCCATTCATACGTTAAGTCTGATGGACGACGCCGAAGCAATTATCAGAACCCTCGCAGCGCGAGAAGGCCGAGTGATTCCTCCTTCCGACCCCCCTATCTTTGGCCATACACCTCTCCTGATTCCATGGGCAAACGACTCCTACTGGAATTATAACACGTGGACCGTCAGCCTGGGTGTAATTCAAAGATTTCTCGCCCAAGCACATCTACTTCCGGAAAGCGACTTCTTGGAAACTCTCGACGACCTGTTTCGATCAATCGGACCCAATGGATGGGTAATTAACATCATTGTGTTAGTACTGTATGCCGTTTACCGTTCTTCGTGGGCCTGGTCTACAGTATTCAGACGTTAATCGCCTGACGCCGGACCAATTCATCACAGGACTGGTACGAACAGTTGAAAGATTACATTAAAGAGGAAGAAACGTAGAGTAGTACAGTAGAAATTTTACGATTAGATTATGATATACTTGTTCTGTAACCGGACTATCAACCGCGATGATGAAGTGAATTTTTCCGTTACCTTACGATGTTGCGCTATATAATCCCTAGTTTATTAGTAGATATTACAGACATTTCGCTTTTATTACCGATTGTTATGTTAGTAAGTACTGGGTGAGACATTTGTTTGGCAAATAAGAATATTAATGATACAGAATATTGTGATTAAGACTACTATTAGACTAACATGCATATTAATTTACATGAATGTATCAGCAGATCCCGACGTACGTAGAGACGGTACTGAGCCCGACACCACGAATAGAACCCGATATGCTCCCGATAACCTGTTAACCCCGCCCGCCCGACCCTCCGCTGAACTTAACTAGTCGCCGCGGAATGACAACTGTGAGAATCGAACAGCAGCACTTTGTAAGAGAAATAGGGGAGAAATTAGGTTCTACTGTTCGTCTCGGAGCGACGAACAAAACTGGGGGGGGGGTGACACTGTGAGAGCCGTAGAACGACTCCACTTGTATTCATGGACAAGGTAAGGTAATGTCAGCGTAAAGTAATATACAGAGGGAAATTTATTTAAGAGGACCGCCGAGCTTAGCGAATTGACAAAGGAATGCGCTTCGTTGGGAGATAGCCGTCGACCCCTAGAGGCAGAAAAACTTCAACGCTGATGGACGTATGCAGCCAC
This sequence comes from Allolobophora icterica, assembly GCA_963556255.1. Lineage (NCBI taxonomy): Eukaryota > Metazoa > Annelida > Clitellata > Crassiclitellata > Lumbricidae > Allolobophora > Allolobophora icterica. Next base: position 6,040,526 of record OY744617.1, on the reverse strand, counting down.
CAATCGGAATACAGATTGAAAAGGCCGAGTTATAAACTTTCCACCACCCTGATTGGACGACGCGATCAACCCGAGCCACGGATGACAGACAGAGGGAAACACGCAATGTGTGGAAAAGGAACAGCCAATGAGAAGACAGGAAAACCAGATCTAACCGTCAAACAGTCCTTGCTCTGATTGGACGACGCGGACACATGTCAGATGTGGATGATAAAAACCCCGTCAAACGATTAACCCCACCTCCGCCATCGCCACTGGAAGCAAGGAAGTACGCTAGCCCTCCCCCAATAAGCAAGTAAGTTAGTGAGTGACAACGCCCTCAACCGGAGGACAGGAAAACCCTAGAAGTCAGCCCTGCCATTGGATGAAGCTTTCTGTGCTAATAAAACACAATGTGAAATTTAGTATAAAACGAGCAGACAGAGAGACAAGAGAGCAGAGTTAGCGAGCTAGCTGAGGGACGAAGTTGAGTTGGTCAAAGTATAGAGGTCGGGACTCTCGTTCGAGTCGAGGTGGATTTCCAGGTCGAGTCTGATAGTCATTTCCGTAAGGAATTGAATCTTTCGGATCGAGTCTGAGTGCCACCCTTGATTCGTATAAGAGTAAAGACTTCCGTTCGTAGACCGAATTAATAGGCCTAATAGGTAATTCGAGGTAACGACGAGAAGAAGCCAAGACAGAATCACGAGAAACTGCAATTCGGAAAGGACGCCGTCAACAGAGTCACTGCCAGGAGAGGAGTTGTCGATCCAGGGAAGAGATCCAACCTCCAGTGCCGTGAAACTGAGCCACAGACCGCGCTGCCGACCGAGTCAAACCCCAACGCCCGCCAACAGAAAGAGTCACCTCCGGATCAAGATCAACGAGACCGACTTCAGCTCAGCCTTCCAACCGCCGACCAGAGACGAAGAGATCAGCACAGATAAGATTGCCTTAGCCCTCCTATAGATGGGAAAGAACTAGGAACAAGCGAAGCCAGTGAGAGAAGTGTAGTTATTACTAATCTTCCGTCCCCTTACTATCTTAGTCCGCCCTGCCAATTATACAGTAAATGGGTTATGGTTACCTATGGGTCCTGGAAAGTAAGACGCCCAATTTGATTATACTGATGTCTGCTGGTACTACGTCTGCTAATTAGAGAAATTGTATTAACTGTTAAAGTAGGAGAGCATATCAAGCCGTAATCTTTGCATTGTATAATCACATGTTAAGTAGCATAAGACTGTCATTAACTTTGAATTGTGTAATCCTAGGCTTCGTATTATAAGTCTGATATTAATTACGAATTGTGTATTCACAAGAATATTATAGTATTACAGTACGTAGTGTTATTAGAATTACAAAATCTAGAAAACTAAGGAGATGTCTTCTTCCGTATCTAGTCGAGAAAGTAATAGTTTGAATGGAGATGATGATGATGATAATGGCCCCGTGACTCCAACGTTACAGGACAACCCTCGACATTCCCCCATCCAAGAATATATGGGACGGATGAATGAGTCATTAGAGAATATTACTTCTAGTTTAAGATCATTGGTTAATCAACACACTGATTTCTAGTCACAAGTAACGGAAGCGTTAGGAGGTCTATCACATAGACTAAGCACCTTGGAAGGAAGTCCTCCGATGGTGACTCGAAACCCAGGAGGATGTCCTACATCCTCTGCTAGCAATCCGCCAGCCAGCCTTTATGCCACTCGCGACCACCCCTCGTCAGAAGTAAATAGAAACGGCCAGAATCCACCCTGGGTAGCAACCTGCGGCGAGGCATTCTTACCCCGTAGAAGCAAGAGGATCCAGGCACGCCAAAATACTGCTCTTAGCATAAACCCTGCGGAGTATATGATTTGCCCTTCTATCGAGCCTGGTGCCTATTTTCTGCCCCGTCCTTCGACTGTCGTAAGAGATAGCTGCCCAGAGGTAATAGGACAGTCTGAATTAGCAACTCAGATGTGCCCACCAATGACTAGAGCTCTAATGTTCGATGACATTCAAATTCACCATCGAGGCAGCGTAAACCAACCCCCTCGCTGTGCTGGCTCCCCTTCCTCCCAAAGAAACGACGAACCGCCTCAGACGGTGGAAGAGGGTTCGAATCTAGGGCGACGAGAAGGAGAGAGGTGGAGGCCAGAACAGGGGAGGCGAACGCTACATTAGCTTTGATCACAATCGAAGGACAGTTCACTAGTGAAGTGGATTATAACGAAGTAATAGATGACTTTGCTAAAATGAAGTCTAGACGAAAAATTGGTTTGTCAAAGGTGTTTTTGTACTGTTATGTTACAGTATACTGTACTATTACACATTTACTATACATATTGCCTTTGTCAACTTTTGGGTGTTTCAATGTATCTATTTAAAATACAAATAAATACATATGATTATAATGAATGTAATTAATTGAAATTTTTTATTTTGGTAATTGGGGCCTTTTTATGTGCTCACTCCCCCTGGTGTCAAAACCTAGCTATGCCACTGCTGGGTGAATAAGCCCAAACTCGCCTGAAGACTTTTAGCTTAAGGCAGTACCTCAAAGTGTTCAGTAAATTCCTATCCAAACTGTGTTTCCGATTAAAAAAATAATCGCGATTAAATTGGACAAGTTGCTCACCCATAATTGTCTGTGAGGAAGGCAACGGGAAACCACCTCACTCATGTCATCCCCCGGTGGCGTAAAGCCAATGAACCTGCCTTCGGGCAGAGAACTCATCATCACCGTACTCGGTCATTATTGCCTAGTTACGCATTAAACTAAGTATTTTGCTCCTATTGGATTTGATTCAATTCCAGTGACTGTATTCTCGTTAAGTCTGTAAAGTGTATAGGTATATAAGCGCTGTCATAATATGAAATCCCTTGGATTAATTTAATAAAAATGTTGGATTTTATAGTATATAGGTGCTGTCATAACATGAAATCCCTTGGATTATTTGTAAACAGATGTTTACAATTTGTAACTTCTATGCACTTGTACGCATGCCAATGGTTCGCCATGTTACACCCAGTTCACTGCAGAAGAAATGTTGCAGTGCAGGTTGGACATGGCAGAATTAACATCTGATGAAAAAGACACGCTACTTCTCGGCATCATAAGTTGTGTGACCAATATTTCTGACACTACTGAGTGCAGCAAAAGCGCTAAGGATGACAAACACGAACGTCAACGGCAACGAAGCTACTACACGAAGAACGGCAAGAAAGTGTGCAGAGATACCTTCATGTTTCTGTACAGCATTTAAAAAAATAAGAGCTCTGGCAGCTCTGGGAAAATGGTACCGAGAACATGATCCACAGAAGAGAAACTCTGGAGGGAGAAAAGCAACACAAGATGTCTCCACATTGACGATATTCGACAAGTTGTAAGTTTCATCACGAATTACTCTGAGAAGAACGCTGTTAGACTTCCTGGTCGTGTTGCTCATCATTACCGAAGCAATATTCAATTGCTCCGGACTAGTACTACAAAAGCTGCAGTATATCGCCTGTATGAACAGTCAACAAAAGAGTCGGGATATCGTGCCATCGGAGAGGCCAGCTTTCGTCGTCTTTGGCGTGAGCTTTAGTCACATGTTGTTATTTCTCGTCCAATGACGGATTTGTGTTGGACATGTCAAAAGCTGCATCGAGAAATTTCAGCATCTGCAAACTTGCCAGAAGCTGTAAAGACAGCAAAGCTTCGTAAACTGGAACAGCACCTCAAACTAACACAAGAGGAACGTCTTGACTACCAAGAGATGGTGCAGACGGCATCAGCAAACTTGCCCAAAGGTAAAGTCCTTGGACCGAACATTCCATGCAGTTATTCAACAACGTGCCACTATGGTTTCGATTTTGCTCAACAGGTTCAGCTTCCACATGATTCTATGCAGCCTGGACCGATGTATTTTCTTTGACCACGGAAAATTGGCATCTTCGGCGTTTGCTGTGAAGCAATTCCACAGCAGGTCAACTTCCTTATTGACAAGGCACATTGTACATCGAAAGGCTCCATTGCCGTCATCAGCTACCTGCACTATTTTTTCGAACACTACGGTTTTGGAGAGTGTGAAGTCGATCTCCATTGTGACAACTGCTGTGGCCAGAACAAAAACAATTATGTTATGGCCTATTTCATGTGGCGAGTGTTGATGGGGCTACAGTGCTACACCGGCGTATTAGCGTTAATTTTCTGATTGCTGGCCATACAAAGTTTGCGCCAGATTGGTGCTTTGGCCTTCTGAAACATCGCTTCAGACGAACAGCCGTCTCTAGCTTGGATGAACTCAGTCAGTGTGTGCAGGCAAGCACCCTCACACGCGTCAATATCGACCAGATTACTGAATGGGCCAGCAATTGTTCCAATTTTCAACTGGCAAGAATTTTTGTCCCCAATCTTCAAGCCACTAACAGGGATCAAGGGACATCATCACTTTACCTTCTCAGCTGAATTGTTTCTTTCCTTAGGCCTAGATATAACATGGCTGACTGCATAAAACTTTAGAAATCAATACCAGAAGTCAAGGTAATTTTATGAAATTTTTTTTTTTCAGAATGCCACTAAGTTGCTATGTGTGTCCAAAGGAATTTGAGACCGACAAATAATTACTGGGGTACACAACTCAACTTAGAAATATTCATGTGTTAATTCCTCCTTGCTCTTTGCGATGCAGTAGTGGTGGATGTCTTAGAACATTTTCCGATTACAGAGCTTTGCGCAAGCATTTGAAGCATTCGCACCAAGAATTATTTGTTAACGTTGAAGAGGAAGTAATTCCAAATTTAGGTGACGACACTGAGGTTGATTCAGATCTCCCTGAAGTATATCTTGATGACAATGTGTGCAACAGTCCGCCTGCAGTTGATGAGTTTGGTGTTTCTCAAGCTGCATTTAAATTCTGTTGACATTAAGTTCATCAAATTCCATTCCACTGAATACAACAGAGTTTGTCAAAAATGCTGCTAGAGAAATGATAACTAACATGGTTTCTTATCTGGAAGTGTAAGTACTAAGCAGGTGCTTCTGAAGGCAGGCTTCCTTGATGATTCTGAATCTGTTGCTTTGTTTGAAAAGTTTAATGGGTGGAAGAATCCATTTAGTGGAATAGACATTATAAGTTGCACTCGTACATGAGAAGCAAGAACATTCTTGTGCCAAGCTCGCCACATTCTTTTGAGAAACGGTGGGATTCAAGTCGCAACACCGCAGGAAAGTGCTTGCAAAACCAGATAGAAACCTTTTTTATGACATCCCTATTGCTGGTACTGTGACAATGGTAATGCAGCAGAGACAGAGTTTGGAATTAATTTTGAAGAGACAAACATCTCACTCTGGTAAAAATCTGTATGAAGACCGGTTTGATGGTGAGATTGGCCAGAAGATGCAGAACTATGCAAAACAACAATTCCCTGAAAGCATACACATATTTTTGCAGCTTTATTTTGATGAACTTCGCACAGTAAATCCACTTGGCTCCAAAACAGGCATACATAAAGTTGGACCATTTTATTTTGTCATAAAAAATTTCCCACCTGCCACAAACTCATCACTGCATAATATTCACCGTCTTGCACTTGCAAATGCACATGATTTGAAGACTTACACTTGTGATCCAGTTTTAGAAGTAATTTTACAAGAGTTTCAGACACTGCACGATGTTGGTTTGCAAGTTGCAGTTGAAGGGAAGGAGTACAATGTCCAAATTTTTTTTATCCCAGATAGTGGGGGACAATTCTTGAAATTGTTCTTTCACCTTGTTTGACTTCTGCTGAATTAGCCTATGTGGCAGATCTTATTGAAGAACATCATGTTGCCTTATTTGTTTGATCTATCCAGAAAAGAAGCTAATTTTCAAGCATCACAGGATGGTTCACTATTGTATTGTATTGTATTGTATTGTATCTAAACATTTATAAAGCGCCTCTCACAGTATTCGCTAATCAGAGGCGCTCCCAGTGCGAAAGACCCAGTGAATAGAAAGAGGTTTTAAGACAGCGGAACGAGGCACTTGGGCCACCAGCTAATAAAGAGGCACGTGTCAATGGAGGAAGTTGATTCCATAGAGCAGGACCAATGCAAGAAAAGGCTCGAGTTTTGGCCATAGAGATCCTGGCTCGTGGTACAAGAAGATCATGTCGATTAAGCGATCGCAATGGACGGAGGGAAGTAGCTGAAATTGGCAGACGAACAATGTCACAGAGGTACTTGGGTGCAAAGCCTGTACAGGACCGAAGGACTAAAGTGAGAACCTTCAGCTGAATCCGAGCAGTAAGGGGAAGCCAATGAAGATGATCGAACATGAAAGAGGAAATATGAGACCAGCGAGAAAGTCGGGCTATTAATCTGGCTGCAGCATTTAAAACAGTCTGGAGGGGGGAAAGACGGACTTTTGGCAGCCCAATCAAAACAGAATTACAGTAGTCAATTCTGGAGCAGATGAAGGCGTGGATGATAGTGGTAAAAACGGAGGAGGAGACAGAGCGTCGGATTGCTCTAAGCTGTCTCAAGTGAAAGTAAGAAGAACGGGTAAGATTAGCAATGTGTTCAGAAAAGGTGAGCATACTGTCAAGGACAACACCAAGGTCACGGACACTAGAGAGAAAAGTGAATGACGGGAATTTCTCAGCAAGAAGTGGGAAGTCTAGTTTGAGGAGCTGCTGACGAGTACCAAACCAATTTGAAACCATATAAGCTGCGTCTTAGTTAGGTTCAAAGAGAGACGATTAGAAGACAGCCAAAGGTGTAACTCACGTGAGAGAGCATCAATACGTCCAGTTAATGCAAGCTGTGCAGAGGGAGTGCCATGAACGAGCGCTTGGGCATCATCTGCATAAAGATGACCAGCTGATAAGTGCTTAGCAAATATAGCGGAAATGTCAGCTGTGTATATGAGGTAAAGGAGAGGGCCTAAGACAGAGCCCTGTGGCACCCCAATTTTAACTCTGACCCAATGGGTTCTGGAGTCTCCGCAGATAACCATTTGCGTACGATCAGCAAGGTAAGACCGGAACCAAACTATCCTCGACTTGTGCATGCAAGTGGACCACAGTTGAGAATGATGGTGATGCGATTTGAGGCTAAACATAATTTTTTCAAACGCATATCCAATATAACGTGCAATTTTAGAAATATTTGCTATTCTTTGACACAAAGACATCAAATAGCACATGCAATGAACTGGACATTATTGAAACCATTGAAGGGTTCTGTGGAAGTTGGAAGAGGGCAGTGTGTTCCCGTGTCAGATGTGGAATATAGCGATTTATTACCGGCATCAGTCAATGAAGCTATTGATGTGTTTGTTCCAAAGAAAGTATGTGTCTTTGGTCAGAATTATTATTGTGGTGCCACAGTGCTTGTTGATTGTAATGATGAAGGTCAACCTTCGTTTGGATTGATTCAGCATATATGCATTCAAGAAGATGATATATTCCTCATAGTTAAAGAGTGGGTTGTGCAAGAATTTTCACAACATTTGCACAGTTTTGGTTCTTATTGAGTGATGTGGTTTCATGTATAATGGTATCAGAACTAATGGACTACAAACCTTTTTTTGTGACGAGTTGTGCAAATGCTGAATGCAGATACAGCCACATTATTTTACGCCATAATCTCTGCTCAGACAATCTTCATAATTTCTTATAAATATATTACGTGAATACTCAGACAGTTGTAAATATTAAGGACTTTTTCATTTTGCACCTCTGTTTACAGTCATTATGCAAACAGGACATTCATTCATCAATAATAACAGTGCCAGTTACTCCAGGATCCAGCAAAGATTCAGGAGAATCAACATCATCAGTCAGAAATTTTAGCCAGTAAGTGCTAATTTTTAGCTGGTGTTAAGTTTTGTATGAAATAATATGCTAATTCATTGAACGATTGGAATTCTTCTGTTCTCCTGGAGTTGTCAACTTAATTGCAACAGACGTCGAACTGTGTTGAAAGAAAGTCGTTTGTATTTCTGTTGTGAATTGGATTTACTGAAAACAGAATTCACTCGTGTTGATACAGTCTTTTCGTCTTTTCTTCTGTAAGGAGTAACAACCAGAGGTTGATCGATTTAGAAAGTCCTTTGTTTACAGCGGAGGCCTTATCCACGTATCAGTAGGACACACTCAGGTCGTCTTGAAACCAAAAAAGGACAATAATTGTGACAATTAGCCCCAGAAGTGGGGTGAGCAATTTGCCAACTTGCCACAGGACAGTGCATAATTTTTGCTACAATAATATGAAATATTTGACTGACTACCCCATTTATTTGTGTTCAACTGGATATCAGTTGAATATCTGAATATAACTTCACATAAGAAGTTGGATGTGGACATCCATATTGGGGGTAGGGCTGTGCCTGTATGGACACATGTGAACAGCAGTAGGGTGTGGTAAAAAAAGTCATTTCGGTTTCCATGTTTGCCTATCAGAAGGTATTTTGAAACTGTTACAGTGTGCATATAAATAAATTGGCAGTTTTCGTTTTAATTTTAGACTGGGATCGACATGCAATCATGTTGGAGCTCTGCTATTCAAGCTTGATTAAGCTTGGCAACAGGGACTGACAGCAACCAAGCCATGTACATCAACAATTAACTGGCACAAATAGTGTAGGGCCTGTTGCAGCAAAAGAAGCCTTACTTCCATCGTCAGACAGCAGCTACACAGGCAAGGTCTGCATCATGGCAGCTGATCCTTTGTCACTTTGCCACACTAAGCCTGACTAAGGCAACACATTCCGTGGACAAATTGGTTCAAGAACTCTATCTAGAATGTTCTGATGCCTCGGTTTGTCCGTATTCGTTGCCGTTAAGTGTGCCACAGTATGAGCCAGAGTGTGATGTTAATGTTGGCCGACATGATCGTGTTCCACTACTGCAAGCCTGCCACTGCCATTGTTCACATTTGCTAAATCACTCAGCTCAGATGAGCAACTGACGGCAAGTTTACAGCCACTTTCAACAGAACACCAGGCATTGGTGGAACACAAACAGCAGTCAGACTGTGCAGAATGGTTTGCACATAGACGGACCAGAATATCAGCATCCATCGCATATGAAATCAACACACGTCTAGTTAGAGCTGCTCTTGGTAAAAACAGTAAGAGTGGCACAACTGCAGATCGGATGATGTCTCTGATTACTTCCCCACCACAGCAGCTGAATGTAACATCGCTGCAGTATGGCCGTGCAAGTGCAACCAAAACAACTGCTGTGGAGACTTACAAAGTGCTGCAACAAAGCAGGCACAGTAATTTCAAAGTTACAAAGTGTGGGTTGTTTGTTGATAGGGTCACTGTGTATCTGTGTGCATCACCTGATAGACTGCTACACTGTGATTGGTTGTGGTGAAGGGTTGGTAGAAGTGAAATGCCCGATTATTTGCATGTCTGAAGACCCCAAAGCAGTCAAGGCTTCCTTCTCTACAAAATAATAATGATAGTAATGATAATAAGGATTCGCTAGATGGCGGTCGGTTGTGATGGTCGGGAATTTTAGCAGCAGCGCTTAAAATGCACAGTTTCTCGAAGTTCAACTAATTCAACCAAATGTACCTAAAAATCGGACTTCTTCATGACAGATAAAGAATCGGTCAGCCGGATGGGACAACTATTCCTTCACTAAACCGCCTCACGAACTCGGAATCGGCACTTTATAAATGGTATGTACAAGTCGCACCACGCTATTTATAGATTGACGTGAAACGCCCCTTTGTACGGTTCAACTAATTCAACCAAATGAACCTAAAAATCGGACTTTCTCACGACAGATAAAGAATTGGTCAGCCGGATGGGATAACTATTCCATTACTAATCCGCCTCACGAACTCGGAATCATCACTTTATAAATGGTATGTACAAGTCGCCCCACACTATTTAAAGATTGACGTGAAACGCCCCTCTCTACATTGTCGCTCCTGCGGTGTTACTATGGATCGTAGCCTTCTTTCTTCTGGTCAACAGCCTGCTCAAAATATTCCAACTTGCTTCGTACATTGCTCTAAATATGCCAACCGATGATGAAGAGGTATTAAGACGAGTTGCTGACTCAGTCTTTGTCAACCCACAGGGAAGACGCAAAAGACAACATCACAGTGCCCAGGCGAAGTAAAAGGAACGATACGATATAAAGCATGCTGAACCAATATACGCATTCGGAGATAAGATCCTACGCTACAGTCGTCGTCATGATTCACATTATGGGTGACAGGCTAGCCCATGTTTCACCGGACCTTACAAGGTTGGTGAAGTACTAGGCAGAGGGACATATCGTCTTTAGTTAGGAGATAAATCGCTGAAGCAATCAGTCAATGTCGTTAATATAAAAAGGTGGTTTGAAGAAACGAAACTGGCTGAAGCTCTTATATCAGATAAAATAAATGAAATAGTCCTATCACCTGTCATATCCTCAAATTGCATGCCATCAGTAGATGAGAAATACCCATATCCAAATATGACGAAGTTGACCTCAGACTCAAAAACTTGGAGATTACTGGGAGTGCAGGATCTCTTCCAACTCTGGTGATAGGAGACAACTTTGGTCTACATTCAACGATCTCCTTGGTAGGTCTCAACCTACTACTACGATGCATGTTCCTCCATTCACAGCTGCCAACTACACCAATTACTGCGCCTCCAAGATTCTCTCTGTCCGTTCTGACACTGATAGTTCATCTCCACCTGACTTCATTCCAACGGACTGCAGCCTGTCCTCCTTTGAGCCTGACATCGACCTGCACCGACTGATTCTCGCCTCTTCGCCCAAGTGATCAGAGCGTGACTCTCTGCCGTCATTCCTCATTCAAGAATCGATCAACATCCTCCTTCCGTTTCTCACCTTCCTCTGCAACACCTCTACTCGAAGAAGTTCTACCGGCCTCTCAGAAACGATCAATTATTACGCCTATCCTGAAGTAGATGGAGATTGACCCGTCTACCCCATCTAGCTATAGGCCGATAGCTAATGTAACTTTCATTCTAAAATTGTTGAAAAATTGGTAGCTTGTATAAAGGTAGTTGATATAAGTAATCAATATATTTTTATTTCAAATTCTAGGTATAAAGTGGGGTCGGAAATGGGGTGATATGCGTCTCCAAAAGCCTCTACCACCCAAATGCCCACCACGCCACCTTCACGTGGTAACCCTGTTGATAACAGAGTGCGTGGTGGACGACCAAGCCCTTGCTGGAATAGAAGTTGAGACACACCAGAAGCATTACAATTATTTCAAAGCAGATCATGACAAAGTCAGAAGCAAAATTCATGACATGATATTAGCAAGCAGATTGGCAGATCTGAGCCTGCATGAGAGATGGAAGCAGTTTGCATGAAAGAGGTCACTGAAGAAACAGTACCGGTGATAAGGAGAGCCAATAAGAACCATCCTTTGCTTCAAATTGTCGAGGTGGATAAAAATGGATATGTAAAAATTCAGAGACTGAAGATGTCGTAGTTGTGATGGCGATGTGCAAACATCTGGTACTGCGAAAAGAGCACGCATTCTGCTCGATCAATCTCAACATGTACAATGTCCAAATTTTCCGCAATAGTTCCTTTAACCGTTCATTGGGACGGGAAGATACTGGAAGATTTGACTTCACATACACATGTTGATCATCTTCCAGTTCTTATCTCAGGTGTAGGAGCTGAACAGTTACTGAGCATTCCAAAACTATCCTCAGGAACAGGCTCAGCCCAAGCATCTGCAGTCATCCAGTGTTTGAAAAAGTGGAATATTCAGGATCGGGTTGTAGCCTTGTGCTTCAATACGACAGCCTGTAACACAGGTAATCGCTCAGGTGCATGTTGCTTGATAGAGCAGGAACTGAATAAGATCTCCTTTTTCTGGCATGTCGCCACCACGTCTTGGAACTAATTGTTGGGGCTGCATTCGAGAAAACTTCAATTGGAACTTCTACTGGACCCGAGAATCTTCTTATCAAGAGGTTTCGAGATTACTGGCAATTCTTTGAAGCGACAAATTTCACACAGCCTCATCAGACCCTTCGGTGGAATCTTTGGTGGCCCCACACCGTTCTAACGTTTTGGCATATGCTCATAAACATCTGGCAACTGAACAACCAAGAGACGATTACAGAGGATTTCTTGAGCTTTCAGTTGTCTTTCTTGGAGATGTTCCTGCTCGTGGAATTCGGTTTCGAATACCTGGCGCTATGCATCGGGCACGATGGATGGCAAAAGTTATCTCCACGATAAAAATTTCGTGCCCAGTTCATGAAGACTGCTCCAGAAGAACGCAGCATTCGTGATATTACCATCTTTTCGGTTGTTGTCTACCTGAGAGCCTGGATAACTGCGCCAATTGCTGTGGAGGCTCCTCTGAATGACTTCACTCTCATGGGAAAACTTCTGATATACGACAACCTTCCAGCGGATGTCTTCAGCAGTATAGGAGTTCGTACCATCTTCACCATCGATGTTGGACAGAAAACTGATGAAGAGCTTACCAATTTTGGAGACAGCCTCAGTGGCTGGTGGTGCTTATGGAAGAAGCTAAATCCATGGTCTCAGCCAGTCAAGGTAAACCATGTCACAATGTTTTAATAAAATGAATTACGTAACTAAATTTAAAATGTGTTTCCTTCATTTGTTGTAATTTTTACCTTCCTTTCTGGGACATTATGACTAGGAGTCAGCTGGAAATCGCCTCGGACATTTGCCTCGGCTGAATGTCCTGTAGAAGTTGTTCGATTAGATTTGATTGTTACTGCACCGTTTGTAGGTTAAATATTGAACAGTGCATCACTGTTTACAACCTTCAGGATAGTTGTGAAGTCTTTTTGATTGGGTTACTGTTTTGGCCTTAACCTTGCATTTTTATGTGCTCGAATTCCTTAGAAATTCCTCAATAATTGATCAAGTAATACCGACTTAGTCATGTATCATATATGGAGACGGGATAAGTTGAATGGTAACACTCTGACCTAAAGAGCAGTAGATCTTGAAAAGTCACGGTTTGATACCAGTAAGCCAGTTCTAAGTCGATTCAGCCTTCCACGTCCCAGGGGTAGCAGTAAACTTACAGGCTACCAAGACCTGTTAATTAAGAACTTGATAATTGTACCTCTGCTTATGGAGGCCTGCATGCATGGAGGCATGGATGGAGGCAGAATTAGTTACATTGCAGTTCACCCGATGAAGGGAGGAAGGAAGGCAGCACAGCATGGGCCTGCTTTTGCCCAAGGCAGCTTAAGTTACATTCAATACAGCCTGTGCTTTTGCATGCGTATCGCCCACTGCAGATTCCAGACATTTCTACACCGTTTGTGAACGACACACGAATTTAGAAAAATATAAGAGATATTATTATTATCTCAATAATCCCTTTTGATATTTTGAATGAAACTACATATGTTTGGATTTTGCTTTTGTATATCATAGTGTCAAGTCTGGCAGTAAATGTAATTGTCATTTGCTTATGAAGTCATAACGCTAGTCATGAAGTTAGGTTTACAAAAGTTGAAAACTGTCAGAAACGTGTTGGTGCATTTTATTCATATGTACACTAACTCTGAATCATGCAAACGGTCTATTTGGATTTTTCAGATACCAAACTTTGCAGAAATACTGATAAGACTGGCCTGCTTGTCAAGTGTGAACCACCTGGAATGGTTGAAACACTCTGGGTTTTTCCAATACGTTCGGCCTCCAACAGAGAAGTATGGGACGTTAGAATTCGGAAGCTTTGATGAAATCTATGTAAGTTGTGATAGAGAAAGTGTTCTCTTTGTCTTCTAGTAGCATTTGGAAAATTTTATGAGAAGTGGATAAAGGCCTTGAATAGTACTAAATTAATGTTCAGGTACATGCATGGGCGATCGGGCCTTTCGGTTCGCTGGGCCGCGTCTTCCTGCTCATATTCAGGAAGCTAAAAGCATCTTTGTTTTCAAAAAACAGTTTAAACTTTTCTTGCTAGGCAAAACCTCCGAGCATTAACTTTTGCGCTGACAGTAGACAGTGTGTGTGCGTTTGTGTGAAGCATCCTAGAAGTAGCTTGCTACCGACGATGCTATATAAATTGTCGTAATTACAATTACAATACCCACATATAACAATTTCTGCTGCTACAAGCAAGAAGCTAGGGCTTCATCTCTGGTATCTGTCTTAAGAGCTTATTGGGCTTGCTCTTTTTGACTCAAGAGTATCCAATGACTCCAAGAAACTGATGATTGCTGCCATGGAAGAAGAAGCCCCAGATCATCCGCCTAAAAGACCCAGTGTGAAGTCAGACTCATTTCTAGGCACCAGAGGTCGTCTCGAACAGTTCTGCACCACCAACTCGAAGAAACTGTTTCAAGTGCTTGGTCTGCAAGGACTGTCTGATATGATGCTTTCCACAGATCCTGCTCTTTGGGAAGAAGACGAAGCATTTCGAGAAGCACAGGCAGTACTCAAAGTTGGTTGGATGTCGTCAATGACAGAGCTGAACGTAGAGTGGCACTCATCCAGGACTTAAATAAAAAGCTAACAAAAGATGAGGATCAGCTTCAGTTTCTTCTGCAGGTTGTCAGTGAACATCGACGACAGTTCCCTGACTGTACTAAAACAAATCTCACGTCAAATCAGTAGAAGGCAGTGATGGACAAACATTGTTGGGCTTGTGACATTAAAATAATGATAACTTTCTTACATTTTCTTGTCCTGAACTGATAATTTACTCTACTGAAGTGACCAGCTTATCAGGGAACAATAACTGAACAATCACTGAACAGTGAACATTCAATTCATTGACATTGTTTTATTACTAGTATTCTTAGCCAACATATTGAAAGACTGAGTGACAGTGAGTGTGCTGAATAAAATTTTTTGAATTTGGTGATTCAAACCGCAAAATGGTAGTACAAAACAAATTTCAGAGCTCGAGAGCAACCACTAAACGTTATACAATTCCAAAGTTTTTTGCCACATAATGTTATTTCTATAATTGGCATGGATTGAATGTATGCCAGACTAAGTTTCATGATTTTTATTTTTTGGCTGTATGCTAAGGGCCACCCTAATGTTAAGAAGGTATGCACTGCAGATAATTATTAATGAGTTTCGCAGCTATTTTGTTTGTCTCAATAACCTTACAAACATTGAACCATCTATTCTTTGTTGTCTATCCAATCTATCGTGGGAATTTCCTCTGGTTTACTTCCTCAGTTCCTCTGCAGAATGCAGGTTTTGTTTTAGGGGACTGGGGACATAAAAGAGATTTCATGCTTGATTTGGTTGGCTATTAATGGATATAATATCATGCTGTTTTTGTCAGAAGCTGCAGCTGCTGTTCAAAGTATGCTTCCTAGCTCTGTTCAATCTGTTGTTTCTTAGACCATTGTGTTATCGGATGAACTTATAACACCACAATGTCTCTCTAATACCATCCATCCACAATTCCCAGAAATTCCTGTGCCTCCGGTGGTAGTAGTAGACCTACTTTACCCACGAATTTGTTGTAATGAACATCAATTTAAGTCTTGGCAGCGAAGCAGACCACAGCTGATATTTAACAGCAAGACAGGAAGCATTCAGTGCAGTTTCTGTGGAGAGATCAGGCAGCTTGGGATTCACAATGAACAGAGTCAACACATCGAATCAGTGTTTGTGCATGGAACCACAAACAGTGGTTTTTCCAAATCCGATGAGTTTTTTCTGTTGGGGTTGGGGATGCAAGAATTACTACAAACCATATACAGCGGCCAAGCCTGTTAGGTCTCCATGCCAAAGCCTACTTTAGCCAGATTTCGAGAAAGATGAGACTCCAACAGCCTCTGCAACCAACCCTCGAGACCCCGGCACCGCTGTTGGATTTATAGTGAATTTGGCAGGATGGTCGAGCGGGTGGGGCATTTCATTGTATCGTGGTCTATCGCTTGTCTGGTTGTGAGAAGCCTAATGCGTGGTCATTTGCGCATGGGGTCTGTTAGCCAGCAGTCGATGCTAGATCTTTAAGGCGGACTACAATGAAAAAAATGACGGGGCTCAGTGTTTTTACTGCAAGCTGCTAAAGTCATCTGTTGCCAAGAACGATGAATTCAAACTTGGAAAAGTTAATAGCTGGCATAAGTTCTTAGAAAAAGAAAAAAACACGATTTGTCAGCAGACCACATAAGCTGCTACAATGATGCCAACAACATAACTGCTGCTAGTGAAAAATGTGAAGACACAGTGAAAGAAAACTAGTTAAATGCAGCGATGCAGAAAAAGAACGGAACAGAAAAGGTATAAAAATAATGTTTTCTGTTGTTCGATGGCTTGCAACACAGAATATATCATTTCGTGGATACACAGAAGCTAATAGAAATTTTCAAAGTTTTTTGCAGACGTTTAGACAGTTTATGCCAGATCTTGACAAATTTATGTCGGCACGTCCAAAAAATGCAACATACATGACTTGGAAATTTCAAAAGATTGATCAACTAGTCATCGACGAAATACTTCACTCCATAATCCGGAAAAACAAACCGTTTAGTGTAATAATGGATGAAACGACAGATTCAAGCACAAAAATGCAGGTTGCAATCAGTGTTAGATACACAAATGACAAGAATGGAATTCCTGAACAGAATCTAATCGCTATGATAGAATCACAGTCATCAACTTCTGGATGTACTGCAGCAATTGGGTCTGGATCTAAACAATCTGGTCGGTCAAGGATATGACGGTGGTTCAAATATGAGAGGGGATATTCAGGGCGTGCAAGGTCGAATCAGAGAAAAGTGCCCAAAAGCATTGTATACCTGGTGTTGGTCGCACAATCTACAGCTTGTGATGAGTCATGCAGCTGAAGGTAGTTCTGCTGCAGTTGATTGTTTCAACAAAATTAAAGAAGTTTACAGTTGTGTTTCATCTTCGTCTCAACGAAGTGGAATAATGGAACGCTATTTATTAAAACACGATCTTCCTGTAGATGAAAGTCGAGTTGAAGAAGATGAAGACAAAAGTAGCGACCTTGCTTTTCAATCAGAATTAGATTTAACTGAAACTGAGTCAAATGCAACTAAAACCGAGAAAGCTAAGCTGGCTGAAAAGGAATCTCGCTAATGACGTCTTCTGTCTATCAGTGGCACTCGTAATGGATGTACTAGTCGAAAAAGTCATCACGATAATCAAACCGCCGTACGAACAATTATTTAAACTGCTTGCGGATTCACTTAAAACGGACATACAAATGGAGCTACATGAGACTCTGCTTAAGGCTTCATCAAAGCTTACTGACAAGCGCTATGAACAAGTAGACCAAAAAGTGAAATGTTTAGCTGAAGAAAATGCTACACTGAAAACACAGATGAATACGCTGGAAACAATAGCCTATGAGTCAACTGTAGTCATTCATGGAATTCCACAAGTCATGGAATTCCAGAAGTAGACGGACCAAAAGGAGAGAATAGTGACAGTAAGTGGCCGCTTATTGAAATCGGTACCAGCAGATGAAGAGGAGACTCTTAAGGAGAAGCAGAACATCCTAACGACGTTGGCATTCTCCGTTAATCTTGACAAGAAATCAGTTGTTGATATGATGAAGCAGACCTATTGTTTGCAGCATGTCGATATAAACAGAAGCCTTGATGCCAACATGTTGAAAAAGAACTGGCCATTCTTGTTTACGGAAATCGGGTCATGACACATGTCAATCTATTAACAGAAATCAATCTGGAAGATGTCATGAAAGTTGCTTTCAACCAGAAAGCACCTGCTCTATTAAATTACTTTAGACCGAGTAAAAAGTGTGCTAACGTGTGCCAGCGTCTGGACGAGGCTAAAGATGAACTGAAGAATGAAACGCCTCTCTTTATCAGTGTGGTACTCCTGCTTCTGACATACTTCAAATGAGAAAGAGTACTCGCTGATTTTTGTCAAAGATGTAAGGTTCAGGTTTTGAAATTTAGTATGGTGTTGCCTTGGTATTTGTAAATGCATGTTAAAGCTACATTAACTGTTGATGAAAAAAGTCCACTGCATGAAATTGGATTGATGTGCAATGGATTAAGGAAAAGTTAAAATGTCGCATCAGGATTGCGTGATTGTCTAGTAGTTAGTGTGCTGGGCTGTCAACTGAGAGGTTAGTGGTTCAATTAAATATCCCATGACAGAAATTTGTTCTGAGATGTCTCTCCTCCATTTGCACCCATATCCACCTCCCCTATAATGAGTACACTGACCATAAACTGTCAGTAGGAAGATGGGATAGATAGGAAGAGGTCTGGCCATCCCATTTGTATGCCGAGGCTAAAAAACTGAAGTCACTAACACTTAATACCCATGGCTGCCTCTTAGGCTAGCTTAATATTAGCACACTAATATTTGCACCTATGATATGGAAAACACTCCCATTAGAAACCCATCTCTCCGTAAATATCTTCGAATTCAAATCTAGATTATGGGCTTTCTTCATTAACACCATAAGTGCTCTACCATCTTACTATATCGATTTACTTGCTCAGTTTGTTCGTGTTCATTTTCTTCGGTATTAGTGTAAAGGATTTGAACTGCTGTGCATTATTGTCCTAGCGAGCGTGTGACTGAGCTGTGCGGCATGTGTGGATAATGGCATGACGTCACGCACTTGGTGAACTTAGCTTAGCGTTGCACTCAGTCGACATGTCCCCCGGACATGGTCCTAGGACACTGTCCTAGGACATTGTCCTAGGACGCCTCCCCCCTCGGTGAAGCTTATATAAGGGCATAGGCAGAGGCAAGCAGAGCATTGGAAAGGAGCATTGGAAAATAGCATTGGCAAAGGGAGTATTGGGAACTTTTGTGTGCGAGTTGTTGTTAAGGGAGTTGGTAATTATTTTGGATGATTTGGAGGTTTTGAAGTCGTTGAGAGATAATTGTAGAGGTAGCGATTAATCTTATAACTGAGATTAAGATTAAAATTAAGACAGCTACGAGTTAAGAAGTTACGAATTACAGATCTTGTTTCAAAAGAGTTTTAATTTCGAGTATTAAGCACAGAACTAAAGCAATTCAGTTGAACTGTTGAATATTGAAAGAGTTGATGAAACTGTTGAAATCTACAACACTCTACGACAGCATTTTGAGTTGACTGTTGATTTCTACGGTATGTAACGTTGAATTTGAATTGTGATTACAGATTATTTCTACATCAGAAATTGCATCAAAAGTTTTTCGTGTTTTCCTTTCGTCAGGAGTTCAAGTCTTTGCTGAAAGTGCCAATTGATAAGTAAGCCCTCTGGTAGACCAGAGGCTGGATCCTAGAACTAAGTAATTCTTTGTAGCCCCCCTCCCACGACCTACGGCTCGCCATCCTGGTACTCTACGAAAGTAAGAAAGAATAAAGAGGTTGGCTGAACAGAAAGGGGTGGTTCGCTACATTAGTATGGCTGAGTCATAGCTGTATGCACTCTCAATATTCCTTTTAGATGCTATTTTGCTCATTGCTACAGTGTTTTATTAATGCACAATGCATTACGAATTCATGTTTTACGAACCACATGGTAATATTTCGCAAGGTTGTACAGCATGACGTCACAAGTCTTGCAAGTTACCACATGCTCATTTATTTCTAACAAATTTCAGTGTTCACCTTGCACACTTGAAATCCCAAATACTTTCAGGAAAGGCATTTGATTGCCTTTTAAAAATTGCTGTAAAACATTTGCAAAGAAATCTTCATCTACAGATCTCATGCTTCTCGATGTCACAAAAATTTGATTGTTCATTCATGAAAAATTCAACTCTGAAATATTTCTGGCCCTGGAATTGTAGTTGTAATTAGTAACTTCTATTGTGCCAGGATATAATGCACAACCGATGGCACACCAAAACCAAGCCGAAATCAGGCCAATATCCAGAAGATCAGTTCGTCAGACAGCGAGGCAGCCTATGGTGCATAAGCAGCGTGAAAGTGGTAAGTTTTAACCCTTAAGCGACGTGCGTGCACTAGAGTGTACTCGGCGGGTCTTCACGTGCGTGCACTAAAGTGTACTAGCTGTATACTATTACTATGACGGCTGTTGACCTATCAAAAGCGTTATATTTTTGAAACTCACATCATCTAGGCTAAGATAATATCATTATGCATCGAATTATGTAGGAGATATATTTAGAATTGCGGCTTAAACGCGTAAATCGACCAATCGAAATGGACATTTAAATTAGGGCATTTACATTAAGTCAAGATGGTGGCGAGACGGAGTTCGCGTGGCCTGTCTGGCGAAGAAATTCGGCGATTGCTTGATGAATTAGATTCAGATGATGACAGTTTCGATGAATCTAACAATGAAATACTGTCTGACGAATCGAGTGATGAAAATGAAGCGGTTGTGGGTGAAGAGGGTTCCGACATTGAGACCGAGTTTGCCGATGGCATTCTCTACATGCTTACGGAGGGTGAAAGTGGGTCACACGAATCAGAATCGGAGGATGATGATATTTCAGACAACATAGACTGGTCTGAAAAGGTATCAGATTTTCATGTTTCACCGTTCACTGTTCCATTTACAGGCGTCAGTGGCGCACCAGCCCATGATGCACCAATTTTGGAGTATTTCTCTTTGTTTTTAGATGACAGTTTTTTTTATGTGCTAGCTGAACAGACCAACCTGTATGCTGATCAGACTAGATCAGCTGCACAGCAGATAGGTAAGCCTCATAAAACAAAGTGGAACCCTACTTCTCCTCTAGAGATGCGTGCATTTGTCAGCATCAACATCACGATAGGATACAAAGGACAACCACGGCTGTATGACTACTGGTCAACCGATCCCTCACTCAATGATCCGTGGATTTCAGGGATCATGAAAAGGGATCGGTTCGTGGCTTTGAACAGGTACCTTCACTTGACAGACAGTACCCAAGCTCCTGTAAGGGATGCTACAAATTACGATCCATTGTACAAAATTCGTCCTCTGGTAGACCTCCTCAATTCTACATTTGCACAATTTTACAAACCAGGGAAGAACCTGAGCGTTGACGAGTCAATGGTTCAAGGGAAGGTCTCACTTCAAGCAATATTGTCCCAAGAAGTCAACCAAATGGGGATTCAAAATTTGGACCATTGCTGATTCAGAAAACGGGTACTTTCTGAATTTTGATGTGTATACTGGCACCGACCGGGCTGCCATCAGACGTGAGTGTGGTCTAGGTTATGATGTTGTGACATACCTGGCAAATGATTATCTCGATGTTGGTCATCATATTTACTTTGATCGATATTTCAGCTCGCTTCACTTATGCGAGTACTTGCTTAGTCGGGTTACTTACTCCTGTGCAACAATTATGCTGAACAGAAGGGGTTTACCCGAGAACATAAGTAAAACAAAACTGAAACGAGAAGGAGAACTCATGGAGTACCAGAAAGGAGAAGTCCTCCTTTCTGTTGCCTTTCACAAAAGGCAAATATCCTTTCTTTCTTCTGGGCAAAAGATTGGAAAGATGACACCTCCTCATGAGACCCGTGCATGTGTCAATATTAACTATAATTGTCACATGGTGACTTGGGTAATCAGAATGCTTCATATTACCAAGTTGGCCGCTGTGGTAATAAATGGTGGCGGTACATTTTCTGGTGGAATGTAAATGTAGCGATTGTCAATTCCTATGTCATCTGGAAAGAAACTCCTTAACAGGACCCAGAAGATTTGGCAGCTTCCAGGAAGAGGTCTAGAACAAAGCATCTACACTTCAGACAGGAACTTGCCAAACAAATAAACGGAGGTTTCAGATGTCATCGGACATTGATGTCGCAAGCATATTACTCCACACCTATGCTACCTGGCAATGAGAGGGGTCACATCTTGGTCAAGCTTTTGGGGCGTTGCCGTACTTGCATCTTGTGCTCTAAGAATAAGAGCAAGACTCGCAAGGGCTGCCCACAGAAAACTCAGTATGAATGTGAAGCCAGGATGTGTCTGTGTGTAAGCGATTTTTCCTGAAGACATTGGGTTATACGTCAGACAAAGTCATCACTTCAACACTCTTAGCAACTCCGTCAGATGTCCTGGTGCCATGTTCAGACAGACGTGGGAAGTATGAGCCTGCGAACAAGAAGTCGGCCGATACAAATAAGCTTGTGGTTGATCATATTCAATCACATAACCCAGCTATCAGCCACTACAGAAGAGAGCATGCTCCGAACCGTCTGTACTTATCTCCTGATCTGACAATCACCGCCATGCATAACGACTTCAAACAGAGACATCCGACAGTGACTGTTTGTTACGAGACATATCGAAAGGTTGTGGATGACATGAACATAAGTTTTGCCAAGCTAGGAGAGGAAGAATGTGAGCTGTGCATACTGTACATATGCAATGAGCATGACAATCCTCAAGTAGAGTTATGTTCTAAATGTGCCGAGTGGAGGGAACACAATGACCGAGCCCGTCTAGCTCGGGTACACTACCTTGCTGACAAGGATGCTCCAACCGTTAAGGACTGTGCAAGGTTCACAACAGACATGCAGAAAGTTATTATGCTTCCTGCAATGCCAGGTGTTACAACGGCCGTGTTCACCAGACGTTTGGTGGCGTTTCATCAAACCTTTGCTCCGTTGGGAACTCGTACCAAAGCCAAGCCTGCAGTTGGAATCATAGATCTGGCACGAAGCCATTGCTGGGCACAATGCTGAAGATGTTGCATCTGCGTTTCTGAAATGTTTTGCCAGTGAACACTACCGTGATGCCAAGCAGCTCGTCGTCTGGTGTGACAACTGTAGCAGACAGAATAAGAATTGGACCCTGTACACTACACTCTGCTACCTCGTCAACACACCCGAGGTCCTGATGAAATAACTCTCAAGTATCTGGAGCGAGTTCATACTTTCATGAGTGCTGACAGTTTCCATGCATCTGTGGAGAAGGCCATGAAACGAAGAAAAAATGTCTATGACTTTAGTGACTTTGCTGAGTGCATTAACACGAATGGTCAAGCCATTCAGATGCAGTCTGTAGACTTCACTGATTGGCCAAACGGTTCGAGCAACGCAAGATTCACTCACAAACCACTGCTAAAGGATGTCTGTCAGGTAATAAACCTAACTATCTGATGGTTTTGAAGGTGGAAATTTATATGCTTAGCTAAAAGTACGGTATATTTCAGTAATTCAACAAACTTCAATGCTTACTTCTCTTTGTAAATTGATTGATCATTCCGAAACAAATGATTTACCATTAGTATGAATTCTAAACAATTATTCACAATTTAGTCAATAATAAATTATGCGCTCAACATGACATCGAGCTTTACATTTTGACAATCATTATGACTGCATGCATAATGCATGCATGTATGTATTATTGCTAGTATAATTATCTTATATAAATATTACACAGATAAATTTCAGAGGGACATAACAATTGAATAACAATTGTGTTACATTAAGTAATTTAGATTAAGGGTACTTTACGTTTTTTTCTAGTAATACAGAACTTTTACTGCAAGTGTCACATTACATTTATTTATGCACATCATGTGTTACATAGGTTCAACTCCATCAACGCACACCCAAGATGTTCTGGAAAACATCATTTGATGCAGTGCAGCCGTTCATGGAAGGGGAATTCTTGAAGAAGGACACTGCTAAGTGTGTCCTCAAGTCAAAGTTGCCTGCAAGTCGAACTGCCACAAGAGGAATCTGTACCGCCAAAAAGGTCGACATCATAGCCACGCTATGCCCTTTGATGCCAGTGAACAGGCATAAGTTCTGGAAAATGCTGCCAGAAAGTGTAACAGCAGCCGATCTGCTGATCAGTTTTGAGTAGACGTTACAACGGACAGTAACTATACAGTTACTGTAGTTACAAATGAATGCACTGAGCTACTTGCTTACAAATTACTGCATGATGTATTATTATAATACTGTATGATTATAATATTATTATTATTAGTGTCATTGCAAATCAACATCTAGCTGAGTTGTTTTTATACATGATATGGAGCAGCAGCTGACTTCATTGAAAATTTGCTTCCTTTTGACATAGAAATGTCAGAATGGTGCTATATCCTATTTCCAAGCCAAAAGGAAGCAAGTGCCATTTCAAAAAGAGTCTGTCCAGAATGTGGCCAAAATGGACTGGACTGATAATACTAAGGCTATATCAAGATAATACTGATTATAATTGTGCACATAGCTTTAACCCTCTTGCCCCGTATGGGCGCTATAGCGGCTTGGTGGTCTTTGACAAATACCCGTAAGGGCGCTATAGAGTTTTCAACATATAAACCGTATCCCCGTAAGGCTATTATAGTGGGTTTTGTTTTACTATGGCTTATTGGTATACTTACTATTATTTTTCAACCGGAAGTGACGTTGAACATGTAGTAAGGTCAGTGGCCATTGATGTTGGTAAGCAGTGTTATAAATTTTATTTCATAAACTTCAATGAATTTAGTGCATAATGCCAAAAAGAAAAGCAGCTTGCACCGCTAAGGCGTCCGCAAACGTACAGGGACCAAATAAAAAACAATTTACATTGGCACAAGCCAGGAAGCTGATTCTAGACAGCGAAAGTGATAGTGACAGCGCTGATAATTTGGAAACCGAGAGTGAAAGCGACGTGGATGATTCTGATCACGAGTCTCACACCGATCGAGCGTCAACCTCAACCAGTAATGTTGCACCAGGTAGTTGGATGCGCAATGTGACAGTAAATGATTCTACCTTTAGACCGAGTGAGCCTACTGGTCCACGAGGTGCTGCAGCCAACTGTTCAGTGGATACTACTACACTCCAGTATTTCTCGCTATTTTGGGATGATGACATGTGGCAGCTGATTGTCGATATGACTAATTTGAACGCGTCTCGTGTCAAGGCAGCTAAACCTACCGACTACTATGCGAGAAAATGGACTACTTTGACCACACCAGAACTGAAGGCCTTTGTTGGAGTTCGGTTGGCAATGGAATTCTCTGTCCTCAAGCGGCGCTATGAACAGTATTTTAGTCGTAACGTTGGCTTCCTGTTCCGAACACCTGGATTCCGACAGGTAATGACCAGAGACCGTTACCTCGCAATATGGAAATTTCTGCACGTTATTGACGAAAACGATGTCAATATTGACAAAGAAGACAAACTGTACAAGATTCTTCCACTGCTAAACAACATTATCTCAAAGTCTCAGGAAAACTACAAGCCCGACCAGGAACTATCACTAGATGAAGGAATGATACCGGCCAAAAATAGATTGGCAATAAAGCAATACATCTCAAGTAAACCAATCAAGTGGGGTATCAAAAGTTTCCTGCTGTGTGAGAGTAAAACCGGCTATGTCTGCAACTTGGAAATATATGCTGGAAAAACACGAGGTGAATTTATTACACAGCTTGGTGCTACCGGCAGTCTAGTTTCCCGTCTCACAAGTTGTGTTCAGGGGCAGAATTATCAGCTGTACATGGATCGTTTCTACAACTCGCCGACTCTCACGCGTTATTTGATGGAAAAAGGAATTCACAGCTGCGGCACTATTATGACAAATAGAAAAGGATACCCAAAGGAACTAATTAGGAAAAAGAAGGACATGAAACGTGGTGACTTTGACTTCCTGTGTCTGCACGGAATGTCGGCAATTGTCTGGTGTGACCGTCAACCCCTGTACTTTATCACTTCATTTCACGATGCAACACTACTTACAACAGTCAATCGGAAGAACAAAGATGGAACGGTTGAGAAGGTGCAATGTCCACAAATGGTAGCAAGCTACACACAGAACATGGGCGGTTGTGACCGCAACGACCAAATGACGAAACTTTTCCGGTCAAGGAAGCATTACCGATGGCCTCGGAGAATGTTCCTGAAGTGCCTGACGTGGACGTCTTACAATGCCTACGTTATTCGGACCCACTACCAGCCAATTCAGCCAGGAAAGCGACTATACACTTTCTACGACTTCGTTGATGAACTGATTCTGGCACTCATTGGTGACTACCGCACGCCGGCTGGGATTCGGAACCGTTCTTCTGCCTCCGCAAACCTAACGCGTCTGCTCAACGTTGGCCAACACACACCCGAGCATCCTGCGGAAGCGACCAAAAACAACAGATGCATCGTTTGCAGAAAGGTGGTTCTACACTTCTTGCGAGACAATCCTTCAGTCAACAAGAAGAACAACCCTCACAAGGAGCACAAGACTGTTTTCCATTGTCGGGAGTGTAACGCATATCTGTGTCTTCGTGTGGGCAGCACATGTTGGTCAGACTTCCACCAGAAAGTTGAATACTGGCGCTAAACAGATTACTCACTGTGTTTATTGATTGCAAACAGCCAATAACTGCCACTATTCACATTTATAAGTTGGTATCATGCAAAAAATAGCATAATAAATTTTTTTAGAAAAATTTACTTTTTGCTCAGGGCCGTCGGGTGGGCGTTCCGCTTGCTGTAGGGCTATCGGGGTGAGAGGGTTAAAGCAGACCGAGAGGTGATGCCTGACTTGTTTTTCGCATTTTTCTCAGAAACTAAAATCGGTGACTTGCTTCCTTTTGCCATGGCAGGGCAGTATGGTTGGGAAGAGGAGATAAAATGCTGAAGAATGATGGTAAGGCTATGTCTCTATGTCAAAAACTTACCAATATATGATTATTTAAAAATCTCTTATTTTACAGACATTGTGTACATTTTCTATATTTTTCAGAAGTACAGACTATTTACTAAATCTACTATAACATTTTGGTATATACAGATATATTCGAAATTTTTGTACCATTCTGTCTGGCATTGCTTCATACATATTTATTATGCTCAAACTAAATATTTTGTCGCTTAGAAGTTATTTTTATATTGCGCTTGAATGTAGAATATTAAAAAGTTTGGGGAGGGGTAAACTTTGGGGATGTTTTGGGCGCCCCAAATTTTTTTCTTCTAATTTCGATCTATAGTTGGGAAGAGGAGATAAAATGCTAAAGAATGATGGTAAGGTCATGTCGCTATGTGAAAAACTGATCAAGATACGATAAGTAAAAAATTTGCCCTCGTTTCATGGATTTCCTCATTTTTCATCACTTTATACGACTTTGGTCTAATTACTAAAACAAGTATAACTCGGTAATTTATGTAAGTATTTTCAAAATTGTTGGTGTGTTTTGTCTGGCAGTAATTTCTGCACATTTTATGTGCTCACACTACACATGTTGTCACTAAAAATATTTTTATATTGGGGCTTAAACATAAAAAATTTAAAATTTTAGGGTGGGGTACTCTTTGGGGCAGCTTTGGGTACCTCCAACAATTTTTTTGTCTAACTCTGGACGGAGGGATGGGAAGAGGAGATAAAATGCTAAAGAATGATGTTTACATAATATCAGTAGGTCAAGAATTGACTGAGATATCACAAGTTCAAAATTACTTTACAGGTCGTTATACGGTAAAATCGCTCGTCGTCGGGCCCTAGGTGATAAAAATTCCGCTCGTCGTTTAAGGGTTAAGTTAAGAACTAAATGACACAAGCG
Source organism: Allolobophora icterica (assembly GCA_963556255.1). NCBI lineage: Eukaryota > Metazoa > Annelida > Clitellata > Crassiclitellata > Lumbricidae > Allolobophora > Allolobophora icterica. The sequence continues at coordinate 6,013,142 of OY744617.1, read as the reverse complement.
ACCGAGCAGAGAGCACAGACACAGGGAGAAAGTTCCAAATAGTAGGTCCAGCCACCGAAAAAGCTCGTTCGCCAAGAACAGTTCTTGATTTAGGTATGACCAGACAATGATAATCAGAGGGCATGACGGGTAAAATACTGATTTGGTTATTAGTGATTGGTAAAATGCTGACTGGAAAATGCTGATTGGTCAGCATTTCACCTAACAGCCATAGATGACAATACACTTTGTTGTTTTCAGTATTGCTTAAATTAACAAATGATAATTGAAATCCAGGCCACTAGTGATCAAAGAAGCCAATGGACTTTGTTGTTTTTTATATTGTTTTATTAACAAATGCTAACTGAAATCCAAGCAAGTAGTGATCCAAGAAGACAATACACTGAGTTGTTTCGATATTGTTTTAATCTACAAATGCTAATTGAAATCAAGGCAAGTAGTAATCAAAGAAAGGTATTGCAATAAAAAATGCAAAACTTTTAAAACACTATAAATACCCCAAATAATTTTGTACCTTACTATAAATTCTGAATTTTGGAGAGTTCATGGGATAATAATTTCAGTCTACGCAGCTTATCCAGATCTGGAAGTAATTCTCTACCAGCCGGATCTAGTCAACATATTTAAGAGTTTGTTATGTCAAAATTCTCCTCCACAGAAACCAAATCAGATTCTCTCCTAAGACAGTCACATATTCCACCTACACAGTTGAAAACGACAGTCACAACTTCGTTACTTTCTTTGAGTTCTCCATTGCCATTGTCCATTTTTCCAACGACATCCAGTCAATCCACACATGCAGAAGAAAACCATGATCCGGATCCTCCCTCATCATCAAATCCAGAAGATGTGACCCAGTTCAGTATCCAGGAAAGAACAGCCAGGATAATTCATTCCAACAAACTCAAGCTTAATCTACAACTGTCCGCCTTCACTGTCATGGGAACACAGGAACCACATATTGTCAGACTTCTTTCCAACTAACACTTGTTCCTGTCCAGCAGTCTCATTGCAGTCATATCGTCGCAGCAAGAATGGCAATCGGTGTTACTGACAATGTAGCCAGGGATATAAAAGTTCTCTTGACGTCATTTTACACACCAATCAGTATAATTGATTAATAATAATAATAATAATAATAATAATAAGATTAATAATAAGTCTGGAGACTGAATATGCAGACCTGGGCCTAAGCTTCAACAGAGCAAAATGCGAATTGATAGCCAGAGACCACCAACAGTTCCAACAAGACGCTTTCAGCCAATTTACACGCACGGCCCCGGAATTGGCAATGCTCTTAGGAGCACCACTTTCCACAGAACTGGCCCTTCAGACTGCCCTAGAGACCTGGGTGAAGGAGTTGGACAGGGCTTTAAACAGACTATGTTTAATAACACGACAAGACGCTCTGTTAATTCTAAGAAGCTCCCTAGGCACTCCCAAACTTCTACACACACTTCGCTGCACGCCATGTGCGAATCACTCCAGCTTGACAGACTATGACTGCATCCTGCGGAAAGGTCTTGAAGACATTCTTAACATCAGCTTCACAGAACCCCAGTGGCTGCAGACCACTCTACCTCGAAGTGGTCTGCAGTGTGCGGAGAGGAAGTGGAGGTAATTGGAAAACGACATTACACCTTATCGATAGAAACGTGGCAGGCGATAGACGAGAGGAGGCGGCTCAAGCAGGAAATGGAACAGACAAGGGCAAGCGGTCTTGGCCACCAAGAGGCGTCTATGGAGTATAAAGCGCAGGATAAAGAGGTCAAGAGGAGATGCAGGCAGGATAAAAACAAGTACATTCTACAGAAGACAGCTGAAGCGGAGGATGCTGGGAGAAGAGGAAACTCCAAAACACTATACCGGATAGTGAAGGAGCTCTCAGGAGGTACAAGAGTGCAAAACCTCTCACTAAAAAAGATGGATGGACAGCTGACAAAGACACACGAGGAAGAGGCCAAGAGATGGAGGGAACACTTCGAGAGTGTATTAAACTGCCCAGAGCCGACAACATGCCCGGGAGAAATGGAGTGGGGGGAGGAAATCGAAGAGCTCGAAATAGACAGAGACGATATCAAGAAGGATGAGACCCGGAAGGCACTCAAGAGTCTGAAAAACGGAAGGGCTGCAGGGAACGATGGAATAAAGCCGGAACTACTTAAATACGGAGGAGAGGCGATGGTAAAATCACTAACAGATCTATGCAACAAAGTGTGGAAAGCTGGCAGCGTGCCGAAGGAATGGAGAGATGGCATCATCATCCCAATCCCGAAGAAAGGAGATCCGAAAGAATGCTCCAACTGGAGAGGCATAACGCTCCTGTCGACACCTGGTAAGATCATGGCTTCGATAATGCTGAACCGCATGAGAACTGCTATTGACGAGAGATTGAGACAGGAACAGGCAGGCTTTAGACCGGGGAGATCATGCTGCGAGCAGATCTTTACACTCAGACAGATCATAGAGAAGGCCTTAATGTGGCAGACTCCTGTGGTGATAAATTTCATCGACTTCAGGAAGGCCTTTGACAGTGTCCATAGAGATTCGATATGGAAAATAATGAGGAGCTACGGAATTCCAACCAAGATCATAGACATCATCAAGAGCTTCTACAATGGCAGCCGATGTGCGGTGAGACATGGAGGGGAGATGGGAGAGTGGTTCCAAGTTGTGACTGGAGTGCGTCAGGGAAGAGTGCTGTCACCAATTATCTTTGCAATGGTGGTGGACTGGGTGATGAAAAGAGCAACGGAGAATAATAGCTCTGGATTGAGATGGATAAGTGCCGACAAACTCAGTGACTTGGATTTTTCCGATGACATCGCTCTGCTGGACAACACCTGGGATGGAATAAAAGAAATAACAGACAAAGTACAGGAGGAGGCGGCTAGAGTCGGGCTGGTTATAAATCCAGAGAAGACGAAGATCATGAAGATAGGGAAATGGCAAGAAGTGGGCAGGATCGCGATCGATAACAAACCAATCGAAGTGGTAGATGATTTTTGCTACCTTGGCAGTACGTTGGCGGCGGATAGCAGTTGTGACAAGGAGATAAGAATACGTATTGGGAAGGCAAATGCGGCTTTTGGGAGACTGGAGAGGATATGGAAAAGTAAGGGATGCAGCGTGAAGATCAAGATCCGGCTATATGAGGCTGTAGTTTTGAGCACCCTACTGTATGGAGCAGAGTCGTGGCCAATGACGGTAGCAAACAGGAAAAAACTGGAGGCAGCACATCACAGGTGGCAAAGAAAAATTTTACACATCTCCTGGAAAGATAAGATCACAAATAAAACCGTCAGAGAAAGAACAGGGCAGGATAAGCTAGAGAACATCATTAGAAAGAAACGACTGAACTGGATGGGACACGTGGCCCGCATGAATAATGATAGAAGAGCCAGCCAAGTTACTAGGTGGACTCCGGAGGGGAAGCGTGGGAGAGGAAGACCAAGGAAGAACTGGATGGGAACTGTTCGAGAAGATCTGAGATGTCTCGAGATAACGGTGGAGGATGCAGTTGAGGTGGCGAGGGACAGAGAAGAATGGAGGAACTGCGTTGCCCGATGTGCAGCTCTGCACGGGAAGGACTAAGTACTAAGTAAGTAAGTCCCAAAGATGATCGTAGGATTATCGTTTCTTATTCAGTACCAGGCTGTGTGGGACATAGCCGGAAACCGGCTTTGGTTGTGCGGAGAGGAAGTGGAGGTAATCCGGAAATCTGCCCCCACCCCGTGCAGCGCGATATCCGTGGATAGCCCTACAGCGGTTGTCCGCCTCATCACCCGTGCAATGACCAGAGATGACCCCTGGGCGATGACAGAATCCTCCCAAATGGTGGCTGAGTCGACGGCAACCGACGGTCCCCCTCCACCTTCTACCCTACCCTGTCGCCATCCATCAAAATTTGTAGCTGTCACATCAGAACATGGTCGGTTTTCTCCCCTCTCACCGAGTCCCTCCAACCAGCTGGGCACAATTCTCAAAAAGGAGATACACCCGCAACCTTTGCCAGTTGTACGGAAGAATCGGCTGCGATCATTTGACAACCATAGGACTGCGAAGTTTATCATAAATCGGCTACAGTTTCATCAAACTATTGTCATGAGTACATCCACCAACCACCTGGGATCAGAGGCTGGTATGTCTGCAGCACTGGACGAGCTGCTGGCCGAATGTTGGCAGAGAGCGGCGATCCCCGCAGCTAACTACGGGGTGGATCAAGGAGCTTAGGAGACCGGTGGATCGGCCAACACGGAACAAGCAGGTATGAACACTCCGCCACCAACCTACCTCCCGTCCAGAGCCTATTCACCAATCAGTGACGGCCCCAGCGACCAGCCACGGCCACCCGTCTTCGAACCGGTCACACAGACGGTCGGTGCCGCGGTTTCCACTGCCCAGGATGTAGACTACTGTCTACCACCGCCCGCCTATAGCCACTCCCTAACCAACGTCACGTCTCTCACATCCAGCTCCAGCGCCAACTACCCTCAACCCAACCCCTTTGAGAGCAACGGACGGCGCGGGATAAACCAGCTCCCTGTCGACGCCGGACGCCACTCCGCGACTGGGGTAATGTGGCTCTTACTCAATGAAAGCGAGATCAGAGGGAGTGTCCTGATGGATTCCGCCTGGATCCAGCGCCTTATGGATATCGCTCCGCCCGTCAACCAGAACCAGAACATTCTGCGTGTTTTTGCGGCCACCATCCAGACCGCCGCTACAATTCCCGGTGTAAGGGAGCAACTGCGTAATTGGGCTATCCGCGATGGGAGCGACGTAGCCTTCGACATCTCACCCCCTCCCTCGCGCATGGCCAACTCCACCCCTGGGATGAAGCAGAACTGTGGTCCTACCAAACTTGGACCACTGTTGTGGCTGTGACAAATCGCTTCTTGGAACAGCCAATTCCTCTACCAGAACCGATATTCCTGTCATCCATCGGAGAGGTCCTAATGACATCCGACGACTTGATCTGGACCGTGGAGGCCATTGTCTTTGCACTGTACTTCATTAAGAGAAGTCCCTGGTGTTGGTTTTTATTTGACCGCCCCATCAAGCATTGAAGAAAGACTGTCCGGAAAAAATGCACCAGTCAGAAACACTCGGTGGAACGGTTGAGAGTAACTCTCTCGGGAATATAACCACACCATGAACCTGCTACGCTTTTACTTTAGAGTTCTATGTTAGTGCTAGGCGAACTCATTGCTTTTCATCTATTTTTAGTTGTTGTGTTTACAGGGGCAGCCCACAGACATTATTGATTAGATTGCTAATTGTTTCGCTGAAAAACGTTTCAGTATAGGCGGAGAACTCTTTTCTTTTATTGTCTAGAACGGATATTGCATACGTGTAACCTAATAAATAGGTTTAAATACGATTTGAATAGGGACTTGCGAACAGCCGAGAGAAATAGGATCCCCATTAAGGCGACCAACATCACCTATACACCCTCCCACAATGTGTAGCAAACAGACACACTCCTCAAAATCCTCCGCGAGAGGGCAGGCTTATCAGCGGAAATTTAGCCGGCAACACATGTACTCTGCCATACAGGCGACGAATTCTAACAGCCCACCACCACCTCCCGCAAACATAATATAAACAGACTAATTTCTTCGGCCGCCGCGAGAGGACAGGCCTATCACCGTAAGCCGAGCTGACAAAACATGCGCTCTGCCAGTCAAGTAACGACCACCGCCGACTAATTGTAAACAGATGTTACTTAGAGGCGAGTTAAGGTTCAATCTCGGAGCACTGAATTGTTCCCCACCCCCGTAGCGAATGTAAGCAACCTCTATCGCGCCGCTTACAACACCCAACTACCATTTTTATTTTTATTATCATTATTACTATTTAAATACGAAGAATGGCCAACAGTAAGGAATTCCTACAGTCAAGTCCAGGGAAGCTGAGGCAGACCAAAGATATGCCTGCAACCAGTGGTGTAGTCCTAAAAAATGAAGTGGGGAACGCCTGGAAATTGAAGTAGCAACTGTAGCAAAAAGTGCAATCTTGCAAGAATTTTGCATAGTGTGAGCGCTGCTATTTTTGAAACTGTTGAATGTAAAAAAATAACAAAAAAATTAATAAATGTAATTATGTAAATTTATACATAGGAATTTGTTATTTAGTATAAAGCCAACACATATATAAATATATCTGCGAAACTGCAGTTGAAACTGTGAGTCTTTAAGTCTTCTTTGTTCATTTATTTCAGCAGAAATGCTGCAAAATAGTGAGGGATCGCGTTCCCTCCCTGGAAAAAAGTGCGGGAACGGCGTTTCCCCGCGTTCCCGCCCCACTACACAACTGCCTGCAACGCGGCGAGATATGAACGGCATTTCTACCCTTCCCCTGATGAGATGCGAGCGATTTAGAAGGAATGCCACTTGGAATGCGCAGGAACGCATATACCCCAGCCAAAGACGCATACGTCAGAGAGTTACCCCGATCCGCGCAGCAGAGTCGTCTGAGAGAGTCGCCCAACGTCGTCAGTGAGAACCGCCCAAGAGACGCAGCCCTATCGAGATCTCTGCTCAAACAGACTGAGCATATCAGAAGCAAACCACGCATCCTCCGGCCAAACTACGTCTTCCTAAGGAGCGACCGAGTGCGAGAAACTAAGGACGTCGACTACCAGAAGTGCCTCCCTTGTTTATTGCTGCCGATTGACGAGCAACCGATCCGCCTATGAATAAGGCCAGACTCTAACCGACGACCTTACAGCCTGCTGTCATTCACTGCTCCAGTCAGAAGCCTACGCGTGGATTTTCCCAAAGCCCAGATCTTTTTCCCAAACGTCATATCTTGTCCCCGCGTCAACCTACTCGCGCCCTGCTAACGAATGAACGACGCGTGCTCGAGACTACGTAAATTCACACCCGATCAAGTACGAAACCGACTTAAGGAATAGTGCGCATGGATTCGACACGTTATACGAAATCTGCCCCACAGTATTAGAAGCGATAATCGTTAGCGAAAGCGATCGAGTGAAACTATGGAGATAATCTGCCTCTAGTCCAAACTCACGGAGAATTACGATACTGGAGTATCATTATCGCTTACAGGCGATAAACCTGCATTCAGCCAGAAGCCGCTGCACCAAGAGACAGAGAGAAGCAGATCCTTCTTCCACCCCGTGCCAAACGTATGTCTTGGTAGCGCTTGAACAGGATCCATTTCCGAAGTCCAAGTCTCTGTCAAATGATACAACTAGAGAGAGAGAGAGAATGTCTCGAAGCAGCTGTTGGGGATCTAATAAGGACCCCAATGCAGAGACATGGTTCGGCGCCCGACCTAAGGAAGTTTCACCGGTAGCCCGTCATTTGTGTAGCGCCCAATTAGGATCACCGCCTAGATGCACTGGCTCCCTTCCACAGTACATGACCAGTGATCGTTGTGCTGAAACCAGTAGTACATTGGCCCCCAGGCAGACGTTTCACCTAGATGATGACCGTTGGCACGTAACCCGGCAACCCCGTCCTGTCCCAGACAGTGACGTCATCACCTTCAGAGCAGACTCGCCCCACGAAGACGGAAGCCGCTATGTCACTGATTATGACGTAGCTGGTACACGGGCTCCCCGGCGAAATATAACTTCGGTAGCGCCACGACAACACTACACCTACTCTGACTGAGCCTATAAGAACCTTGACATTTTGAGCTGAGACTGAATATGGAGGGTTCTGCTGTATGTGAATAAGAAAATTTGTCAAGCACAATGCAAAAGACACACATTTGCTGGTAAAAATGATTTCATTTCTTACAACAACAATAGAACCACTGCAGAAATAGGTCCACAGATGAGTTTCAGTGATCTGATCAATTGTCACCTATACATAGCAGTACGAAGTGCACCTGGATGGGCCAGCCGAGCAAATGAAACAGTAGTTTGGTTTGGAAAAATTGTTCTGGAAGACAACTGCATACAGTGTACGGTATGTGTATCTGTTTTGTCCGTGGTAAAAAGTAAGTAAAATTTTGAATACACGGGTGGAATAAAGCACTAAGTGCCATTATTTCTTTTATACGCTTATCGCGTGTTTCCTGTAGGTTGGTCTCTCATCTATGGAAGTAAGTACTAATGATCATTAATTCCAGTAAATAGTAACGTTTAATTCGCCGTATGGCAGCACCCTATCAGTCACACGTAAACAAAAATGGACGCTCGCGCAGAGCACGCTAATTTTTTGTCTTCAGAAGTCAATATTACTTATTATTCGTCACAGTCTAGTGATGAAACGGAATACTATGATAATGATTCGGAATTTGAAAGGCAGAGTGCAAGTCGTGCTAAGGAAAAAGGCAAGATTCGGACAAAACACGAGGACTTATGGTCTGATAACACGAGGAAGCGAAGGAAGAATGCGGTTAGGATAATACTTGTAAAATATAGTTTCTATTCAAATAATAATGCAGTAGAGAATAGTATTTCTTCTGGGAGAAATGTCAGAATGCTTTATAACATCCTTATATTAATGATATTATTGAAAACTCAGGACTTGTGCTATTTCATACCAACCATAATAGGCAAGCATGCAGGCGGGTAAGTAAACAATAAATCCCTTAACGGTTTCATGTTGTGAATACTAATAGGCCTATTACTGTTAATCTTTTTACAGGGAAAATGTTACAAGTCTAGAACAACCTTTGTTCCTGGTATTGAATTTGCCCCGCAACTACAGTGCTGCAAGCGTTCCTGCTGCACAAAAGTGAACATTATTGAACAGGAGGATCTTTTCAAAGCATTCTGGAAAATGGGGGATTTTGATCGCCAAAATTTGTTCCTTAGTGGTCTAATGTCAAATGCTGCAACAAAACGAGTTGTCTCTGTGCCTATTACACACAGCCGCAGGGAGACATGGCATTACATGGTGAAAGTGAGAGGTGAGGTTAAATTTGTTTGCAAGAACTTCTTCTTGACAGTTTTCGGAATTAAAAGCAAACGTGTTTTCTCATTGCAAAACAAAGTTCTGGCTGGGTCGGCCCTCGTTTCACGTCGTGGGAAGCATGATAACAGACCACATAAAATAAATCCTGAAGTCTGGATAGTTCTCAGACAGTTCGTTGAAAGTATTCCACACAAGGAATCTCACCATTCTAAAAGAACTTCCAGGAAGTATTTTGAGAATCCTGAGCTTAATCTGAGTAAATTATACGAGTCATTCTTAGACCACTACAATGCAGTGTCTGGAGAGGAGCTGAAGTTGGCATTCAGTACATTCGAACGTTACTATAACAGGCATTTTGAGTATTATTTCCGTTTACCTCGCACAGATATATGCAATGTGTGTTTCAAGAAGTTACAGCAAGTGACACTGAGTAAAGACGAAGAAATCGCATACAAACTGCATAAATGCAAAGCTGATTCATACCATTCATTGAAGAAGAAATTCATTGATTATGGTGATAATCAAGATTCTTTAATCCTTGAATTTGACTATGCACAAAATCTTCCACTGCCGAAAATTGGTGTTAATGATCAGTTCTACAAGCGGCTGTTGTGGTTTTTTGTTTTCAATGTTCACTTTCACAGAAAGAACAAATCATTAATGTTCACGTTTCTTGAAGGAACAGCAAAGAAGGGGGCAAGTAGTGTTTGCTCTTTCTTGCATGAAGCAATCTCCAGCAACATACAAACAGCAACGAAAACCATTTACCTTCTATCGGATGCATGTCCAGGCCAAAATCGTAACTACACAGTACTCAAGTTCCTAGTTGTAATGTCAGTCATGAAGAAACTGAAAATTGTCCAGCTTTTTCCTGTTCGAGGACATAGCTACAATCAGTGTGATCGTAACTTTGGAAGTTACTCCAGGAAAGTTAAGAAATGCCAAACGGTTGAGACTCCTGCGGAGTATGTTGACATCATTCGAAGTTGTCGTGATCCACCATTTGAAATGATCGACGGTGTGGTAAGAGATTTCGACGACATCTTGAAGTCTTCAAAGTCATTGAAAAATCCCAAGAACATGGAAATTTCAAAGGGATGTGTTTTAGTGTATACAAGCGATGGATGTGTGGAGGTACACAACAACTATTCAATGGTTAATGGGCGCATATTTAAGATATTGAAGAATGAGATCAATGATGACATCTTTGATAACATTCCACTACAAGCATGCAATGGGGTTGCTGATGCCAAGAGAACTGACGTTCTTTCTCTTCTACCTTACATAAAGCAAAGCAATCAATCCTTTTATTCCAATTACCTGGCAGACAAAGCAGCGGCAGAGCAATCAGATCCTACTTCTGATTCAGAGTCAGAATATTAACATGAAGAAACTCGTATTCAGTGAAATCATTTTTAATATTCAACAGTACTTCTCATATCACAATGTGAAACATTTTGCAGTAACACTTTTAAGGATTATCGTCATACTCAATGAGGATTCAGTAACACCTTTACAATAACATGGCTTTAGACAACTTTCAATAACAGTTACTTTACATTAACACTGTGCTAGATTTATAAATGCCTTATTCTTGCTGGGAAAATCATTGATTACAATGAGTGTTTCAGTACAGCTAATGTTGTTTCAATACTGTTGTTATATATTGTTATACTGCTTGTTTATACAGCTTCCTGACTACTTAACACAACATTTCTAAGACAACAACATACTGTTTGTGTACATCTGAGATACCACGGATAGCAATAATAATACTAACAATAATAGATAATTACGGTCCTTGTCTGTCACTGATGCCTCCATCTGGAATGGCTTGGCTCCTGAGCTCCGATTGCTCTCCCACTCACTTCTTATTGACAAAATAACGAAATTCATGGTCAAATAGCATACTGCAACGTACTAACACATCATATTGGTTCTAATGATCAATGGAAAACATTACTTGGAAAAACAAATTTCATATCGATTTTACTCGATATGACTTTTTTGTACTTAGTGCTTTATTCCACCCGTGTATTCAATTCTATAGAAACAGAAAGCTATCCATGGGAAGTAAGCTGCAAAGCCAAGAGCAGCTAATGGAAATGAAAAACAAAGTAAATTCAATGAGTGAATGTTGTGGTGCAAACAGGTGTTGGCAGTGAGTTCCTCAATATTGCTATTCAGCAGAGTGCTCTAGGTTTTTATGGTCATAAATCAAAGAAATAGTGGCATGCACACTGCTGTGGAAATGTTGAAGCAGACAAACACTGTCTTCCTTGTCAAAGAATGAGAAAGATATTGCAGGAATCAATGTGAATTGTAGAAAATGCACATCTTCGTCACTACCTGGAAGTATGTGATAGCAAGTATTCCCCTGCTTCATGCAGGGGAATACTTGCTCAATGTAATTTTCAAGTGATAGTTATTTAAAGATTCATGTATGTACGACCCGCCTGTGCTGGATTTCTCACCTCACGTGATATTGTGCACATTAATGCAGCTGTGAAAAAAGCTCATAGCTGATTGCTCGAGCAGACAGGAATCTCTTCCAGAAATCACAGCTACTGCATAAACATCAGCTCTTGTGAGGACAAGTACTCACTTCACAAGGGAGGACATACTTTCATGCTTCCTCTTGTTAAATCTAAATTGCTTAAAAGCAGCTTTGTTAATCGATGTATCTTTAATTATATTTAGTTGTGCATATATGTGTAACTTTATAATCTGATCCTGTTATAGTTTATTTTCAAAATGTATGTAATCATTGTATACAACGACTGTGTGTGACCTAGTTTGTTTCATAAAATAATGGCAAAGATGTATGTGGGAAACCAAGACAATGAAGCATGTCATCCCATTCCTTCTACATCAACCAGCAACTTCAGTACTCCTCCATCCTTATAGAAATTTTTTCAGCTCCAGAATGGAAAAAAATGACTGTTTTCACTCATCATAGCCAGATGGCAGCACTGCTAATGAACTTGATAAATGTTTGCAGTACATTAAGCAGCAGGGAGCAGTTCATAACTCACTTGAACTCTGGCACTGTATAAATGCAATTTACCTCAAACTCTACCCACTGACTGAAGATCTGGTTTCAGCACCGGTATCACAGGCCTATGTAAAGCGAATATTTTCAGTAGCTGGGATTTTGTCAACAGGTAGTAGAAATAAGATGAGGCAATCTTTAGACATGTGGGTCTTCTAAAAATGAACTCTAACATTTTTTATTGGTGACACATTATGGACTGTTCCAATAAGCTGCATGTCTATAAAATCGTTTTGGGATTGGAACAAGAGCTTATGTAAAATGTTCAGTACATTGAGGAAACATGTGTACAAAACCAGATAAGTACATGGAAAAGTAAAATAATGTGAAAACTAGAACTAAACGTAAAAGTAAAAATTATTTGAGAAGTACGAGAAGTAAAACTGCCTCAACAGAAGTGAATAAGAACTAGAAGCAAAATTACTTGACAACTAGAAGTAGAAGGAGAAGTAAAATTGTCTCAACAGAAGTGAATAAGAACTAGAAAGTAAAATAAATCAAAGAAGTAAAATATCAGTGGTGATGGCCTAAAATTACCAAGAATGTTTCTGCAGCACTTGCAAAATGTTGCAAGATTTAATTGGTGTAACATACAAGCTCAACATTTTCAAATGCTTTTGGGCAGTCATTTTGGTATACAGAGAAACATACCAACAGGCAGTGTGACGCACTGGACGCATTTGCATCCAACCACCAAATCAAATCCACACAAGGAATAGGCATCGCTTCAATATTTTTGTTAACCAGCAATACGGCATGTCACAGCAATAGATGTCATCTAAATTGAAAATTTCTTTATGTTTGTCCTACTCACTACTTTATGTGTGGCAGCTATTTCAGTTTTCTTCCTTATATCAACGGTAGCAAAGCGGGCAAGCGGTCATGTTATTTGTTTAAGAGCAACTAGTAAGGTACTTTATCGTTGCAGTATTGTTAGTGACAATGTCAACAATGAGTCATGACTGACAAAGAAAAAACGGAAAGTCTCCAGTTTTTCATATCCTTTTAACGATGCCTGTATCTCCTGCCTCGGCTGAATGCAGCTTCTCGGCGCTCAAACATCTCAAATGTTATACGCGTTCAACGATGGGATCCAAACGTTTTACTGCTCTTAGCGTTACTGCATGTTCACACGAACATTTGTCCTGACTTTGATGTCACGGGGCATCGTCGTATTGCTGTTGCTTTTGACATTGACAACTGATTACTGGATTCATTAAATGTAAGCATAGGCCTACGACACGACAATTTCACTGTGTAATTTTGTTTTACGATACAGTGTGTATAATATCATATGATATGCGTATGTTATACTGTACTTTTACGAGTCACTTTTAGTGTATGACTACTAGCGGCAGACGGGGGACGGGTGGGAATGGGAGGGGTGTGCATCCAATTTTTAAGCCTGGCGGAGCCCCTGCCAACAGGTGCTGTCACAAGATGGAATTCAACAATGCGTCAGATAAAAGCCATCTTGTCTCTGGATTTGAAACAAATCTTTGATGTCCTCGAAAAGCAGGGCCACAAGATTCTCATTGCATAGTCATGTGAGTGCGCACAGCTGACTGAGTTGGTGGAGAGATCCTTTTGTGGAAGCGAAAAGTTTGAGCAAAGGCGAAAAGGGGTTACTGGTTACCCTTCGTTCTGCACTGCCTTCAGTCTTGTCTTTGATTAATGAATCATTTGAAAGACACAATGCATACACCGAAATTTTGCACTACTATTTTGCAAAGAACTCTTGCGATCGACACAACGAAGATTTGATGAAATACTCCAATGCATGGCTATGCCAAAAGTACTTTTTCAAGTGACAACAAAGCATGTCCTTTTGGTTCAGATATCTACATATGGAAATTCAAACTACAATGGACTGACAATGATCTTTATCTCCTGACAAACAAGCTCTGCACAATGCAGTCACAGGTAGTCATATAAACTCTTTCGAGTAATGCATCTTATGATATGTACTATGGGACTGCAAACACTAAACCACTGAACCTATAGCTTATGTATGGAGTTCACATTTGAATGGGGTTCACATGTGAATTTTCTATGTTCCTCCCTGAACAGTCTTCCGCTGCATGTGCGAGATGTTGCATATAGCTCTGTTGAGCAAACATTCTCAGTATGTCTCAAAACACACTTAGTTAGCTCAGTTATTCATTTGCGAATCACTTTTGTGTGCTACTTAGAATACATAATTAGTGCATTTTCTTCTATGTTGCTCCATTAGTCAAAATTGCCCAAAGCTAGCATGTTCTTGTTTACATTAAGTGTTTTTTTTTTATTTGTACTAAGTGGGTTTATTTTTTTAAAATTTGTACAGATATGATTCCGTCATATGTATTGTATTTCAAAACTTTTAAGTGAATGACACACAACCTTTGTTCGGGACCAAATCAAGTTTCTTTGGCAGTGGTGGAACAGGTGCACAAACATCTCAATCTTGCATGATAATCACAGATATGGCTACAGCAACCGAAACTGCAATGTCGTGTAGTCCTGCGGCACCGAAAGTCTAAGCCATTTGGTGAAGCCAAGCACACCATCATCCCAAGTGACAACATATTTGAATATCACAAGCCATGGTGACTTTAGTGTCAACTAATCAATTGTTTGGACTTCTGGAAATGCAACAAAACCTGTATGAACCAGCGCTTAGAGCAATGAGTGTGCCTGTATCTAGCACTTCTGTTGAACTCGTGTTTAGTTATGGCGGTTTAATATTAAAACCACATTGATCGAATTTGATTGACAAGATGCTCACGTCGCTTATATTTCTCAATTTAAGCAATTCTAAATGAGTGCTTGTAGCAATACACCATTCCTTTGTTACAGAAATAAACATCTCATTATTCTTGCAGTAGCCATGTGCACTTGTATTATACCCTAAGCACTTGTACTTGAGACCTAAGTACTTTTACTTGAGACCTAAGTACTTGTACTTGAGACCTAAGCACCTGTACTTGAGACCTAAGTACTTGAAACATTTCTGGTCACAGCTGCAAGTAAAGACTTGGTGTAGAGATGGAGCCTGCAGAAACAGCATGACTGAAGTCCTCAAAGATGTCCTTGAAAAGAACCTTCTCCATCATGATGTACAGAACAAAATGTTCCAATTAAGGCTTTGAGTTCTGTGTGCAGTTGCTTCTCTCACTAGTCGTAATTTAATTTAGTAATCACAGCCTGCAATTAATGCTTGGAAAGTACTACAAATATCCAATATAAACAGAAAAGCATTGCAACTGCAACCAAGAGCAGTTTTACCCGAGACAGTTAAGGAAAAGACAATCACAGGTCTAGGACATTCACAAACAATCTTGAACTTAAACAAGTCAACACCTGGGTGCCTTAAAAAGCATGTTGCACATACAACACTGACCAAAACTTTTCTCAAGCACATGTACATGAAGAATATACCGTGGCAACTCTTCATAAACATCGTATATCCACTTTTGGCCTATATTAGACTGTTAGTGTCATTCGACGTGTTAAAACATCCTTCATGTCCAGCAAAAAACCCTATATCCATAGCGAATAGGAATACAGAGTTATATCACATGACGCAAATTATCCTATCAGACCAAGGCTCGGATTGCGCCTTGCAAAATATCGTACATCCAAATAGTCATTGCTGAGACCAATCGTACGGCTAACACGCGCTATTTTTTAACGATTAAAAGCTAGCTTAGTTAAATAATGGCGTACAATTTCAGACCGAACAGAAAGAAGACGTTTAAAGGAGAGGAAGTATTGTCGCTAATTGGTGAGTAAGACTATTATTTGACAATATTTAGCATTGTAAATTTGTTTTTAAAAAATGTTGGTTGGGCGATGGGCGATGATACAAGTATTTTGATAACAGTTATTATACTGCAGCCAACTGTCGCACAGGATAATAAAGTAATTTTGCCACAGGAAAATGAGGCTGTGAACATGTTATTTTTAGATAAATTGCAGGCAGACTATAATTTTTGGGCGTTTAGTGTTGACGAGGGGACGGGGTGGTAAGTCACAGTAAACGATATCGACGACTGTACACTGTCAAGACATTACAGTGGTAGCTTAATGAAAAGAAATCAATATTACTATTAAATACTATATATTAATTAATTATAATAATGACGTGAATTTCATGACTATCTTGTTGTAGCTGATATGTCGAGCAGTGACGATCAAGGTTCCTCATCCGAAGACAGTGACCCAGCTGATGCTTCATGGCTTCCGAATGGTGATCTACTGCCTGTTGTCGATGCTTTAATTGAGCCAATGTTCGCAGACGGTCAACCGGCTTCTCTACTGCCTGTTGTCGATGCTTCAATTGAGCCAATGTTCATAGACGGTCAACCGGCTTCTCTACTGCCTGTTGTCGATGCTTCAATTGAGCCAATGTTCATAGACGGTCAACCGGCTTCTCTACTGCCTGTTGTCGATGCTTCAATTGAGCCAATGTTCATAGACGGTCAACCGGCTTCTCTACTGCCTGTTGTCGATGCTTCAATTGAGCCAATAGACGGTCAACCGGCTTCTCTACTGCCTGTTGTCGATGCTACTGCACCCAGTCTTGTTGCTTGTGTTGTGGATCAAAATAATTACAATATTATTGATGAACGTTCCCTATCAATGTCGAGAAAAATTGCTAAAAAAGGGCAGGGTAACCCTCACAAATGGAAGCGAAATATTGCAGCCAACAAGAGATTGCATGGGGACAAAAGGCAAATGAAGCCAATAAACTGTAAATGCTGTCGTAGTAAAATGTCCGATGAAAACCGCAAAGAAGTTTTTGATGATTATTGGCAGGTTACCTGGGAAAGAAAGAGAGATTTTGTAATTTCCCACACAGAGACATGCAATGCTTCTCGTAAGAGAACGCAGAATGTTGTAAGTCGCAGGGGGAAAACCATTAAGTATTATCTTCCAGTTGTTGGAAAGAAAATCCAAGTATGTAAGCAGTTCTTTTTAGGCACCCTATGTGTTGGCGAGATGTTTGTCCGGCTGGCAGTACGTAAAGCCAACAATTCTGGAACAATTTTTTCTTCTCCACATGGTCATTCGAAGCGAGTCCCCCAAATGCTACACCGCCTGCTGATCGCTTATACATTACAAGCTTTATAGAGAAGTTTCCAACAATTCCTTCACATTATTGCAGGAAAGACTCCAAACTCCTTTATCTGGAACCAGGCCTTAGTGTAGCCAAAATGTATGATCTTTATAAAGAAGAGTGTAATGTAGCTAAGCGTAAACCATGTTCTAAGAAAGTCTTCACTTGCATTTTCAAAACTTTGAACCGTTCTTTTTTCCATCCCCGTAAAGATCAATGTGACTTCTGCATTTCATATAAAGATAAGGTGGTAAATCAAGCTGATTATGATAGTCATGTAGAAGACAAAGAACGCGCTAGAATGTGCAAAGATGTAGATAAGATGCTGGGCAAGTCGCACCGTGATACAATGCGAGTGATTACAGTAGATCTGCAGCAAGTTTTGCTCTGCCCCAAAACATTCGCATCCGCAGTTTACTATAAACGGAAGCTGGCTTTACATAATTTCACTACATATGATGTTGCAAGTGGGGATGGCTCATGTAATGTTTGGCATGAAGGTGAAGGTGCCTTAGATGCCGAAGAGTTTGCAAGCCTAATAGTTCATTACCTAAGGAACGTTCCAGAGACGGTCGAATCCGTGATTATTAGGGTGGTCCTTACAAGTATAACAAATTTTTTAATCGAACTTTTTGCAAGGGCTACCCCTCAAAGTTGTTCTATGTGATAAAAGAAAAATCTATAAAAAATATTGGGTGGATCTAGCCACTTTAAGACGTGCCACATCCAACCTGAAGTTTGTTATGGTCTATAATGATGTTTCCCTATGCTTTGCAACCTATTGAATGTACCTTGAGACCAAACCATTTGATGCTGCATTTCTAGTGCTGAAGGGGGATGCTATCTGGCATGTTGAAAAATGTGAATATTTCTTTTCAATCACCAGGTGGAGACTCTGCATTCTGCACTCGTCTGTATGTAATTTTTTTAAAAGAATTTCAGCCACCATTTTTATTGCATGTGAAATTGTAAATCTGCAATAAGTATGTTGCCTGCTTAGTACAGTTCCATGAAACATAACAGTGGTGGATATTTCTCTCCAGTCTCCATGTTTTCACGAATGATTTTGAAATGATATCAGCTACCATTTTTATTGCCTGTAAATCTGCAGTAAATATGATGCCATTGAGGCCTGCTCATAAAACTCCGTTCGAAAGAAAACTGGCTATTCTAAAATCTACAGGACAAGGTAACCACTAACTAATACTATATATAATATATATTATATAGTATATATTATATAATCTGGGTTTGGCCTTGAGTGAGCGGTGTATGGACTAAGGCCAAACTGCTGTTTTCTACACTAGGTAGAAATAATTTGTATTGTTTACTTTGTAGAACCAAAAAATGGATAATATGCATATTATTGTATCGCCTGTTACACGTAAAGACACGGAGGTGTGGTTGATTGGACAGCCAATCGATGTCATAAGGGGAATGAAGCTCCCGTCAAAGGGTGATGTTCTACGTCGTTTCTTTTATCTCATGAGAACGGACAAAAAATCTGTAAGGGGTGCTTCAAGCATTGTCGCGAAAGAGGTCATGGGCTTCTGGCGAATTGCAAAGATTCCGACAATGGAAGAAAGAAATATCATTCCAAAGATTGAAAAAGCATACGACGGTTGGCGAACACTGCAGAAAGGCAGCACTAGACGATCGCAACCGCAGACACAAAAAGAGAACATGTTTACTGAGGAACTAGACAATTTGTTTGATATTGGTCACGCAGACGCCTTAGATATGATAAACATCGAGGAAGATAAGTTATTTCTTTTGGCGCAGAGAGAAAAGGGTAGGCGAGGATATATGGCGGGCGAAGATCGAAAGTTGGCTGAACTGGAAACTCGCAAACAGTTGAAGAAAGCATCCTATGAAGCACATAAACGGAAGCAGGAAGATGCCTGTGAGAAGTTTTCAGCAATGGTTGAACTGGCCTCATCATCCTCGAGCAGTGGCGGCGAAAGCAGTACAGATGATGAAGATCCACCAACTGCTGCAACACCATGCAGAAAGCGAAAGCGAGGAAAACAGAACATAGTTACTCCAGATGTGGCTTCTGCTTTGGACCGTACGCAAGTGACAGACCGCAAAGCTGTCTTTGTGCTTACGGCAACAGCATCCAGTCTTGGACATGATGTCGGTCAACTTGCAATTAACCGCAGCACTATACGTAGAGCACGAATCGAAACCCGTACGAGTATCGCCGCACTCGTCAAGGAGACATTTCAGCCTAACACCCCTCTCACGGTCCACTGGGACGGGAAAATGCTTCCAGAGTTAATGGGTAATGATAAAGTCGATCGGCTACCGGTCATAATTTCAGGTGCAGGACTATCGAAGCTCCTCGGTGTTCCAAGACTCCCTTCCGGAACTGGTAAGGCAATGGCCGAAGCTGTTATTGACTGTCTGGAAGACTGGGGTGTTAAAGACCGGGTTGTAGCCATGTCGTTCGATACAACAAGCAGTAATACCGGCATTAAATCTGGAGCTTGCACTCTCATTGAGGCAGCACTAGGGAGAGATGTTCTCCACCTTGCCTGCCGCCATCATATCATGGAGCTAATAGCAGAAAAGGCTTTTTCGGCATGTGATTGTATTCCCTCTACGGGTCCAGCAATTTTGTTGTTCCAGCGCTTCAAGCAGCAGTGGAACTTTATAAACAAATTGGATTTCCGTGTTCCCGAGGACGACGTTAGCAACCGTGATGAGCTACTGATATACTTCAAGCAGAAGTTGAGTGTGGATCAACCCCGAGATGATTACAAGGAGCTCCTGGAACTCAGTCTTATATACCTCGGTGACGTTCCACAGAGAGGGATCCGTTTCATGCAGCCTGGAGCCGTCCACCGTGCTAGATGGATGGCACGAGTAATCTACGCTATCAAAATATGCCTTTTTCAAGCGCAGTTTGTCATGACAAAACGGGAGCAGTTGGGTATAAACAGATTTGCTAGATTTGCGGTAACTGTTTATGTGCAATTTTGGTTTTCGGCTCCTGACGTAGTTAAAGCTCCTGCGAACGATCTTAGGCTACTTCAGCAGCTTGCATCTTATTCAGACCGCGCCATTGCAAAGGCAACAAGCGAAGGCTTTTCCAGGCACCTCTGGTATCTAAGCGAGTACCTTGTAGCGTTTTCTTTCTTCGATCGGGACGTTAGCAATGAAGTGAAAAGAGCAATGGTTGTTGCCCTAGGAAAATCAGGCTCAGATCACCCTGTGAAGCGCATAACAATGGATGCAGCAGCATCCACACTCGGTGAGAAGACAGTTGCTGACTTTGTGACACGATCATCACGTCGCCTGTTTGAAGTATTGAATATTCAAAGCGAGTTTCTGTTAGTTGAACCTGATGTTTGGGAAAGTCGAGCGGATTACCAAGCGGCCACTGATGTAGTTCGCGCTATGAAGGTTGTGAACGACAGCGCTGAAAGAGGTGTAGCACTAATGCAGCAATTCAACCAAATCCTTACGAAAAATGAGGAGCAGAAACAATTTCTGCTGCAAGTCGTGGAGCAGCACCAGCGATTGTTTCCGAATTCGCTAAAGAAAACTGTAACTGATGGACAGTAGTGGGCAATCGCCGGACAAGTATCATAATCATATGCAAAACGGTTTATGAACATTTGAACAATGAACATTGAACAATGAATAGAAGACCACTTTGAAATCTACTAAATGACATTGACTAAGCTGTAACTCTATTAACCATTCAGTATTATACAATATACATTATACAATTGTATTCAATTATTCATTGCTTTGACCGAATCTGATTAGTAATTACGGGTGTTTGTTATTTATAAGCCTGAGAAATTCAAACTTGATGTGGCACCACTTAAAATCATCCTATCTAGCCCAAATTTGTTGTGTGTTATTTCTTTATAACATAGAACAATATTACAGGGTAGCACTTGTGGTTTTCAACATATGAGAAATAAGGACCACCCTAGTGATTATATGGTCAGATGGCTGCGCATATCAAAATAGAAACGCCGTTCTTGCTTCTGCAATATTTCATTTTTTGCGCAGTGGTGAAAAGGCAAATCTGAAAGAGGTGCATCAAAAGTATTTATGCAGAGGACACACTCAGATGGAGGTTGATGCAATGCATTCCTCAATAGAAACAGCAAGTTGTAAAATTGAATTGTTTACTCCGCAAGATTGGATGGCAGTCATGAAGGCTGCTAGAAGAAGGAAACCTTTCATTGTCAATTCAATTGATCATACATTTTGGAAGACATTTCCAAACCCAATACCATCAATTAGACCTGGAAAAAGGGTAGGGGACCCCTGTGTTACTGATATTAAACACTTACTGTTTACTCAGGACGGTATTTTTTACAGCCTTACTCATGCAACCCCTGTACAACCGTTACAAGTACGTGGGCTTGACAAAATGATGCCACCAGTTCAGAAGTACTCTAAAAAGTTGACTATCCCTAAACCTAAACTGGCTGATTTGAAAGAACTTTGCAAAACTGTAATCCCACAAGCTCACCACAACTTCTTTGAGCAACTTATTTAATAAAACAGTTGGGAATGAACTATATGATAATTTGCACTAGCACGTAAAATGCATAAATGTCCGGGAAAATATCGTATAAACCAAAATTTGATATAATTCACAGTGTGATGTGAATTATTTAATTTGCAGTTTTAATTTAGACTTCTGATATGTTTCTGAATGATGCTATGTAATATTTTGCATATGTATTAATAAATTTAAAAAATAAACAGTTTTTTGTGTTTATCTCAGAATTAACTTTTATGGACATACGATGTTTATGAAGAGTTGCCACGATACCCATAAAGGACATACATGACTACAACAGCATGAACTTATAATATCACGATATCTGATGATCCATGTTGTTTGGAAGAATCCTTAGTTACTCAAACGATTCCACGGCTCACATCTACTGACCTATCTCTGCAGTCAAAAGAGGCTATGAACCAGCATCAAATGCTATGCTGAATCCTTCAATAAAGTTGTACTTTGAAGAATTTCATTACTGGGCAGCAATAGTAAACATTATATTTAGTGCTATTAATGATAAATTTCAAGGCAGTGATTACAATAATAACCTTAAAGAGAAAAAACTAGAAACAAGAAAAGACTTGCTGAAGAACCAGCAGGACTTTGACACTGCTGAAGTGTGTAAGCAAGCAACAGGAGAACAGCTAAGACCCTGTAGGGTATTCCCTTGAAATACCACACCAGAAGTTATTGGAGGATGGACTGAAAAGAAGATAAGGTTGGAGATACACTTCACCGAAAAAAGTGATTGCAGTTAGCCATGTTGTCAACAGCTTCGATGGGAAACACCAACACAACACTGATATAGCTGCCTCACGGTTTCTCATTTCTCGTCATTTTCATCTATCCACCTCGGGCATTAAGTAGCTAAGTGCAATGGCTTACCTGCCGAGTGACAGACCACACCAGTGGAGGTGAGAGCTAAGTTTAGTCAACCACTGGAAGACCACTACCTTTAAGTGACTTAGTTCCCAATTCATTGTAGTCAGAAAACAGAGCTCATTAGAACGGAGACAGACAAACCTCTCCCATGACTAAGACCTCGCATTTCTGCTAAAAATGGATCAATGTCAAAGGAGGCAAAGGATGAACCAAAATTTAGAATCCACCAAGTACTCACAGGCTAGTCTCAGGTTACTGTAATATTCATTGTAAGCAGCCAGACAGGAGGAGTCTAGCTTTAGCAGTCATTCGGAGAAGACTGCCAATAACTATCACGCTACGATGGAAAAGTTTGACAAATTTGTCTAATTACTGGAAACAGATGAAATGCAATGGGATGTTGAAACATTTGAAAACCAGTGTGAGATTTGGGATGTTCCTTGAAGAAAGATGTCACATGTTACACCTCTTCAAGATTTTCCTCATCTTTCCTAGGCACTGTGACAATGAATGTTGAACTGACTAAACCTGGTCTGATTTGAGATCAACAAGAACTGCTACTTGAGCAGCGCAGAGTATCCCACCATCCCATAACCACCATCACCAACGATTCCCACCATAGAACCGCTGAAACTAACTTAGCCTTATCACATAAAACACATCTTCATCAATGCACCTAAAATTAACAGTACAGCACTGCTGTCCCACAGACTGCCATCTTAAAATCGGATAGATTTTGACCAAGTTTTTGTCGATTGTAGGAAGTGTTTTAATTGGGACACAGTGCATTAGCATGTCCAGAACCCAGCTGAAAAAGCAACAGTTAAGTTTTCAGTGAGCTTTGCCATGCTGTTTCGCATTAGGCCTGTTCAATACAACATTCAGACTAAGATCATGTCAATGCTTCTGATGAAAACGTTCAAATGCAGTCAACTGTGGCTTCCCTGCAGCAACACTGAGCGAACATTCTCTACTTCCTGTTTCATAAACATCACTGTTAGCCTGGAATTACAAATTAAACAACTAAGAAATTTAGGTAGGCCTACCTTGACTTGTGGATTACCCTGCTTCGTCCACTTCTTGACTAGGTTCAACAACTGGTTCCTTCTGAGCAAGCTTTGCACAATAACTGGAGTTCTTTGAAGCTCGCTTTGTGTCATATTTGTAGAACTAATTGTGCTGGCAGACATAGTCGATGCAGTAAGACAGACGCTGTAGACTAGGGAAGGTTGATCGCACCCGCCACTTTGCCTTCATATGAAGTTGAAATCGCACCTATTGCAAAAAATTTTCAGGTAACCATTCAAAACCTGCGTTGGAGCAAGTTTCTGATGCAGCAGAACCACAATTCTGCTCTTAGGCTGTATCATTTTATAGGAAAATTAATATACTCTCTCAAGAGATGTACCTGGTGTACAACAATGTGAAGCCTATCAGAACTTGCCTTATAGGTGTTGGACTGATTTTGGCTTATCAGTGCCTATCAATTGATCCTATCAATTGATACGATGTACACTATGAAATAGTGTACATCGTATCAGTTTTCCAGTTAGATTAGAGAATTTCGAGTCCTCAAGAAGTAAGAAAAAGCTCACAATTGTAAGTTAAACCTACCTTTGACCCATGTAAAATATAACTCTGGAAGACAAAGTTGAACCACAAAAGGCAGTCTCATAGGCCTAATGAACAAAACAACCAGTTGAAAACAATAACATACTTAGCAAGCTAAGTAACTGACCAAAAAAGGCATGAGCATTGAGCATAAAATGTCTCTTGAGACAAGTCATTAACCTAATGTATGTAAGCTAATTTCATGTAAAGTTGGCTAATTTAGAAACTTATACATCATATTTGGTGCAGACTACAAAAGCGATTGATGGACTAATTCAGAACTACTAACTAACCTGCCAATCATTGTCAAGCAGATGAAGAACACAAGTTGCCAAGACTTCGGATCCAACAGGTTTCGATCTGAAGATAAGAAAGAAGAATGACAGTCAAAAACACATAGGCAGATACAGAAATCCAACTCTGTCATCCTTAGGCGCTCTGTTACAAATAGCTGTGTGAAAGACTAAAAACTGTGCATCAGGTGGAACAGCTTGGAGATGCAGCTGAAATCTGTTCCATAGAAATCCAATGTATGATAATATTGACCAATAATAATTATAGGAAAGATAATGTTTAGGATGTTACTGTTAATTGTGGTCTTGGGTCATACACACTGATAACAATAATACACCCTTTGAGAGCCATATCTAGAACGCCTTATAACAACGTCATGTAACACCACGGTAATTATTAACAGCTGAACTAATTTTCAGATCCATATCCCGAATTGGTTCATATCAAAACTCTGTTTTAATGAAGAAAGTTAAAATGAGCCTACGGTGTAAAAATCTTGTTGCCCTTGAACTCAACTCCACAGCCCATCCTATCACCAGTTGTATAACGTTTCAATGTACACTATTTCCATGTGAACTTCCATCCATAAACTACATGACAAATCAGTACACAGAGTCAAGTCATATTACAGTTTGTGCCATCTTTGCCACTTCTACCACCAGCACCATCACCACCACCACCATCTGCATGCACCAACACCATCACCACCACCATCATCATCTGCATGAGCTTTATTTGCATATACAAGGACTTGTCATTTGTCCAAAATTCTAACATTTATTTTATGTTAGAATTATTCTACATCAAGCTAGAAGTCCTCTGGTAAGACACTTGAAGGAGCTAAAAGATGTTCAGGCCATCACCACAATCACGTCATTGTCACTATAGCCAGCAGTGTTGTGGGCACTAAAATCGTTATGATCATGATGATGAACATCATCATAACCCATCGCCATAATTATCATAATAATCATCATCACCATTACCATAGGCATCACCATCATCATCATCATCATCTATTAACTAATACAACACAAGATGAACACTGACTTCAATTTATCGCTTGAAAGGCCGTTTCTCAATGTTGGTTGGGTATTTTGGGTCAAAAGCATTGCTGTTAAGTTTCCATTAAGTGACACAACATTTACATTACATATGACGTGAATGGTTATATATTGTTAGGCTGACATGGACATTGCCTCACCATCCATCATCAGGTCCCAGACTGGCTCCCAGATGGCGTCCAATTCGAAAGCCTCTGGGAGCAGCTCCAATGCTGATGGCTCCAGTTTGCCCGCTGTTGGGAATTTCTGAAAGTTAACACATCAAAGTTCAAGGTCAAATAAAATACACAGTCACAAAGATAACCTAATAATAAAAGGCAGAGTTAGAGGTTTTGTGTGGAACAAGAATCAAATGAGCAGATGACGGAATAGTCACAATGGTAATTATAGAAATATTTAATTACAAGAGTTAACCAACAATAAAACAGTCAAAGTACTTTGACGGCTCTTTCTTTGAGTGGCATGGCCTGGTCACTCTGCTGGCAGTATATAAAGCTTCGTACGAAGAGTTCTAGAAACGGCGCCAGGGCGCCCCACGGGGAGCTCAGCAGTCATAAGGCAGCTGGGTACTAACCAGGACCAGCAAATCACTGTCCCACCTCTGGTGGCAGGCCTGCAGAAGCATTAGGGCACAGTGGGTAGCACCCGGATGTGGCGGGTCTTGTTTGGCCACTTCGTGAGCCCCGTTGGTGCAGGATAGCCAGGGCGCAGAGAGGAGACAGCCAAAGGGTAGGCTGGCAGTTGGGCTACTGCGACAGTGCAGCGACTCGCATACAGCTGACATAAACCCCACATTGTCATCGACCCGGTCATGCTCCACTGAACAGTGAAACACGTCATTGTCCAAAAAAGACCCAAAAATGGTACAAAGAGGGAATAATCCAATTCTTGCACAGGCCGAAACTGGATGATAACAGTCTCTACTTCCTCATGCTGAAATCACCATTTTTGCAACCGCGTAAAAGTTTATAATCACAAGAAAATTGATGAAAATGGTCTAAACATGCTACAGTAACTGCATGTGTGGCAGCCTGTGAGGCGGGTGCATCAAATCAGCCGAATTGAATTTAGGCCGGATCCCCGAAATCGATTTTCAAAGTCTGTGTCATGTATATGCGTTCAAACTTCAACAATTCATTTTTAAACAGGGCATTAGATTTCAAACATTGCAATTTAATTTTGGGAATATCTTAATAGTTTTCGGAATTTCGCTTTCTATAAAACTGTTTTTGGGGAAAAATTTCATAACGCTTTTAAAGGGACATTTATTTTTTAAACTCGTCCCTTTAATGTATAAACCGAAACCCGAATCGAATTTCGAAATCGATTTTAGACTAAAATTATAAATAAACAGGTGAATAGGCAGTATATCGGGGCGATCATGTACAATCGGGGTCCCTAAATTTACTTACTGCTATCGAAAACTAGTGTGCCGCTATTGGTCAACGGCCAACACACAACAACTATACCTGAAAGATACGACCATGTTGTATGACGTCACCCATTCTTTTATAGCATTGAGTGGCCCTGAAAAGGGCCATTTGATATTGCATGGCCCTGAAAAGGGCCGTTTCACACGCCAACAGAAACCGGAACTAGCATGGATGTTTTTCAGCTATATGGCGTAATATGTTGATATACGCCATGTGGCCTGTGCACCCGAAACGTTCACGCCACATGAACTCATCCAAATAGGGCGGAACCATGTCTTTGGAGATGCCGTTCATGCGCTTAAATATGGCTTTGGCACGCATCCAGTACGCCTCAACGTTGTTGGTGTGAGCGCCAGTCGCTGGATTAACAAAATTCTGACTGTGGTTAACAGTCAGAAGAGTGTAATTTTCCGGAAGGTTGCCAATTCCGTGATATGTGGCCCACTCGTCCGAAATTATGGTGGATCCTGGCTTAATAACCCGCTGTATGATGGGCAACAGGGTTGCTGCATAGCGTTTGGCCACAAAGATGATAAAAACTGACTTTCTCGATCACATCGTATGCACCGAACACCCAGCTGTCCTGTCTTCGGGCATTCCTTCCCCGGTGGTACTTTGCCCGGACCAGCAGCAACTCATCTATCTGGACCTCCTTACCGGGGCCCCCCAGCTCCACCGGCGACTGCAGAAGTTTCTAAGAACATACGTCCCTCAAGAATTGGAAATAGTCGACCCCGGTTTTTGAGGAGAGGTCGAGGTGGTGCAGGGTCGTATGGAGAGGCGTCGTGGTGGCCCAGTAGAACACCACATACACAAATTTGGACGGCGGAATTTTGGTCCCTTCTAGAAAACTGCCTTTCAGCACACTTCGCTTGCTCCTACATTTAGATCAGCGCCACAGATGCCCACTCAGCTTCGACGAAGCTTTCTGCATCCTGCAGGGATGGTTGCAGGGTACACAAAGGACCTCGCTGTGGACGATTTTCTGCGCTTGCAGATAATCGAGCACGGTCTTCTTGTCGCGGCAAATCTCGTTTATTTCGAATATATTCATTATTCAAATCGTGCAGAGAAAGAAAGAACGGTTGAAAAGTTACAGGTATTTATAACATTGGTAACTTCGAACGCAGGTTAAATCTGATTCAGGTTTCATGTTACTATATTCAGGATTGATCTTACGGATTTCAGTGGTCCAATCACTGAGCAGTATACTCTATGTGTAGTCCATGTGTTATTTAAAATCGACCAATGACAGCGCAGCTGCACCGTCCCCGCTCATCGATACCAAAGATACTATATAGTAGGTTAATATTAGGGACCCCGATTGTACATGATCGCCGTATATCGGTATACATCAAGGCCACGCTAGGTCTATGTCATGTAAAAGAGTTTACAATTTAAGTTTGAATAGTTTTCGACAGTTCGGCCGCTGTCTGTAAAACTGTTTTCGAGAAATCGGGCTTTTGCGTATTTTCAGCGTTTTCGGGGATTCGGGTTGACCCCTGCAAGTATTATCGTACCTCAGACTTCGCTGAATTCTTTCTCTAAGATAATGTTTCCGCTTCGCCCCTCGGTTCTAATCGTTAATCCGCTTCCTTCTTACGACTTCCTCCGTCTTCCGTACTTGAACCGGATTCAATTTCCATGCATTCCACAGCAATCACACATTTATTCGGTTTTAAATACTTCGCGCGACTATTCGCCGCAAAGTTCCCGGAAGCTGCTTGCTCTCCCCAGACTAACTATGGAAAGCCGAAGCGGAGTCACGGGAATACGCTCACGGGAAACAGCTTTTAAATTAAATTTAAACAGATATTAAATTATTGAGTAAATATATCCTATTTGGCTTAATCAAGGGCGCTTTTGTCAAGACAAAATCGATTGGAAGGTAGGGTCAAAATCTGTTAATAGATTATCTTCAGAAACGCGCACTGCGCAATGTTCATATGCAACCATGGTTTGCCGGAATTAAGCCTGTATTCAATGCATATGATATATTACGCCAAGAAAACATTAGGCCCTACAATAATAATAATAATATTTGTCTAATATCTTCAAACTGGCAATAACGCAGTATGATTACAAATCAGTATGAACGGATGATCACAAGTTATTACAGGAGTCGAATTTAACTGTACATGGCAGCCATGGCATGCAAGGCGCCCATCACGTCCTACATCTCATTTTAACAAACGCGCCATCTCGCGAATGTAAGGCTGAGTGGACCTAAATTTGGGAAGGTTGCTCTTCACGCCAGTGATGTTACCACTACTCTATGGACCCCATGGGTATCAAATTGGTTTTTTCCAGTCTAATTGTTGTCCTCGAGACCAGCTAGGGTCTTGGTCGCGAGTGCACCGGAGTTCGTTTTTAAAAGTCTTGGTCTCGAGTGCATTCGAGTTTGTTTTTAAAAGTCTTGATCTTGGTCTTGAGACCAAAAGTCTTGGTCTTGGTCTTGAGGAGCGAAGTCTTAGTCTTGGTCTTGAGGTTCCAACTCTTGGTCTTGGTCTTGCGAGACCAAGACCAAGACTCGGCTGTCAATATGAACAGCCATTTAACATAACTCAAGAAATTAAAAACTTATCAAACCGCTGTTTAAATTGCGTCATACCGTCATACGACAAATATTTACGGACGGATACAAATCTTGTTCGTCAGCAAAACCCATCGGCAGCAGCAAAAGTTAGGCCTATTCTGTACATCGATCTCGAAGCCCTAGATGGCTATAGATCGCACTATGGTGTGCAGAAGAACAAACGTCGCATTTTGTCACGATCAACATCAATATTGCAACAAGCACCAATTGGTTGGAAAATGCTCAGTAAATCGCACAGGAATTACAAGCTCAAGTGCGATTGCAAAGAACTTTAACACTGCTCACCACAATTAAGACCATGGAAGAAGATTTTCGCGATTAGGTATATTTCTATGGACTAAGGCCTTCACATTCGAATATCAGTCGATCTTTTCCAGTACGATTCATCTATAGATTGCTGTACGGCCTACATTGTTTTGTTGCGTGATATTGCTAACTGATCTGATGTAGGCCTATAGTTTTGGCCAGGCCCGCCGAGAGGGAGGGGCAAGGGGGGCAAATGCTCAGGGGCCCGGCGATTTTTAGGGGCCCGGCCCGGGCCCGCAATCAACTTTATAAACGATTTTGCTGCAGCTAAATCCAGAAAAGTTGCTTTTGATTAGCATAAATTTAAAATTAAGAACTGAATCAAATCATAGTTGTATATATAAATATCATTATGTAGGCCTACGGTCGTACATGCGCTTTTATTATTTCATTTTTTTTATTTTTCTCTTAAAGCCTAAAGATAGTTTAGAGGCCCGTGACTGCCCTGACTAGGGGCCTGTGACTGCCCTGCCTAGGGCCCGGAATTTCTGTCGGCGGGCCTGGTTTTGGCAGCAGAGGTTAAAGTGGAGTGGGAACGGCGTTCCCACTGCTCTCGAAATTCTTTGCTTGCGTTCCCACTGCTCACGCATGCGTTCCAATGAAACTCTTCTTTGGCGTTCCCACTGCTCACCCAAACAACTTTAACCACTGGTTTTGGGCGCATGAGGAAGTGAACGTTGAGTAGGCCCTACATTCAGTAGATATAGGCTATACCACACATTTTTAAACCCAACTTTTAATTTAGGATCTCTTTTCACATAATGCCATTTTGACAAAAAGTGAGGACGCTAGGCCTAAAACCTTCGTTTTCGTCGCAATTGTGCTCTTTGGTAAATTATATTCCTATTTTTACTTTCTTCATTGAAATCATGATGTAAAAATAACTATTTTTACATCATGATTGAAATGCAATTAATTATACATCAATCGTTGAATCTAATATATTCCAATGACGTAGGCTAGTTAATCTTATAAATTTTCTTACTAATGACGTCATAAACACGCGACGAAGTTATGCTTTCCAACGGAAATCATGAACAATGTCTTCGTGTCATTTCTAAAGCGAGAGGAAAACTCAATCAATCAATATTCGTTTAGGCCTAATTCAACTAATCCAGTTGACAATAACGCAACAGATTACAGATTAACTAGGGCCTATTTGATTAACTTCAGTAACATTCCTTAAGTGGAAAGAGTTTTCGGATTTCTCATGGAACCCTTTCTGGTTCAGGTATTTCTGTTTGATCTTTGATTTGCGAGTGTTTAAAACTTAAACGATCCGGTTATGTTCACCCTATATAATTCTCCCTTTACAGTAGAGCTTGCAAACAAAGCTGACACTTCATTATTTGAAGCTGTCAATTGTGTAATGAAAACCTGGGACTAAGAGTAGCCTAATTAGTCCCAGATGAAAACCATTCACTAAGATGCCTCTTCCCTAACCATCATTTAACTTCCTATATCTTTAGAGATAGACCTCATAACTTTACCACCCTGATATATAAAGACTCACGAAACTTTGTTTCTCGATCGTATGTTATTTTACCAACTCATACTAAGCTATTACTCCCTCGTTCTGTTTTCCTTGTACACCTACAGCGTTTTTCCTGTTCTACTTAATAAACGAATAATATAAACATAAACATACAATTCTGAAGCTCAGCTAGTTAGCCTAGTAGGCCCTAGTTGCATATAGATTTAAAAGCTTACTCACATACATATCCCCATCCGAAGACACATGGGTTTAAGATTAGGCTATAGGCCTAATTAGCCTATTACTGTCTGACCGGTTGTACCCTTCGTGTAGGCTATTAGATAGCTATGTATTTCAGAGTCAACCCTACCTATAGCCACAGGTCTCATCGCTCTGCAACGTATGGTGATAAGGTTGCTTCCCGTCCTGTAGGCCTACTTCGACGATGCAAAGCTTTGTAGGCCTAGTCGTCAGCCCCTAACTCAGGATTTGTTTTCAATGGAACCAGCGACATCATGCATTGGTTTCTTCTCCTTTCTACCCCTATCACCAGCGGTTGAAGACCATTCCAGTTGATCTCGGTCTTACATTGTCAGGTCGAGAGCTAATTCTGACCTCACAATGCATGTCAGGTTAGGAAGGCGCAATATAAAAGCGCACTTAAAATTAACAAATTAACATATGTCTTAGTACAAATTATAATGAAAAATAGACAATAACGCAGTGGCGGCGCTACTATGGATCACGGCAGATATTTGACCTGCTCTGATCTTGACCTTTAAAGATTAGTAAAGTAAGTATAGGTTTAACGTTTTTATTGCTGAATTGTTTCAAATTTAAATTTGAATATGCTACAACTATTATTGTCAACTGGGCTATTTGCATTCAATAAAAATTGTCTTCGTTTTATATATCTAAGTTATGCTGCTTACGTTGAGATTATGCTGCTTGATGAGTCAAACTCAATCATTAATATCTTTGAGCTACCGGTACCGGTACTGAATCACTCCCATTACCCTGACTCGACCTCCTGAAATTGTATAGCTGGCGCCGCCACTGAAATAACGTGATGATATTTTATGTTGTAATAATAATAATAATAATATTCTTTATTATTTCAAACTGACAGACGCAGTAAGATTACATTGAAACATGACATTAGTACAATCAAGATCTTAATTAAACACACGGTTTGACAGCTATGCAAGGCGCCGCCCTAAAGGGGGTTACGGGTATCGAACAGCGTTCTAATGCTCTCCTGGCCATGAGTGTAACCATTACTCCATCCCCCATCCCCAGTTACATTAACTCCGTCGCAGAAGTCAGAAGTTTGGAAAAAGAGTGAATGTTGGACAGTGGATGTTGATATACAGCAGGGTAAAACAAATAAATTACGGTAGAAATCGAACGTAAGAAGCTTTGTGCGTGGATCCAATACACAGGACAGTCATCAAAGTTAACATACAACATCTCGAATGTCGTATAGTAAAGACGACATAAAAACATAGGCGTAATTTGTGGGGGTACGAGGGGTACCCGTACCTCCCACTTTTTGGACTGGAGGGTACCGTACCCCCACTCTTTTTTTAACAATGCCAATCAGTATTTTATTACTGTGCCTTACCAGAGATCGTAGTTTACTCCTTGCTTCGATCGGGTATCAAAGAATTTGGTAAGAAATTAGTACCCCCCACTTTTTAGACCAAAGTTACGCCCCTGCCTAAAAGAGAGGATTAGGGATATTCAAACGCGAACAGTGGTGAGGGCGAGTTAAGCGAAAAGATGTTGGTTGGTTAGTTGCTGTTTAACGACGCTGAGCATGATTAGCCTCGCCACCCTCCATTCTCCAGGCTTGGGATTGGCACTACTAGAGTACCAGCAGTGGCGGAGTTAAATAAAGATGTCTGCATCACAACGTAATAACAATATTATGTCGGAACAATTAGTAATGACGTCATAAAACACGCAACGATGTCCAAATTAAACAGTTTTACCACAGATATTAAATTAACCCTATTTGGTTTTACGTTGCAGCTGAGATCAGATTTCAAAGAAGGGCTTCGCATAGGCAAACTACTATCATATTAACAGCGAAAACATTCGTTAGCTGGAAAGAGATTGCTGAATTCTCTATGGTCGTTGTCTATTTAAGGTAGGCCTAATTCTGCTTATTTTAACATGAGTGCGACCGTTTTAAACGCTGCATCTGGACTAATTGATTGATTCCGAAGTTTAGCCGTATATCGAGATACTAACTCGTCCCGAGTGACACCAGTGGTTCCCCACCAAACAGCAGTCCACAGACTGGTGTCACTCGTAATCGTTGGGCAATCGTTAGTGGACTTCTCGTGGAGCAGCCTAAGATAATAATAGGTAGCTGAACTGTGAACATGCTATCAAGCGGCAATAGTCAGATGCAGTGGTTCTAACACAGACTACAAGTCTTCTGAACCACTTAAAACCCTTGTTGTGTTACCTATGTATGTTATGCGCAATGGATGGATACTGCCCCTCTCTAGTCCGTATTCATTATGCTGAGAATTAACTCTTGAAGACATTGAAACGTTATAATATTCTGGTAATTTACAGTCTTTTTCTCGACACGGCACTGTCGAAGTACTAATTTAAAACTGCATAGCACAGTTATCCCTCAGTGTCAGTTTTATAACCGCACACTGTCAGTTTTATAACCGCACACTGGGGATATATATTTTCGCTCACTATCCTGGACCTGGGGGTGACAATTGACCAAGAGCTTACTCTTTCTCAACATGTTAATTGGGTCACCCTGAGTTGCTACTACTAGCTCCGGCAGTAGCGTGTTGCAATACGGCCTCTTTCTTTTGACGCGGCAGTGATCCTTGTTCACGCTGTTATCTCCAGTAGAGTTAACTATAATTGCCTCTCTGTTCTCATTGGACATGCACTGCCTCTAATCTGGCTCCTTCGCTCTGCCGCTCCGCTCATTGCCCACATCCCAAAATATCCACCAATTTCAGCTTATATGCGCGATGTCCTGGTGAAAAGTGTCACCACACTACCAGGATTATTTCCGGTGGACATAGCAGGTTGCAGTCTGTATATCAATTTTAGATTACTTTTACGTTATCACGAGGCACCCGCTCCTACATTGACTTAGGTTATCACGTCGAGGCAATCACGAGACAGGAGCCTGTATATTGCTTCTACGTTATTACGAGGCAGGAGCCTGCATGTTGTGTTAAGTTATCACCAGGCAGGAACCTGTATATCACTTTTACGTTATCACGAGGCAGGAGCCTGTACATTGTCTTACGTAATCACCAGGCAGGAGCCTGTATTACTTTTACGTTATCACGATGCAGGAGCTTCTATACTACTTTTACAATATCATGAGGCATGGCATTGTCTTAGGTTATTACGTGGCAGGAGCCTGTACATTGTCTTACGTTATCGCGAGGCAGGAGTCTGCACATTACATACGTTATCACGAATCAGGAGCATGTATATTACTTCTACGTGATAATGAGGCAGCAGCCTGTAAATTACGTTACGTTATCACGAGGCAGGAGCCTGTACATTGTCTTATGCTATCACGAGGCAGGAGCCTGTATTGTGTCTTACGTTATCACGAGGCAAGAGCCTGTACATTGTCTTAGGTTATCACGAGGAAGGAGCCTGTATATTACTTTTACGTTATTGCGAGGCAGAGCTTCTTTTCGACTTTTACGTTATCACGAGGTAGGAGCCTGTATTGTGTCTTACGTTATCACGAGGCAGGAGCCTGTATTGTGTCTTACGTTATCACGAGGGATGAGCCTGTCCATTGTCTTACGTTATCACGAGGCAGGAGCCTGTATATTGTATTACGTTATCACGAGGCAGGAGCCTGTATATTACTTCTGCGGAATCACCAGGTAGTAGCCTGTGTATTCTACGTTATCACGAGGCAGGAGCCTGTATTGTGTCTTACTTATCACGAGGCATGAGCCTGTACATTGTCTTACGTTATCACGAGGCAGGAGCCTGTATATTACGTTACGTTATCACGAGGCAGGAGCCTGTATATTGTATTACGTTATCACGAGGCAGGAGCCTGTATATTACTTCTGCGGAATCACCAGGTAGTAGCCTGTGTATTCTACGTTATCACTAGGCAGGAGCCTGTATTGTGTCTTACGTTATCACGAGGCAGGAGCCTGTATTGTGTCTAACGTTATCACGAGGCATGAGCCTGTACATCGTCTTACGTTATCACGAGGCAGGAGCCTGTATATTACGTTACGTTATCACGAGGCAGGAGCCTGTATATTGTGCTACGTTATCACGAGGCAGGAGCCTGTATATTACTTCTGCGGAATCACCAGGTAGTAGCCTGTGTAGTGTGTATTCTACGTTATCACGAGGCAGGAGCCTGCATTGTGTCTTACGTTATCACGAGGCAGGAGCCTGTATTGTGTCTTACGTTATCACGATGCAGGAGCCTGTACATTGTCTTACGTTATCACGAGGCAGGAGCCTGTATATTGTA
Organism: Allolobophora icterica; assembly: GCA_963556255.1. Taxonomy (NCBI): domain Eukaryota; kingdom Metazoa; phylum Annelida; class Clitellata; order Crassiclitellata; family Lumbricidae; genus Allolobophora; species Allolobophora icterica. Next base: position 5,977,385 of record OY744617.1, on the reverse strand, counting down.
TTACGTTATCACGAGGCAGGAGCCTGTATATTGTATTACGTTATCACGAGGCAGGAGCCTGTATATTACTTCTGCGGAATCACCAGGTAGTAGCCTGTGTATTCTACGTTATCACGAGGCAGGAGCCTGTATTGTGTCTTACGTTATCACGAGGCAGGAGCCTGTATTGCGTCTTACGTTATCACGAGGCATGAGCCTGTACATTGTCTTACGTTATCACGAGGCAGGAGCCTGTATATTACGTTACGTAATCACGAGGCAGGAGCCTGTATATTGTATTACGTTATCACGAGGCAGGAGCCTGTATATTACTTCTGCGGAATCACCAGGTAAGTAGCCTGTGTACTCTACGTTATCACGAGGCAGGAGCCTGTATTGTGTCTTACGTTATCACGAGGCAAGAGCCTGTACATTGTCTTAGGTTATCACGAGGAAGGAGCCTGTATATTACTTTTACGTTATTGCGAGGCAGAGCTTCTTTTCTTTTCGACTTTTACGTTATCACGAGGTAGGAGCCTGTATTGTGTCTTACGTTATCACGAGGCAGGAGCCTGTATTGTGTCTTACGTTATCACGAGGGATGAGCCTGTCCATTGTCTTACGTTATCACGAGGCAGGAGCCTGTATATTGGGAGGTTTGGGAGCTTTGAGTTCTCACATTGAGCTAGCAAGCAATGATGGTATTTTTTTACGTTTAATATTATTTTAATACCTGTTTAATATTATTTTTAAACCTGTAATATTACAAGTGTTAAGATCCCACTTGGATATAAGGTGAAAGAAAAAGGGCGGAAACTTAATTAGGAGCGCCTGCATCAAACCGCCCACCTGTCGACTTCCTCACTAGGGCTAGGCCCCAGTTGTGACAAAGGTACTAATACTTTATTGCGGGGGGATGCCAACTCTCCCTTATGCTCCTATGCGGAGACTAAGATGGGACATAGTACTGAGGACCCCAGTATTAGAAGTAATACTGCGGAACTGGTCTCTGACAGCATAACCTCTACTGATATAGAATTCTATGCTGATGGGTCGTTGAGTTCAGATGACGAGGATGACCAGGAGGAACAAAAAAATAATGTTTGCTTAATGCAGGAACTTGAACTGGAGGTTTTCTCTCGTGATATTGAAGTCAATGATACATTACACACAGGTACTATAGATCCTGATCATAACTTCTTTAGATCCAGTACTTGGACGAGCAATTACGTCTCATTAGATAGCCTAGAAATACCAAAGAACCATAAGAATGTAGAGGACATGAATTTCAGAGTACTGCATATCAACTGCAGAAGCATTATACATAAAATTGACGAAATTAGAGATATCGCTTCCAAAACGCAAACAGCAATCATGGCCGTTACTGAGACTTGGCTTGGTGATAATTTAGTAGACACAGTCCATATACCCGGCTACAAATATATTGGAAAAGCTAGAGAATTAGGAAGGGGAGGGGGAGTCGGATTCTTTATTAATGAGGATCTTAATTACTTAAACCTTGAAATCCTTAATGGGGGAAAAGAGTTCGTTACTTTTGAGAGTCTATTCATCAGGGTTAGTCTTAAAAAATCTTCCCCAGTTATCGGTGTAGTCTATAGAGCACCTGGACAAGGCTTAACAGAATTTCTTAATGAATTTGAACATCTGCTCGATCATCTTAAATCTAAATCTAAAGAAGTCATACTTCTTGGCGATTTTAATATAGATCTACTAAAAGTCAATGAGCACAGAGACACGAATTTCTTTTATACCAGTTTAATCTCGCATCATTATCTCCCTACTATAACAAAGCCAACTAGAATCACCCAAAACTCCAGGACTCTGATTGATAACGTTTTCTGCACAACCTGGTCCAATCTGCAACAGGCCGCTATCATAATCTCCGACCTCTCGGATCATCTACCCATCATGGCCCAATTCTCCTTTGAAAAAATTTACAGTAAAGAAAATAATCTCTGTCAACGGAGAACGGTTAACCCAGAAGGCATTGAAAAATTTTCAAAGACACTACTAGAAAGGAATTGGGAACCCGTGTCACAATTTTGTCAGCAGGGAATGGTTAACGAAGCTTATCAATATTTTATACAGAATTATATGCTTGCCTACAATATTTCTTTTCCCCTTCAAAATGAAGGTAGAAGCAACACGGCTAAATGTGAAAAGCCATGGATGACTCCAGGTTTATTAAAATCCTGTAGAAAGAAAAACCGTTTATATACTAAATATCTAAAAGACCCCAACCCAGTTACTAAGAAAATATTCACCACCTACAGAAACAAATTCAAAAGCATAAGAATAGCTGCAGAACGTAATTATTATCAATCGGAGTTCCTCAAGCACCAGGGGGATTTAAAATCCACTTGGAAGATAATCAGATCCGCCTTACAATTGGAAGAAAGTCGAAAAAAGATTGACTCACTTATAATTAATGGAACCAAAGTGGAAGACCCGGAAGTTATAGCAAACGGGTTTAATGATTACTTCATCAATCTCCCAAATGAACTGGCTAAAAACTTACCTATTTCTACCCACTCCTATGTAGATTACCTGCCCTCTCCTAATGTTGCCTCCTTGGGATTGTACTTAACCTCATCCGAGGAGATCTTGAATATAGGCCTATCCTTAAAAAAACCCATACTAAGGGACTAGACGATATTGATCCTTACTTAGCCTTACCCACTCTACACCTAATTACCCAACCATTATCTGAAATTATCAACAGTTCACTAAACAACGGGATTGTTCCAGATTTATTGAAAGCTGCTAAAGTTATCCCGGTCTTCAAAAAAGGAAATAAACAGACCCTTGAAAATTATAGACCTATCTCAGTCCTTCCTTTTTTCGCAAAATTCTTAGAGAAAATTATGTACAATAGACTCAGCTCCTTTATCAAAAAGAATAACATAATTCACAATTCTCAACATGGTTTCCAAGCTGGACATTCCACCTTCATGGCCCTCCTAGACATGGAAGATAAAATCACAAAAGCAATAGACAATAATGACTACTCAGTTGGAATCTTTGTCGACCTAGCCAAAGCCTTCGACACTGTCGACCATGCGATTTTACTAAGTAAACTCAGTAACTATGGAATTAGAGGAACCCAACTCAACTGGTTCATAAGTTATTTGGAAAATCGCACTCAAAGGGTAAGCTGTAATGGCTCTCTCTCTGCCCCAGGTTATATCAAGTCGGGAGTTCCGCAAGGGTCGAACCTAGGGCCGCTACTTTTTCTACTATATATTAATGACATTGCGACAGTATCTTCTTCACTGTATCTCATATTATTCGCAGATGACACTAATATCTTTTACTCAAATAGCTCTTGGACATCCCTTATGGAAACTGTAAATATCGAACTTTCTAAAATTAATAAATGGTTCATTGCTAATAAATTAACACTCAATATTGACAAAACTAATTTCATTATTTTTAAATCGCATAAAAAAATTAAACCTATAGACTGGTCAATAACTTTAGACGGCGTTCCCATTAATAAAGTTGAATCTACTAAATTCCTCGGAGTCTTCATTGATCAGCATCTCACCTGGAAAATTCACATTAACTACATCTCATTAAAAATCGCAAAAAACATTGGAATTATCTCTAGAGTTACCCACTTACTCCCCACAAAAATTAGACTAAGTCTTTACTATTCCCTGATCTTCCCATACTTAAACTATTGCAACTTAATATGGGCCTCTAACTACAACTCCCGGCTATCAAAAGTAATAATCCTACAAAAAAAGGCAGTAAGGATGATTGTGGGTGCTGGGAGGAATACCCATTCTGAACCTATTTTGTTGAACTAGGTCTCCTGGATCTAAAACGGATCAGAATATTTCAAATTGGACTACTACTCTACATGTATGAACATAAATTACTCCCTGCTACATTCGCAGATTATTTTACTCTAGCCTCCACGATGCATAGCCATTACACTAGAAGTGCTACTCTATATAGACCAATCAAAGCACGAACTAACCTAAGATTAAACTGCATAAAATCAACAGGTCCGACAATCTGGAATACTTTGCCACTCGAGATCAAGTCCGCAACAAATAAATACGTGTTTAAAAAATCACTAAAGCTATTTCTTATATCCCAGAAATAATCTCATAACTTATCAGGCACCCGCTTATCGTACCTACTCAATGTCACTGCTGGGACCTGGCCCCGGAACATATTCTTTAATTAAGTATAGTTAAGTCGTTTACCAAATTGTAAATTTTCTCCTAATTTACCCTCAGTTCTTTATTTTTAACCTCCTCCTAACCTTGGAGAGAAAACAATATTAAGCCATCATATAATTTGTAATTACCACTAGTTGGGTACCCCTGTTTAGCGGGATTCACATCCCTTAGGGACGCCCTTTGCCGTAGATGACAGAGAAAATATAATTATATATAAAATAGCGCAACAAAATGAGTCTATACTATTCAATAAAATTAATTTTTTTATATTACATTTAATTTTGAGGTACTTTTGATGTAATTTTGATGTAATTTTGTTACAAATTTTGCATGTACTGATGGTTCATCTAGCTACTATATGCATTATTCTAGTTTATCTCATATGGACTCATGTGCATGATCTTGATATTGATTATAGTTCCTTCAATAATGTTATCGTTATATGTTGTCAAATTAGTAGCTGCTCTATTGATGTTTCGTTATTGTTAACTGTCATCGAAAGCAATAAAGAAATTGATTGATTGATTGATTGATTGATTGATTGATTACGTTATCACGAGGCAGGAGCCTGTATATTACTTCTGCGGAATCACCAGGTAGTAGCCTGTGTATTCTACGTTATCACGAGGCAGGAGCCTGTATTGTGTCTTACGTTATCACGAGGCATGAGCCTGTACATTGCCTTACGTTATCACGAGGCAGGAGCCTGTATATTACGTTACGTTATCACGAGGCAGGAGCCTGTATATTGTATTACGTTATCACGAGGCAGGAGCCTGTATATTACATCTGCGGAATCACCAGGTAGTAGCCTGTGTATTCTACGTTATCACGAGGCAGGAGCCTGTATTGTGTCTTACGTTATCACGAGGCAGGAGCCTGTATTGTGTCTAATGTTATCACGAGGCATGAGCCTGTACATGGTCTTACGTTATCACGAGGCAGGAGCCTGTATATTACGTTACGTTATCACGAGGCAGGAGCCTGTATATTGTACTACGTTATCACGAGGCAGGAGCCTGTATATTACTTCTGCGGAATCACCAGGTAGTAGCCTGTGTAGTGTGTATTCTACGTTATCACGAGGCAGGAGCCTGCATTGTTTCTTACGTTATCACGAGGCAGGAGCCTGTATTGTGTCTTACGTTATCACGATGCAGGAGCCTGTACATTGTCTTACGTTATCACGAGGCAGGAGCCTGTATATTGTATTACGTTATCACGAGGCAGGAGCCTGTATTGCGTCTTACGTTATCACGAGGCAGGAGCCTGTATATTACTTCTGCGGAATCACCAGGTAGTAGCCTGTGTATTCTACGTTATCACAAGGCAGGAGCCTGTATTGTGTCTTACGTTATCACGAGGCAGGAGCCTGTATATTACGTTACGTTATCACGAGGCAGGAGCCTGTATATTGTATTACGTTATCACGAGGCAGGAGCCTGTATATTACTTCTGCGGAATCACCAGGTAGTAGCCTGTGTACTCTACGTTATCGCGAGGCAGGAGCCTGTATTGTGTCTTACGTTATCACGAGGCATGAGCCTGTACATTGTCTTACGTTATCACGAGGCAGGAGCCTGTATATTACGTTACGTTATCACGAGGCAGGAGCCTGTATATTGTATTACGTTATCACGAGGCAGGAGCCTGTATATTACTTCTGCGGAATCACCAGGTAGTAGCCTGTGTATTCTACGTTATCACGAGGCAGTAGCCTGCATTGTGTCTTACTTTATCACGAGGCAGGAGCCTGTATTGTGTCTTACGTTATCACGAGGCAGGAGCCTGTATTGTGTCTTACGTTATCACGAGGCAGGAGCCTGTATTGTGTCTTACGTTATCACGAGGCAGGAGCCTGTATATTACGTTACGTTATCACGAGGCAGGAGCCTGTATATTGTATTACGTTATCACGAGGCAGGAGCCTGTATATTACTTCTGCGGAATCACCAGGTAAGTAGCCTGTGTACTCTACGTTATCACGAGGCAGGAGCCTGTATTGTGTCTTACGTTATCACGAGGCAGGAGCCTGTACATTGTCTTACGTTATCACGAGGCAGGAGCCTGTATATTACGTTACGTTATCACGAGGCAGGAGCCTGTATATTGTATTACGTTATCACGAGGCAGGAGCCTGTATATTACTTCTGCGGAATCACCAGGTAGTAGCCTGTGTATTCTACGTTATCACGAGGCAGTAGCCTGCATTGTGTCTTACGTTATCACGAGGCAGGAGCCTGTATTGTGTCTTACGTTATCACGAGGCAGGAGCCTGTATTGTGTCTTACGTTATCACGAGGCATGAGCCTGTACATTGTCTTACGTTATCACGAGGCAGGAGCCTGTATATTACGTTACGTTATCACGAGGCAGGAGCCTGTATGTTGTATTACGTTATCACGAGGCAGGAGCCTGTATATTACTTCTGCGGAATCACCAGGTAGTAGCCTGTGTATTCTACGTTATCACGAAGCAGGAGCCTGTATTGTGTCTTACGTTATCACGAGGCAGGAGCCTGTATTGTGTCTAATGTTATCACGAGGCATGAGCCTGTACATCGTCTTACGTTATCACGAGGCAGGAGCCTGTATATTACGTTACGTTATCACGAGGCAGGAGTCTGTATATTGTACTACGTTATCACGAGGCAGGAGCCTGTATATTACTTCTGCGGAATCACCAGGTAGTAGCCTGTGTATTCTACGTTATCACGAGGCAGGAGCCTGCATTGTGTCTTACGTTATCACGAGGCAGGAGCCTGTATTGTGTCTTACGTTATCACGATGCAGGAGCCTGTACATTGTCTTACGTTATTACGAGGCAGGAGCCTGTATATTGTATTACGTTATCACGAGGCAGGAGCCTGTATATTGTACTACGTTATCACGAGGCAGGAGCCTGTATATTACTTCTGCGGAATCACCAGGTAGTAGCCTGTGTAGTGTGTATTCTACGTTATCACGAGGCAGTAGCCTGCATTGTGTCTTACGTTATCACGAGGCAGGAGCCTGTATTGTGTCTTACGTTATCACGATGCAGGAGCCTGTACATTGTCTTACGTTATCACGAGGCAGGAGCCTGTATATTGTATTACGTTATCACGAGGCAGGAGCCTGTATATTGTATTACGTTATCACGAGGCAGGAGCCTGTATATTACTTCTGCGGAATCACCAGGTAGTAGCCTGTGTATTCTACGTTATCACGAGGCAGGAGCCTGTATTGTGTCTTACGTTATCACGAGGCAGGAGCCTGTATTGCGTCTTACGTTATCACGAGGCATGAGCCTGTACATTGTCTTACGTTATCACGAGGCAGGAGCCTGTATATTACGTTACGTTATCACGAGGCAGGAGCCTGTATATTGTATTACGTTATCACGAGGCAGGAGCCTGTATATTACTTCTGCGGAATCACCAGGTAAGTAGCCTGTGTACTCTACGTTATCACGAGGCAGGAGCCTGTATTGTGTCTTACGGTATCACGAGGCAGGAGCCTGTACATTGTCTTACGTTATCACGAGGCAGGAGCCTGTATATTACGTTACGTTATCACGAGGCAGGAGCCTGTATATTGTATTACGTTATCACGAGGCAGGAGCCTGTATATTGTGTTACGTTATCACGAGGCAGGAGCCTGTATATTTCTTCTGCGGAATCACCAGGTAGTAGCCTGTGTATTCTACGTTATCACGAGGCAGGAGCCTGTATTGTGTCTTACGTTATCACGATGCAGGAGCCTGTACATTGTCTTACGTTATCACGAGGCAGGAGCCTGTACATTGTATTACGTTATCACGAGGCAGGAGCCTGTATATTACGTTACGTTATCACGAGGCAGGAGCCTGTATATTGTATTACGTTATCACGAGCCAGGAGCCTGTATATTACTTCTGCGGAATCACCAGGTAGTAGCCTGTGTATTCTACGTTATCACGAGGCAGGAGCCTGTATTGTGTCTTACGTTATCACGAGGCAGGAGCCTGTATTGTGTCTTACGTTATCACGAGGCATGAGCCTGTACATTGTCTTACGTTATCACGAGGCAGGAGCCTGTATATTACGTTACGTTATCACGAGGCAGGAGCCTGTAAATTGTATTACGTTATCACGAGGCAGGAGCCTGTATATTACTTCTGCGGAATCACCAGGTAGTAGCCTGTGTATTCTACGTTATCACGAGGCAGTAGCCTGCATTGTGTCTTACGTTATCACGAGGCAGGAGCCTGTATTGTGTCTTACGTTATCACGAGGCAGGAGCCTGTATTGTGTCTTACGTTATCACGAGGCAGGAGCCTGTATTGTGTCTTACGTTATCACGAGGCAGGAGCCTGCATTGTGTCTTACGTTATCACGAGGCAGGAGCCTGTATTGTGTCTTACGTTATCACGAGGCAGGAGCCTGTATTGTGTCTTACGTTATCACGAGGCAGTAGCCTGCATTGTGTCTTACGTTATCACGAGGCAGGAGCCTGTATTGTGTCTTACGTTATCACGAGGCAGGAGCCTGTATATTGTATTACGTTATCACGATGCAGGAGCCTGTATTGTGTCTTACGTTATCACGAGGCAGGAGCCTGTATTGTGTCTTACGTTATCACGAGGCATGAGCCTGTACATTGTCTCACGTTATCACGAGGCAGGAGCCTGTATATTACGTTACGTTATCACGAGGCAGGAGCCTTTTTGTTGTCTTACGTTATCATGAGTCATGAGCATGTACATTGTCTTACGTTATCACGAGGCAGGAGCCTGTATATTACTTTAACGTTTTCAAGAGGCAAGAGCCTCTACATTGTCTTACGTTATCACGTGGAGTGAGCCTGTATATTACTTTTACGTTATTACGAGGCTGGAGCTTCTTTTCGACTTTTACGTTATCACGAGGCAGGAGCCTGTATTATGTCTGACGCTATCACGAGGGATGAGCCTGTATTGTGTCTTACGTTATCACGAGGCAGGAGCCTGTATATTGCATTACGTTATCACGAGGCAGGAGCCTGTGTATTGTATTACGTTATCACGAGGCAGGAGCCTGTATATTACCTCTGCGGAATCACCAGGTAGTAGCCTGTGTATTCTCCTACGTTATCACGTGGCAGGAGTCTGCATAATACATTTACGCTATCACAAGTCAGGAGCCTGTACATTGTCTTAAATTATCGCGAGGCAAGAGCCTATAATACTTTTACGTTATCACGAGGCAGGAACCTGTATATTCTCTTATGTCATCAGGAGAAAGGGCCTGTATGTTGTCTTAAGTCATCAAGAGACAGGGCCCTAGTAGATAGGAGATACAGGAACTGGCGCATTCGCTAGGTGTCGTTCTGAAAGCTTTAAACCCATACAACGAGTGAATCTGAAACCGGAGTTGACGCATTCGCCAGGCGGCGTTCTGAAAGCTTAAAAACCGTTACAAAGAGTGAATCTGAAACCCCAACCCGTTGGTGCTATCAAGGGCCTGCCAGAGGGAATGGAATGGTCATTCAGGGTAAAGAAAGATTACCAACGTTTGCTGCCGGCCGAGAACCTCCCACGAGGCCGGCCCAAACCGGGTCATTTTTCAATTTAAATAAAAGAATCTGTTGTGGTATACATAAAAACATAATGTTAGGGCAAAACTTTTGCAAATGGCTTATGATAGGCAAACAAAATCTCTGCCCTCGTAGATGCATTGGGGAGTATTGTTTCAAACATTTAGCACAGCTGCGAAATGGCTACGAGACAAGACCATGCGCCAAATGTGGAAGGGGAATCAAAAACCACTTAGGTGAGTGTATACGTTGTGATTATTACGTCATAAAATCAAGAGTTCGACGCTGCGGACTAACCCGTGAATTCGAGAAAGAATGGAAAAGACTAGCGAACATAGTAGTAGAGTAAAAAATTCTCTATTAAAGAAAGGATTCCGTTATTGTATTGAGATAATACAGATGAGCAAGCGACAATCGAATATCTAGTAAACAAAATTTCATTTTAAACAAACGATTCCGTTATTGTATTAAGAAAAAGTTTGTCATAGTAATATAAAATAATTTATAATTATGGCATTTTCTGCGAATGAAAAAATTGAACAATTGTTGGGTGAGTTTACTGGTCCCCCAGCTCTTCGAGCTGTTCTACAGAATATCTTAGACGAACCTATCCCAGATGCAGTCAAAAGGCGCTTACTACAGCCACTGCTTCCAAGGCCAATTCCTCCAGGGCGCAAGCATAGAGGGGCAAAACGTAAAGCCCTTCTGGCAGAATTCGACCCTCTCCTAATTAAGAAGGATGGAGGTGGGCCACCACCATTTCTAGTGCACAAAGAGCTCGCCAATCAGCATCTGAGAGACTTCCGCGCAGAAGTACCTCTTAACAACAGGCTGGAAGGAGATGCGTTGGCTTTCTTGAGTGCAATGGAGCAGAACATCGAGGCACAGCTAAACGAAGAGCTCTTGAGAAATGGCGGTTTGAAATACTCACAAGTGTTGACTGTTGATTTGGAAAAGTTGGCACCGACCGTTGATAATGTGTATGGTGGCAACACGCCCCCCGGCATCATTACCAACACCGCCTACTTTCGAAGCACAGCAGCACCAATTACCAATGCGGGTAAAATCCAAGGGGCTATACGGAAGGCCAAGGCCGAAATACTAAAACTCCTCGAGGATTACACCAATGAGGGGTCGGGGTGGAGGGCGAGGCGGGTCGTGGCGCTAGACCTCAGTTTTGCAAGATATAAGCCTTTCCGAGGCAAGAGCTATTTTCCAACACCGAAGTATATCCCCTATCATTCAGTCGTTAATGTAAAGAATGAAGACAACCGGTGCTTCGAGTGGGCCATTCTAAGCGCAATGTATCCAGTAGATAAGGACCCTCAACGCCCAACTAAGTATCGTGCCCACCTCCTCGAGCTAAACTTCGACGGAATAGAATTTCCAGTGAAGGTCACAGATGTCGGCAAGTTCGAGCGTCAGAACCCGATGGTGTCCGTATCGGTCTTCGGATGGAATGAAGGGCTGTACCCGATTTATGTCTCAAAGCAGACCAATAGAGACTATAATATCGATCTTCTACTATTAGTTAAAGGTGAGGATTACCACTACGTCTGGATTAAAGACCTTGGCCGAATTCTTCATCAAAATAGCAAAGACAAGCACAAGAAACACCCATGTCGTCGCTGCCTACACATATTCTGTAGACAAGACTTGCTGGATGCCCATATCACAGATTGCCAGGGCATCAGTGAGAAGCCTCAGCGGATTGAGATGCCAAAAGAGGATGAAAATATCCTAAAATTCCAGAACCATCACAAACAGATGCGCACTCCGTATATTATTTACGCGGACTTCGAGGCTCTAAACATACCAGTCGAAGGTGCAGCCATGAACCCCAACGAGAGCAACACTAGAAAGATAGCTGAGCAGAAACCATGTAGTTTTTGTTATATAGTAGTTCGATGCGACGGTCGCACGAAGAAGCCGGTGCTGTATCGTGGAGAGAACGCTGTGCAAGAGTTCCTACAACGACTACAAGGCGAGCTAGCCACTATCAAACAAAGGCTGGCCACCCCAGCTAAGATGGTTATGTCAGCAGTTGATCGCCAATCATTCCGCGAGGCTACTGAATGTCATATCTGCGGAGAAACGCTCGAAGAGGATAGAGTTCGCGACCACTGTCACATTACCGGTAAGTACCGAGGTGCCGCTCACAACGCCTGCAACCTCAAACTTCGAATATATCCCGATAAGTGTAAGGTACCGGTGGTCCTCCACAATCTGCGAGGCTATGACAGTCATCTCATCATGCAGGCGATAGGTAGCTGTGAGGCCGCACAGGATGAAAAAACTGAAATTAACTGCATCCCAAACAATATGGAGAAATACATGACATTCAACATAGGGCAACTACAGTTCATCGACAGCCTCCAGTTTCTAAACAGCTCGTTGGATAAATTATCAGGAAACCTATCACTGGAAGATCTTAAAGTCACAACGACATATATAAACGAAAACTTTCTTCACAATGAAAGGACAAAATTAGATCTGTTGAGGCGAAAGGGCGTATATTGTTACGAGCACATTGACGATTACCACCGCTTCGAAGAAGACCGACTTCCACCCAAAGAAGCGTTCTACAGCAGGCTGTCCAGAGAGAACATCTCTGATGAGGATTATCAACACGCTCAAAGAGTATGGGATGAATTCGAATGTAAGACTCTGGGTGACTATCACGACTTGTATCTCCGTACGGATGTACTCCTACTAGCCGATGTATTCGAGACCTTCAGATCCACATCGATGAAACACTACAGTCTGGACCCGGCTAACTACTTCAGCCTGCCAGGAATGGCCTGGGACGCTTTGCTGAAAAAGACGAAAATCGAGCTCGAACTTCTCACCGATATAGACATGCACTTATTTGTAGAGAACGGTCTCCGAGGTGGAATTTCGATGGTATCTAAGCGCTTCGCAAAGGCTAACAATCCGCAATGCCCAGATCACGATACCACGAAGCCAGACAACTGGATCATGTACCTCGATGCTAATAACCTCTATGGCTGGGCGATGCAACAGTCATTGCCAGTTGGAGGATTTAGCTGGGAAAGTCCAACTCTCGATGAAGTGTTGGAAACTCCAGACGACGCGCCTGAAGGCTTCCTGCTCGAAGTCGATCTCGAGTACCCGGAGCACCTCCACGAATCACATAGCGACTATCCCCTAGCACCGGAGACCCTGACAGTCCAAGAGGAGTGGTTGAGTGACTATCAGAATGTGCTTATGAACGAGTTGGGAGGCAAGTTCACAAAGCATGTGAAGTTAGTACCAAGCCTGCGACCTAAGGAGCGGTATGTGGTCCATTATAGAAATCTCAAACTATATCACTCGTTGGGGCTGCGAGTTTCTAAGATCCATCGTGCCATTAAATTTAGACAGGAGGCGTGGATGGCTCCATATATCGAGATGAATACAAAATTGAGGGCGAAGGCAACGTCGGAGTTTGAGAAGGATTTCTTCAAACTGGCTAATAATGCGGTCTTTGGAAAGACCATGGAAAATCTTAGAAAAAGAATCAGAGTTAACCTGGTACCGACCTCAAAAGTTGACAAACTTCGTAAACTAATTGCTGACCCGGCCTACATATCACACAAAATCTTCAACGACCAACTCGCCGCGGTTCACAGTTTGAAGAACAAGCTCAAGTTAAACAGACCTGTATATGTCGGCCAGGCTGTCCTCGACCTCAGCAAGCATCTGATGTACGACTTCTGGTACAACGATGTGAAAAACGAGTACGGAGAAAAAGCCCAGTTGCTATACACAGACACTGACAGCCTGTTATTTCAGGTGGAAACTCCGAACGCCTATGCCGATATGTGGAACAAAAAGCACCTATACGACTTTAGTGAGTTTCCTAGAGACAGCCCATACTACGACGTCGAGAACAAGAAAGTCGTGGGCAAGTTCAAGGATGAATGTAACGGAGTGGCCATCGCCGAATTCGTAGGATTGCGTCCGAAGATGTACTCGATCTTAAAATCGGGCGGCTCAGAGATCAGGAAAGCAAAAGGTGTTCAGAGAGCAGTTGTGAAGAAGGATCTGCACCACGAGCTATACAAGGAGTGCCTGTTCGAACGAGAAGAGATGCGGCACACACAAGTCGTGATTAGAAGCCACGACCACCAGATCGGAGTGTACGAGCAGAATAAGATCAGCCTCTCTCCATTAGACACAAAAAAGTGGATATCTCCGGACGGGATAACAACGCTGGCATATGGGCACTACAAAATCAACGACGGTTGAGTATTCTATCGGGGGGTAGCTCAGTGCCCATAGGCACCAGAAGCAGCTCCTCACGTACAAAACCGCGGCCAGGCCCATCAACTAGATGGTATAAAGCCGGTTTACCAGCCTGCCGAACAACATCCAAAATAGCGTGGATGGTGAGCGACCAGTTAGGATCGGTGGCACGTTTGCTTCCACCTTCGAGCTCGCCGGGAGCGTACAAATAGCGGACGAGAACGTCGTGTCCGAGAATAGGCTCATCCATTCCCCACAAACGAGTTTTCATTTGTGAATGAGAGGGCTTCTGTGTCACTTTAGCAGCTTTCATCGCTTCAACCGGCTTCATGTCGAGCAAGCGCGTCGGCTCATCGTTTAGTGTAGCTACAACTTCGGGCAATCGTCGAACCCATTCCACTGACCGTTCGGATGACCCCCTTGCAGCCAGGAGCAATTCCTGAGCGTACTGGGCACCGAAAAGTCGCTCAGCTAGAGTACGGTTAAAGCGTTCAACGATGCCCTGTTGGCGATGATTTCCAGCCTCCCCGCGTCTTACAAGAACGTCGTGCTTCGTCAGCAACGGTGTAAAATCACCCATAAATTCCCGTCCAGGATCGACCTGAAAAAGTCGAGGCCAAGTTAGAGGGCCCCGCTTATAGATCCGGCTTAAAGCGGCGGCGACTTCGGTCGCACTTTTGTTGATCAACGGTTCGGCTTCTTTGTATCGTGACGCAACATCAACAACAGTGAGAGCGTATTTATAAGTCTTTCGACCTACTTTATCGTGAGGTAAAAACAAGAGATCGGCTTGGTGTACGGAGTTTGGTCGTTTTTCGTCAAACTTTGGACGCGGTATGCGGCGCGGAACGGGAAGATAAATCTGCCACACCGCTTGTTTCTTCAGCCAACCACGAGCCTCGGTCTCGGAAACTTTGGCGGCTGAGGCTAGTTTCTTCACCGCAGCCTTACCTCGCCAGTAACCTCTAGGGCTGTAATAGACGGCTGAAAGGTGCTTAGACATTTCAGTAATACTATATATTACAAACAGGTAAACACATACACAAATGAATTTCATTTGCGTTTTCGCTGGCTCGTTCTGACACCCATCCCCAGCCTCGACTTCGCTGACATAATGGCCGATACCAGCCGCGCATCCTTCTTCTCATAATCCGGAGTTTCATCGGTGAGTGCGATCTTCGACGCGGCTGCAGCGAGGATGTCATCTGCGTGGTTACGCCCCGGAGTATCTTTATGAACTGCGTAAGCCACATCATGGTGGAGACACGCACGGTCGAGTTGATTAACACCGTGATATCGCTGTGACAGCCGTTTATCGAGTTTTGTGAATGGTCCACAGTAAGAGTACTTTCCTGTGTTCTGAAAAGAACCTCCCGGATTATCTTCCGAAGACATACCGGATGGAAGGCTCATATGCATCTCAGGCAGAGGAAGAGCGTTGAGGGCCCTATTCAGTAAAGAACCTCCAGTCTTTCGCACTTTAGAAGGCAAAATTTGGCTCTTCTTTGCACCGCAGACGGCACAGGTTCCCTTCTTGGCTGGCCGACCGTTTCGTAACTCGACGATTGTTTCATTTGAAGTCTCAGTATGTTTCTTACATCGTAGGCAATACATTGTGTTCGTTGAATACAATCATAACTCGTTGTCTCTATATGGAAATAACAAATTTTGACCTCGAAGCCGACGATGGGAAAAAACACCACCATTGGTTGTTGCCATCAAGCATACGATGCATAATCTGTGGGCCTAGCGGATGTGGAAAAACAAACCTACTACTCAACCTCCTTCTGAAGAAGGGGTACCTACGTTTTGACCGGCTCTATCTATACTCAAAGTCTCTGGGACAGGAAAAATATCAGTTCCTCCGGGACTGGGTTACAGAGTTGGAAAAAGTTGCCGGGAAGGAAGTGGCTTCCTTTCACTCTTGCTCAGATGAAATAGTTCCAGTTGAATCATTAAATAAGAATGCCAGAAGCCTTCTAGTGTTCGATGACGTTATGCTTGAAAAACAGTCGCCCATCGAAAGGTATTTCACTATGGGTCGACACGGTGGCGCGGACTGCTTCTACTTAACGCAGAATTATTTTCGAATTCCGAAGCAAGCGATCCGTGACAATGCTAATCTTATCGTCCTCTTCAACCAAGACAGCAAAAATTTGCGAGCCATTCACGATACGTTCGTAGGCGGCGACATGTCTTTCGATGAGTTCCGTACGTTCTTCAGCGAGTGTGCTGCCCAGCCATATGGATTCGCAGTCATAGATTTGACGTCCAAAGTGTACGATGGAAAATATCGTTGCGGGTTCGATCGCTTCTATAAGCCGAAGGCAAGTATTTAAAGACACGATATAGACAACATATAGTCGACATACAACCACGATGTGGACAAAGGTTTCTTCTAAACAGGAGCGAGACGCGTTAACTCAGGATTACTTAGCTCGCAGAAATCGATTGAGACAGCGTTTCGTGGATGAGAAGCTCGGAGAGGCAAACCTTCAGTACGATGCGGCAAAGCTTTTCAAACCAATATCCACAGCCACGGCTGAATCCCAGGCGGCTACGTCCAAGGAGCTGCAGAAAGTTACCAGCGCTTTACAGGATTTGCCGGCGCAGATTTCAGAGTCTGCTAATTTTAACCCGATAGCGGCGTTGTTCGGTGATTCCGTTGGAGCAACTGCTCCAACGGCTATTCCGGCGATTGCGGCACACCCCGCTCAGGAAGCATTGCTCGTCCACCCAAACAGACATCTCAACGTCGATGCAATCAGGCGGCACGGTTTTACCCCTCCGAGCGAGCTCGACCTGAACGACACGGCAGCTGTGAAACAGATAATCGAAGGCGTAAATTATTATAATCGCCACACCCTGGGCAAAGAGAAAAGGAAGGCCAATAAGAACGGAGACGAAGAAAAGGTACATGCGCTGGCCGTAGATATCGGCGTCCTACAGGACTACAGAGATCGAATTCGTTTGCTATTGAAAGGCCACGCCCTCACTAAAAAAGGAAAGGGTTTCAGTGTTCCAGCCGTTCCTCTGAAATTACAAGGTAACGCCTTGGGTGAGCTCTCCGTTGACCCCGTCGCGTTGTCTGCCGGTAGACTGAGAGTGTTTAAAGGTGGGAACCTCGTGCTCGAAGCTCCTGCCGATGAGTCATTGTTCAGCCTGTTAACGAAACGCTTCGTTAAGACTAAGCAATATTCGCCTCAGGCAATTGAAACTTTCAAAAAGCTCGTACAGATGTCTGGTCTGCCTATTCATGGCCGGAAAAGTAAAAAGTTCCAGCTGATTCGAGGCGGCGCGGTGCAATTTTACAACGATCCAAACGCCCTGGTAGAGAGGTTGCAGCTTTTGGTGGCCTCTAGGGCCGCGGGAAACACAGGTCTCGGCAACGAAATCTCCGCCATTCTTGACGAGTTACTGCGTTCCGGTGCGATCTCCAAAGAGCTGGCACTCGAATTGAATAGAAACATGCTCATAAAATAAAGTACACAAGATGGAACGCTCGGAGAAACTGCTCGAGGAAATTCGAGACCTTTTGCAGCCTAAGGAAAATTTTAGTATAGTTGTTTCCTCAGATACTACAGGGTGGACCACGGCTTTCTCACCGCCGCTGTACCTGGATCCAAAAAGACGCTTTGAGCTTGCTTTGGTCAATCTTGAAACCTATAATTCGATTCCGAACATTGACAGTTCAAATAACAAGTTCGTCTACAGCTCCACCAATGGACAGACCTGGAAGACGATCATTTTACCCGACGGAAGCTACGAGATCGCACAGATTAATTATGAAATCAGCCGGCAGTTAGAAATGCAAAATCCGCCGCCGCCAGGTGTTGCCCAACTCAGCTTTGATTCTCCTATTACTGTAGGAGCTATAGGTTTCAAGATTGACCAAAGCAAGCTCAAAGCGTCTTTTTGGATCCAGGTACAGCGGCGGTGAGAAAGCCGTGGTCCACCCTGTAGTATCTGAGGAAACAACTATACTAAAATTTTCCTTAGGCTGCAAAAGGTCTCGAATTTCCTCGAGCAGTTTCTCCGAGCGTTCCATCTTGTGTACTTTATTTTATGAGCATGTTTCTATTCAATTCGAGTGCCAGCTCTTTGGAGATCGCACCGGAACGCAGTAACTCGTCAAGAATGGCGGAGATTTCGTTGCCGAGACCTGTGTTTCCCGCGGCCCTAGAGGCCACCAAAAGCTGCAACCTCTCTACCAGGGCGTTTGGATCGTTGTAAAATTGCACCGCGCCGCCTCGAATCAGCTGGAACTTTTTACTTTTCCGGCCATGAATAGGCAGACCAGACATCTGTACGAGCTTTTTGAAAGTTTCAATTGCCTGAGGCGAATATTGCTTAGTCTTAACGAAGCGTTTCGTTAACAGGCTGAACAATGACTCATCGGCAGGAGCTTCGAGCACGAGGTTCCCACCTTTAAACACTCTCAGTCTACCGGCAGACAACGCGACGGGGTCAACGGAGAGCTCACCCAAGGCGTTACCTTGTAATTTCAGAGGAACGGCTGGAACACTGAAACCCTTTCCTTTTTTAGTGAGGGCGTGGCCTTTCAATAGCAAACGAATTCGATCTCTGTAGTCCTGTAGGACGCCGATATCTACGGCCAGCGCATGTACCTTTTCTTCGTCTCCGTTCTTATTGGCCTTCCTTTTCTCTTTGCCCAGGGTGTGGCGATTATAATAATTTACGCCTTCGATTATCTGTTTCACAGCTGCCGTGTCGTTCAGGTCGAGCTCGCTCGGAGGGGTAAAACCGTGCCGCCTGATTGCATCGACGTTGAGATGTCTGTTTGGGTGGACGAGCAATGCTTCCTGAGCGGGGTGTGCCGCAATCGCCGGAATAGCCGTTGGAGCAGTTGCTCCAACGGAATCACCGAACAACGCCGCTATCGGGTTAAAATTAGCAGACTCTGAAATCTGCGCCGGCAAATCCTGTAAAGCGCTGGTAACTTTCTGCAGCTCCTTGGACGTAGCCGCCTGGGATTCAGCCGTGGCTGTGGATATTGGTTTGAAAAGCTTTGCCGCATCGTACTGAAGGTTTGCCTCTCCGAGCTTCTCATCCACGAAACGCTGTCTCAATCGATTTCTGCGAGCTAAGTAATCCTGAGTTAACGCGTCTCGCTCCTGTTTAGAAGAAACCTTTGTCCACATCGTGGTTGTATGTCGACTATATGTTGTCTATATCGTGTCTTTAAATACTTGCCTTCGGCTTATAGAAGCGATCGAACCCGCAACGATATTTTCCATCGTACACTTTGGACGTCAAATCTATGACTGCGAATCCATATGGCTGGGCAGCACACTCGCTGAAGAACGTACGGAACTCATCGAAAGACATGTCGCCGCCTACGAACGTATCGTGAATGGCTCGCAAATTTTTGCTGTCTTGGTTGAAGAGGACGATAAGATTAGCATTGTCACGGATCGCTTGCTTCGGAATTCGAAAATAATTCTGCGTTAAGTAGAAGCAGTCCGCGCCACCGTGTCGACCCATAGTGAAATACCTTTCGATGGGCGACTGTTTTTCAAGCATAACGTCATCGAACACTAGAAGGCTTCTGGCATTCTTATTTAATGATTCAACTGGAACTATTTCATCTGAGCAAGAGTGAAAGGAAGCCACTTCCTTCCCGGCAACTTTTTCCAACTCTGTAACCCAGTCCCGGAGGAACTGATATTTTTCCTGTCCCAGAGACTTTGAGTATAGATAGAGCCGGTCAAAACGTAGGTACCCCTTCTTCAGAAGGAGGTTGAGTAGTAGGTTTGTTTTTCCACATCCGCTAGGCCCACAGATTATGCATCGTATGCTTGATGGCAACAACCAATGGTGGTGTTTTTTCCCATCGTCGGCTTTGAGGTCAAAATTTGTTATTTCCATATAGAGACAACGAGTTATGATTGTATTCAACGAACACAATGTATTGCCTACGATGTAAGAAACATACTGAGACTTCAAATGAAACAATCGTCGAGTTACGAAACGGTCGGCCAGCCAAGAAGGGAACCTGTGCCGTCTGCGGTGCAAAGAAGAGCCAAATTTTGCCTTCTAAAGTGCGAAAGACTGGAGGTTCTTTACTGAATAGGGCCCTCAACGCTCTTCCTCTGCCTGAGATGCATATGAGCCTTCCATCCGGTATGTCTTCGGAAGATAATCCGGGAGGTTCTTTTCAGAACACAGGAAAGTACTCTTACTGTGGACCATTCACAAAACTCGATAAACGGCTGTCACAGCGATATCACGGTGTTAATCAACTCGACCGTGCGTGTCTCCACCATGATGTGGCTTACGCAGTTCATAAAGATACTCCGGGGCGTAACCACGCAGATGACATCCTCGCTGCAGCCGCGTCGAAGATCGCACTCACCGATGAAACTCCGGATTATGAGAAGAAGGATGCGCGGCTGGTATCGGCCATTATGTCAGCGAAGTCGAGGCTGGGGATGGGTGTCAGAACGAGCCAGCGAAAACGCAAATGAAATTCATTTGTGTATGTGTTTACCTGTTTGTAATATATAGTATTACTGAAATGTCTAAGCACCTTTCAGCCGTCTATTACAGCCCTAGAGGTTACTGGCGAGGTAAGGCTGCGGTGAAGAAACTAGCCTCAGCCGCCAAAGTTTCCGAGACCGAGGCTCGTGGTTGGCTGAAGAAACAAGCGGTGTGGCAGATTTATCTTCCCGTTCCGCGCCGCACACCGCGTCCAAAGTTTGACGAAAAACGACCAAACTCCGTACACCAAGCCGATCTCTTGTTTTTACCTCACGATAAAGTAGGTCGAAAGACTTATAAATACGCTCTCACTGTTGTTGATGTTGCGTCACGATACAAAGAAGCCGAACCGTTGATCAACAAAAGTGCGACCGAAGTCGCCGCCGCTTTAAGCCGGATCTATAAGCGGGGCCCTCTAACTTGGCCTCGACTTTTTCAGGTCGATCCTGGACGGGAATTTATGGGTGATTTTACACCGTTGCTGACGAAGCACGACGTTCTTGTAAGACGCGGGGAGGCTGGAAATCATCGCCAACAGGGCATCGTTGAACGCTTTAACCGTACTCTAGCTGAGCGACTTTTCGGTGCCCAGTACGCTCAGGAATTGCTCCTGGCTGCAAGGGGGTCATCCGAACGGTCAGTGGAATGGGTTCGACGATTGCCCGAAGTTGTAGCTACACTAAACGATGAGCCGACGCGCTTGCTCGACATGAAGCCGGTTGAAGCGATGAAAGCTGCTAAAGTGACACAGAAGCCCTCTCATTCACAAATGAAAACTCGTTTGTGGGGAATGGATGAGCCTATTCTCGGACACGACGTTCTCGTCCGCTATTTGTACGCTCCCGGCGAGCTCGAAGGTGGAAGCAAACGTGCCACCGATCCTAACTGGTCGCTCACCATCCACGCTATTTTGGATGTTGTTCGGCAGGCTGGCAAACCGGCTTTATACCATCTAGTTGATGGGCCTGGCCGCGGTTTTGTACGTGAGGAGCTGCTTCTGGTGCCTATGGGCACTGAGCTACCCCCCGATAGAATACTCAACCGTCGTTGATTTTGTAGTGCCCATATGCCAGCGTTGTTATCCCGTCCGGAGATATCCACTTTTTTGTGTCTAATGGAGAGAGGCTGATCTTATTCTGCTCGTACACTCCGATCTGGTGGTCGTGGCTTCTAATCACGACTTGTGTGTGCCGCATCTCTTCTCGTTCGAACAGGCACTCCTTGTATAGCTCGTGGTGCAGATCCTTCTTCACAACTGCTCTCTGAACACCTTTTGCTTTCCTGATCTCTGAGCCGCCCGATTTTAAGATCGAGTACATCTTCGGACGCAATCCTACGAATTCGGCGATGGCCACTCCGTTACATTCATCCTTGAACTTGCCCACGACTTTCTTGTTCTCGACGTCGTAGTATGGGCTGTCTCTAGGAAACTCACTAAAGTCGTATAGGTGCTTTTTGTTCCACATATCGGCATAGGCGTTCGGAGTTTCCACCTGAAATAACAGGCTGTCAGTGTCTGTGTATAGCAACTGGGCTTTTTCTCCGTACTCGTTTTTCACATCGTTGTACCAGAAGTCGTACATCAGATGCTTGCTGAGGTCGAGGACAGCCTGGCCGACATATACAGGTCTGTTTAACTTGAGCTTGTTCTTCAAACTGTGAACCGCGGCGAGTTGGTCGTTGAAGATTTTGTGTGATATGTAGGCCGGGTCAGCAATTAGTTTACGAAGTTTGTCAACTTTTGAGGTCGGTACCAGGTTAACTCTGATTCTTTTTCTAAGATTTTCCATGGTCTTTCCAAAGACCGCATTATTAGCCAGTTTGAAGAAATCCTTCTCAAACTCCGACGTTGCCTTCGCCCTCAATTTTGTATTCATCTCGATATATGGAGCCATCCACGCCTCCTGTCTAAATTTAATGGCACGATGGATCTTAGAAACTCGCAGCCCCAACGAGTGATATAGTTTGAGATTTCTATAATGGACCACATACCGCTCCTTAGGTCGCAGGCTTGGTACTAACTTCACATGCTTTGTGAACTTGCCTCCCAACTCGTTCATAAGCACATTCTGATAGTCACTCAACCACTCCTCTTGGACTGTCAGGGTCTCCGGTGCTAGGGGATAGTCGCTATGTGATTCGTGGAGGTGCTCCGGGTACTCGAGATCGACTTCGAGCAGGAAGCCTTCAGGCGCGTCGTCTGGAGTTTCCAACACTTCATCGAGAGTTGGACTTTCCCAGCTGAATCCTCCAACTGGCAATGACTGTTGCATCGCCCAGCCATAGAGGTTATTAGCATCGAGGTACATGATCCAGTTGTCTGGCTTCGTGGTATCGTGATCTGGGCATTGCGGATTGTTAGCCTTTGCGAAGCGCTTAGATACCATCGAAATTCCACCTCGGAGACCGTTCTCTACAAATAAGTGCATGTCTATATCGGTGAGAAGTTCGAGCTCGATTTTCGTCTTTTTCAGCAAAGCGTCCCAGGCCATTCCTGGCAGGCTGAAGTAGTTAGCCGGGTCCAGACTGTAGTGTTTCATCGATGTGGATCTGAAGGTCTCGAATACATCGGCTAGTAGGAGTACATCCGTACGGAGATACAAGTCGTGATAGTCACCCAGAGTCTTACATTCGAATTCATCCCATACTCTTTGAGCGTGTTGATAATCCTCATCAGAGATGTTCTCTCTGGACAGCCTGCTGTAGAACGCTTCTTTGGGTGGAAGTCGGTCTTCTTCGAAGCGGTGGTAATCGTCAATGTGCTCGTAACAATATACGCCCTTTCGCCTCAACAGATCTAATTTTGTCCTTTCATTGTGAAGAAAGTTTTCGTTTATATATGTCGTTGTGACTTTAAGATCTTCCAGTGATAGGTTTCCTGATAATTTATCCAACGAGCTGTTTAGAAACTGGAGGCTGTCGATGAACTGTAGTTGCCCTATGTTGAATGTCATGTATTTCTCCATATTGTTTGGGATGCAGTTAATTTCAGTTTTTTCATCCTGTGCGGCCTCACAGCTACCTATCGCCTGCATGATGAGATGACTGTCATAGCCTCGCAGATTGTGGAGGACCACCGGTACCTTACACTTATCGGGATATATTCGAAGTTTGAGGTTGCAGGCGTTGTGAGCGGCACCTCGGTACTTACCGGTAATGTGACAGTGGTCGCGAACTCTATCCTCTTCGAGCGTTTCTCCGCAGATATGACATTCAGTAGCCTCGCGGAATGATTGGCGATCAACTGCTGACATAACCATCTTAGCTGGGGTGGCCAGCCTTTGTTTGATAGTGGCTAGCTCGCCTTGTAGTCGTTGTAGGAACTCTTGCACAGCGTTCTCTCCACGATACAGCACCGGCTTCTTCGTGCGACCGTCGCATCGAACTACTATATAACAAAAACTACATGGTTTCTGCTCAGCTATCTTTCTAGTGTTGCTCTCGTTGGGGTTCATGGCTGCACCTTCGACTGGTATGTTTAGAGCCTCGAAGTCCGCGTAAATAATATACGGAGTGCGCATCTGTTTGTGATGGTTCTGGAATTTTAGGATATTTTCATCCTCTTTTGGCATCTCAATCCGCTGAGGCTTCTCACTGATGCCCTGGCAATCTGTGATATGGGCATCCAGCAAGTCTTGTCTACAGAATATGTGTAGGCAGCGACGACATGGGTGTTTCTTGTGCTTGTCTTTGCTATTTTGATGAAGAATTCGGCCAAGGTCTTTAATCCAGACGTAGTGGTAATCCTCACCTTTAACTAATAGTAGAAGATCGATATTATAGTCTCTATTGGTCTGCTTTGAGACATAAATCGGGTACAGCCCTTCATTCCATCCGAAGACCGATACGGACACCATCGGGTTCTGACGCTCGAACTTGCCGACATCTGTGACCTTCACTGGAAATTCTATTCCGTCGAAGTTTAGCTCGAGGAGGTGGGCACGATACTTAGTTGGGCGTTGAGGGTCCTTATCTACTGGATACATTGCGCTTAGAATGGCCCACTCGAAGCACCGGTTGTCTTCATTCTTTACATTAACGACTGAATGATAGGGGATATACTTCGGTGTTGGAAAATAGCTCTTGCCTCGGAAAGGCTTATATCTTGCAAAACTGAGGTCTAGCGCCACGACCCGCCTCGCCCTCCACCCCGACCCCTCATTGGTGTAATCCTCGAGGAGTTTTAGTATTTCGGCCTTGGCCTTCCGTATAGCCCCTTGGATTTTACCCGCATTGGTAATTGGTGCTGCTGTGCTTCGAAAGTAGGCGGTGTTGGTAATGATGCCGGGGGGCGTGTTGCCACCATACACACTATCAACGGTCGGTGCCAACTTTTCCAAATCAACAGTCAACACTTGTGAGTATTTCAAACCGCCATTTCTCAAGAGCTCTTCGTTTAGCTGTGCCTCGATGTTCTGCTCCATTGCACTCAAGAAAGCCAACGCATCTCCTTCCAGCCTGTTGTTAAGAGGTACTTCTGCGCGGAAGTCTCTCAGATGCTGATTGGCGAGCTCTTTGTGCACTAGAAATGGTGGTGGCCCACCTCCATCCTTCTTAATTAGGAGAGGGTCGAATTCTGCCAGAAGGGCTTTACGTTTTGCCCCTCTATGCTTGCGCCCTGGAGGAATTGGCCTTGGAAGCAGTGGCTGTAGTAAGCGCCTTTTGACTGCATCTGGGATAGGTTCGTCTAAGATATTCTGTAGAACAGCACGAAGAGCTGGGGGACCAGTAAACTCACCCAACAATTGTTCAATTTTTTCATTCGCAGACAATGCCATAATTATAAATTATTTTATATTACTATGACAAACTTTTTCTTAATACAATAACGGAATCGTTTGTTTAAAATGAAATTTTGTTTACTAGATATTCGATTGTCGCTTGCTCATCTGTATTATCTCAATACAATAACGGAATCCTTTCTTTAATAGAGAATTTTTTACTCTACTACTATGTTCGCTAGTCTTTTCCATTCTTTCTCGAATTCACGGGTTAGTCCGCAGCGTCGAACTCTTGATTTTATGACGTAATAATCACAACGTATACACTCACCTAAGTGGTTTTTGATTCCCCTTCCACATTTGGCGCATGGTCTTGTCTCGTAGCCATTTCGCAGCTGTGCTAAATGTTTGAAACAATACTCCCCAATGCATCTACGAGGGCAGAGATTTTGTTTGCCTATCATAAGCCATTTGCAAAAGTTTTGCCCTAACATTATGTTTTTATGTATACCACAACAGATTCTTTTATTTAAATTGAAAAATGACCCGGTTTGGGCCGGCCTCGTGGGAGGTTCTCGGCCGGCAGCAAACGTTGGTAATCTTTCTTTACCCTGAATGACCATTCCATTCCCTCTGGCAGGCCCTTGATAGCACCAACGGGTTGGGGTTTCAGATTCACTCTTTGTAACGGTTTTTAAGCTTTCAGAACGCCGCCTGGCGAATGCGTCAACTCCGGTTTCAGATTCACTCGTTGTATGGGTTTAAAGCTTTCAGAACGACACCTAGCGAATGCGCCAGTTCCTGTATCTCCTATCTACTGCCCTGAAGATTACTTTTGCGTTATTGCGACTCAGGAGCCTGTATATTACTTTTACGTTACTGTCTTAGGTTGTCACGGGCAGGAACCGACATGTCGTTTCGTGATTTTCGATCCTTTCATTGTACGCTTATCGCGTATTCATCTGGTGCAAGGCCATTTTTTATTTGCTTAGTCAAAGTTAAGTTTTACAAGCTGTATTGCACGTCGTCCGTAATACCAATTTCCGCGCATGAAATCGACTTGAAACTAATGAATGTTGTGTGTCATAGCTTTCCAGCCAAATGCTGATCATCTGCCCAACAGTTAGGAGTGAAAGGTAAGCTTAATCTTCAAAGAAAACGTTCTGCTTTTCAACACAGCTAATATTTTACATAAAATAATGCATCTATGAGGAATTCGACTTAAGGAAGCGCTACACAAGATTGCGACTAAGACTGATGTTGTCAGGTTGCACGAAACATACAGGCCCGCCGAGAGGGAGTCGCAAGGGGGGCAAATGCTCAGGGGCCCGGCGATTTTTAGGGGCCCGGCCCGGGCCCGCAATCAACTTTATAAACGATTTTGCTGCAGCTAAATCCAGAAAAGTTGCTTTTTGATTAGCATAAATTTAAAATTAAGAACTGAATCAAATCATAGTTGTATATATAAATATCATTATGTAGGCCTACGGTCGTACATGCGCTTTTATTATTTCATTTTTTTATTTTTCTCTTAAAGCCTAAAGATAGTTTAGAGGCCCGTGACTGCCCTGACTAGGGGCCCGTGACTGCCCTGCCTAGGGGCCCGGAATTTCTGTCGGCGGGCCTGGAAACATATGAAATACTAAAATGAGGAACTATACGCAACAGCATCAGACAGAAATCGTAGAACTCATGCAGATCCATTTTGACACAGATTAATTAGAAAAAATCCTCAAAGAACTTTAAAACTGGTCTTAATTAGGTACATCTAAATGCGTCACTTCTTAGTTCAATATATTTTCGTATAAGCTTACATTACAGGAAACGGAGATCAATTATCGTTAAAATTCGGATGAGCAGTTGCTTTTACAGGTTTACCGAACACAGTACTATGATCGTAATCGTAATTGTGATCTCCTGATTTCTACAGCGCCTAAAACAGTGCAGTCGCCGGAACCAGCTTAACCACAGGCGTTTAGTCAAAAGTAAAAACTGTAGGCAGGTAGGATAAAGATCGGTTCCAGGTCAAAATCTAATAGGGTCAGGCAAGTATGCAGTCAAAGGGGTACGGTGGATTGCATGGGCGGCGATTATGGGGGACGGGGGACATGTTGCCCACCTTTGAGAGTGGGGGGACACGCCATACATTTGTACCCCACATTTTGAAGAAACACCAAAAGGCCAACAAATGTAATTGCGTGTGATAGTTTTGACAGCCTTTTTTGACGAGATGAGGAAAAAATGAAATGTATAAGAAGAAGTGTCCCCCCCCCCCCGAAAAATTATGATAAAGTAGGAAGTAAGAAGAAATTCGTAAGATTGGTAAGAAAGAAATTTTTGGGAGAAGAATTTCTAAAAAGTAAAAACAGTAAAAACATTTAGAGAGAGCGACGACAACATGACGTTCCAAAAAAGTTATCATATTGGTTGGTATATTGGTGCGACCTTGAAAAATGTTGGAAAAAGAGGCGAATGACTTTTTAAAAAAGTCATCAACTTTTTGGGGAGATGAATTCGTAGAAAAAGTCATGAAGTTTTTGTGGAGGAAGGCTAAAATTTGGGGGGGGATATGAATTCCTAAAAAAGGTCATCAACCAGACCATGGGCAACTTTGTCCCCCCCACCTCTCAGACAAGATCGCCGCCACTGGTGGATTGTGTTTCGAATTGATTAGAAAGATTGCCTGGATTGAATGATAAAGAAAATCCCTGATCAGTTGTAATCTTCCTAATGGAATCACCTGAATTGCAAGGCAATAATACTGTCCTCTGCCTTAAAATGAAATTTTAATATAATGCTAGGAAAATATAATCAAATTTTTTTAAATCCTGTAGTTGTTACGGGGTTAAATGACATGTAGGCCTATGCATCGATCTTCCTTCCACCGTCTGCCTTCGATTTATTGTGTAGAGTCGTTTTGACATGGCTAAAGTCTGGTAGAGATTATACTGGGGAGTCTGGGAAACTGTTGCCATTGAACTCCGTGTTAATTACCCGTACTAAAAGTCAAAGACGAAAAGTGTCTAAACTTAACGCTATGAATCTGGAAAGTCGGCGGTTCGAAGCCCGATCGCTGGACACTCGGTAAGTCGTTGACATCGGACAACAAGAAATCCCAGGTGTTTCACCAGAATGGTACAGAAAACCCTTTTAGCACGAGAACATACCAGGTAAAGAGGTTTTTTCCCCGTTGCCCAATCGATGAACACCAAGATATATGGCACAATTGAATGCTAGGCATAAAGTGACTTTTACATCTATCCATTTACGATTCGTTCTTGTCGTCTGCATCGTCATCAGCATGAGCGTCACAATAATCCTCATTATTTATTCATTGCTTTGCATTTATTAGGCGCCACCATCCAGTTGCCAAGCATCGATCGATGGCGCTTATCATTTATGAGTTAAGGACTTCATCATCGTCCCTACACAGTGACCGCCTCAAGGAGGGGGGCTCGATCTGTACTCTCCGCGTTACAAGACAAGCGCCCTAACCAATCGGATAAGTCGCTATCGTCACTATCGTATTCACTGTCATCATCTATATACAGCAGCAGCAGCAGCAGCAGCAGCAGCAGCAGCAGCAGCAGCAGCAGCAGCAGCAGCAGCAGCGGTCGTTCAAGTTTCTTCAGAGATCATCTTATGACTCGAGAATGATGCCGTGTTCAGGTCGTAAAGAACTTCCAACGTACGCACTGATCAACAAGTCTCTACACGTTAACTATCTCATTACCATTGCTTTGTCCATTTAGGACCTCGTCAAAAAGACCGTTTAACCGCCGCTTATGCCTGACAACATTAAACCCTATGACCAAACAGAATGTATCAACAGAAGGTAATATAACCCACTTTCGATAATACAAGAGCTCGATCCACTGCCAATGTTTAGAGCTCACGTTTTGTTTTCTCGTCAGATGTCATACCATAACATTCAGTGATCGATTTCTTACCGAAAACAGAACAAATGAAGATACTTGTAATTCTCGGACATATTTTCTATGGTACAATGACGATGACAAATTCAACAACTCAGTGTTGACGGGTCCTAAACTGTGTATCAAATATTTATAAGTCCTAGGCCTTTACGTCGTTTGGCTTGATATCGAAAAGACACAGGCCTAAACATGTTTTGTACAGAAGATTAGAGCTGAAATATCACTTCCGTCCTAATAATGCGCTTTGCTCGTCCATAAACTTTGGAAATCGCTCCACAATCCTCTGAAATGAACTCCCGTAGGAACTACGAAAATTATCTTATTCAGACTACAGAATCACCATAAAACTGTAAATCTTGCTATATAACTTTTATGCAACTTTTACTTAAAACGCAAAACAATCCTTTCCCTCAAATTCTCTCTTGTTTACTCCTCTTTCCCTTTACCTCTCTCGCCGCTCAAATTCTAAACACCATCCACCGTATCCATCTGACTGTCTACAGTCTGCTTGACCTTGAACCAATTCACACTTTACCTGTTTATCGATTTTATTTTGACTGAGCGCCAAGGGCGTGACTTTGCTCCATAAAGTGGTGGTGCCCAAACACTCCTCTACCCTTCCTCATTCCCTTCCTTCCTTCTTCTCTATGCACATTTCATGACAACTTCATATATGGTAATGTCAACTACAACAATGTGGATGACGTCCCCGATTTATGCAACAGAAAACAACGAGTGAGTAATTTAACTTGATACTGGAGAAAAGCCATAAATATGCTACTTATTATACAGCTCTGCTTTTATCAAGAGAAAAACACTAAACATGCAAACAAGATGGCATAACCGAGTAATGCTGCCTGATAGAGGGATTCATGTAATAAGCAACCAAAATGGTACCTCATAAGACGGCGTAAGCATTACCTCTGGGAGATATTCGGTCTTTACTGAGAATGAAAGGCTCTTACGCTTACGATGTTTCCGAGCTGTTGAAGAAGATAGAGACAGCGAATACGTTTATTTCAACCAAGTGAAATCATTTGAGGATAAAAGATCGTTTATGGGAGGACCTTACGGATGTGGTATATGCAATCAATTGTTTGAAATGAAGCTGGAATTTAT
This sequence comes from Allolobophora icterica, assembly GCA_963556255.1. Taxonomy (NCBI): domain Eukaryota; kingdom Metazoa; phylum Annelida; class Clitellata; order Crassiclitellata; family Lumbricidae; genus Allolobophora; species Allolobophora icterica. Next base: position 5,947,134 of record OY744617.1, on the reverse strand, counting down.
AGGAATCTGTTCTAACCATGGAAGTGCTCCACCAGATGAAGTATTTTTCGATCTATGCTTAAAAGTAGTTTTGTCTGAATGAAAGACTACAAAGCATGACACGTAGGTTACTTTGGTATATCGTATATTGATAACATAATGAACAACGTGCGTACAGCGACCTCTGTAAAAGTTGGTTTCAGAAGAGGACAAATAGACGAACGATTGTAAGTCCTTTAAAACTTGATGGACTGATGTTTTTATAATTGCTCTTTCATTGCACTTTTAAATGTCAATGCTAGTTTGCCCAAACATGATTTCGTGAATCTGCCTGCGGGAAAAGACGAATTCTGCTATTAATAGGTGGGATAATATCTATTGGCCACAGAAAAGGAATAGAAGCGATTGAATTACAAAAGACACAGATACTACGTGTCTCTCATAAGGACGAACAGAGATGCTGCTGTGAGGAGAGGACAGTTTGATTGATGACCAGCTCCAAGGGATATGACCAAAGCCGTTGCCTAGCAACCACGACTAACACGCGCTATTCATCCGATTAGGATCCTCTTTACGGCTCTGTTGAGCGTCTATGACGAGAGGCGCTGCACAGATGCACTGCTACGATATAAAGTAACGGAATTGATTACTCGAAACACTTGGTGTATCAAACTGAATGCGTGGGTTTACAATCGTTTCCAATCGTTCTATGCGCGGTTGCTTCGACGATCACGAACTGTTTTGAAACTTATAAATCTAAATACAGGTCTGTATTGCGTGATTGTACTTAATTAGCTTCAGTATAACAGGATCTTAAACTGGAGTGATACAAGGGCCACATAGGGCCTACTGGTAAGTGCGTGAACACTGCGACTTTCGGGCCACAGTGAAGTACAAAAAGTAAGCAATTTAAAGTAAAAAGTGGAAGAAATTCAAGTCATTTCCAGAAATAAATCTTAATTTTCGAGACTTAAAAGTGTGTCTTTCCATTTAAGAAATTCTAGTAGCAATTACAAATTGTTTATTTTTCCACTATCTGGCAGCGTTTGGCATTGATCAGGCTATCAGTTTTCAGCTTTACATGTTGATGGTATGAACGCTTTATTTATTTATTTATTCCGGATATTTCTATAGCCCCTCCTCAAGTCTACTACTACTCGGAGGCGCTCCCGACTACAGCATTTGATACTGTGTCGGAGTTTTCACGCCGAAGCGCCACGAGCAATCGCGAGTGAAGGACTTGCCCAAGGTCCGTACGCAGCGGCTAGAGTGGGATTCGAACCTGCAACCCTCTGGTCACAAGGCGCCGAACTTACCACTGAGCCACCATGCCCACGCTTTAAGAGCAGGTTCACAACTTAACCATATGGTAACAAACGACCATACGATATAACAATTCCCCATTCTCACACACCAAGTTTTCTATAAAAAGATGCCAACTGCCTGTGAAAAAAACGATGCGCGAAAATGAAATTAACAGTTGTTACCCAAATATTTATACGTTCTTTAAGTTCTTAGCTCCTTGATAAAAAAATGTAATAAATACTGTTGAAAGTAAGCTTACTTTTGGCAACACTGAGACTACTGAGTTTGGCTTTCAGAAGACCAATCATCACAGCTCTTTCTGATCGCACGGCGGTAGCTCCATCGTAGGCGAGGACACTATAGTTTATTCAGGCGTAATTCTCTTCTTTAGTACATTCTTCAATTTGCTCAAATATCTGAACCAGTAATGTGGCAATGTCGTAAAATCGTAAACTCATAATTTCCAAAGCGCAAGCTAGGCACCAGCTAATTCACATGTCGTGTCAGAAGGGTTGCCCAGAGATGTTGTATAGAACGTATATATAGATTTCGCCGTAACAAGATCTGAGTGCGGTTGCCATAGAGACAAGAGAGAGGAGAGAGGAGACAGAGAAGGTGTTATATTAAACTGCAATATATTATAATACTAAACTGCCAGTTGCGTTGTTTCGATGGCGTCAATATCTTTAACTAATTTTTAAAAATCTGAAATTCTGAAAATCTCTTAGAAATTTTCAGAACACAACATTTCGCTTGCTTTTAACATACAGTTTGTTACGAATGTTGTGTTGACGAATTGTAACTTCAATTAATATTAATGGGATATGTTTGAGACAAATATTAGCAGTTATTAATAGCTTATTAGCAGTCGTATATAAACTGTCTAAACACGTATAAGTCGCTGTACACCAAAATGCGGTTTGCAATTGGTTCTAATAAAGAATATTCTAGTCTATTCAATTGTAACCGAACATTTATATAGCGCCACTCAAATCAGCGGCACTCTCGACCCGCATCACTGCCAGCACCGGCAAAAAGAAAGGTTTTCAAGTGTCTACGGAACTGAAGAGGAGAGAGATGGCAAGAAGCTCTTGGCGGAGGGACTGGGGAAGACTGTTCCAGGCTGAAGAACCCATATGCAAAGCTCCTGGATTGGGGAGGGGGCGGGGAGGAGTGCATACACGGAACCACCTCCTTGCCATCCTCGGCCCGGAGGCCTAATCGGGCAAAGAAGAAACCGGAGTGAAGAAATTCATTAGGAGGACGGAGCAGACCCAGTGAGGCAGTTGCAAATGAAAGTAAGGGGAGAATAGAGTGGTCTACAGTGTCAAAGGCTGCACTTTTGTCGCAGAGAGCTAGCAGTGTGACATGATCACGGTCCAGGGCTTGAGAAACATCGGCTAGAAGCCGAATTAATAAGGGTTCAGTTGAGTGGGATTTCATAAATCCAGATTGATATGGAGGCATGAGGGATTAGAATCGAGGTCACTAGTGGACCAGTTGAAAAGCAACACAGCGAAATTAGGCAGCACTTTTTTGGTAATTTCATTGAACATATAATTCAATATTAGGCTACACCACAACACTTGGAAAAATGCCGGACAATAAGTTACTGCGAGATAATTTATCTACTGCTGGTATGAAACATTTCGTCTTGTGATTCTATAAGAAAGCGACTTAAGAAATGAAGGCAGTGCTGTTTATAGCAGGAGCGCATCTCACCACTACACTTTAAGGCGATATTTTTACTCCCTCAGGGGTTCCGGGAAGCGGGGTGTACAACCCTTTGGTACCCCCGTGTAACCAATTGCGAGAACAAAATGTAATTTTCTGTTAACTGTTAACTGCAAAGTTGGTTACCTAATAAACTGAAAAACAAATTGAATTGAATTGAATATTTGTTGATATAGTAAGAAAAACACAAACAAGTTGGAACGGAAGAAAAATTGCTTTACAAATATACGGGTTTAAATACTGAAACTAAGCATTACACTTGGAAGCTTGAATGACATGAAGAATCCTTTTAATATAATACATGTCAGCTTGCTTTACAAACACTTTGTATTGGGTGACGTGGAGAATTTGAATACGCGGACAACTTAGGCTTTTGTTAACATGATATTGAGATGCGTAGTTTTTCACTTTGCTTTTCTATGCAGTGTGCATAGGACTGACATGTCTAGACTTTATATGAATGCATCGGATAGTATGGGAGCTAAACATGCTGTGAATCTCTCTTTCAGCTAATGCATTTACTCTCTTTCAGTATATTTTAAAACAGGAACGTGATTTATGATAGAAAATGCAGTAGTAATCAGGAATTTCAGTAAGTAAGTAAGTAAGTAAGTAAGTAAGTAAGTAAGTAAGTAAGTAAGTAAGTAAGTAAGTAAGTAAGTAAGTAAGTAAGTAAGTAAGTAAGTAAGTAAGTAAGTAAGTAAGTAAGTAAGTAAATATATTCTTTATTTTAACCAGCTCACAAAACGCACTCTGGTGTACATTACATGTAAATTAGGCCTAACAGTTTACAAGTTACAATTTCCGGCTTAATTCAAGTACAACATCCTAACCAAGAAAGTCTTTCTCATTAAGCTATCAGCTTTGGGTAATATCCGGTCATGTTTTCTTGGCCGAAGGGTAAATACAGGTTTTTTCTTGAAGGTAAAAACCCATGCGAAACATGCCCTGGACAGGCCAAGACATCGGAAAACAGCCGGGTGTCAGCTTGCTTATTTAATTATTCTGAATATGTCGGATTGTCGCTTGGGAGGTATCTCAGGCGAATCAGTTTATTTATCACTGATTGTAGCTTATTCCTATCTTGTTGCCCTGCAAATTCCCACCAGGCCGGTGCCGCATAGGTTATAGTAATCTGGCCACCGTTGTAGCTCGAACAACATCATAAAGTTTTATCCCAGATAGACCATGAGCTGATATGATGCGCAAAACATATAGAGATTGTCTTGCCTTAGTGCATAATCTGCCAATATGTTGCGCAAAACTAAGGGTCTCAGTTAGCATAACTCCAAGAACATTTAGGTTGTCCACTCTTTGTACACACGGAATAACTGCAGGCATTTCAAACCGCCCCCTCGCCCTTCTTATTATTATTTCATAAGTCTTATTGTGATTTAATTTAAGGTTACAACTGTCTGCCCATGTTGCTATAATATTATGTGTTCTAGCTCCATTTTCAATGTATCTTCATTTGATGCAGGTACCATAAGATAACTATAGTATCGTCCGCATATTTCAGTATCCTGTTTCCATGGTTGACTGTTTTGAGATGTGAAATTATTGTTATAAAGTCGATCGGGCCTAATCCAGAGCCCTGTACAATGCTAGCATTTATTTTTGACAGCTGTTGATACGGCGCCGTTGAATTTAGTTACGTGTTCTCGATCTTCAAGAAATGCTATTATTTAATTGTACACATTATTTGGCATTTCCATAGTAGCTAGTTTCTCTGCCAAATAGTAGTGACGCACCATATCGAAAGCCTTTGTGAAGTCTAGGGCTAGGAGATAGACATATTGGTTATCTTGAAGCAACTCTATGAGATTTATCGTAAGTGCAGTTATTGCTGCCGTTGTGGACCCGGTATGTCAACAAATTTTAAGCAGTTTTTGACCCCCACCCTCCCCCTTGTCAACAACTGTCAAACATAAAAGGACCCCCTAAGAAAATTATGTCAAAATAATTTTACCCCCCCTCAAAAAAATTATCTTTCCGTCGAAAAGAAACTAAAAATATTAGATTTTCAAAAAGAACCCAGGATATTCAGGTTTATGAGATTATTCTGCGCATTTTCTCATTAATCTGGGAAAAACAAACCATTAAGATAATTTAAAACGAAGAAAATATTGCGTTTGATTAAATTGCAAACAAAAAAGAAATAGATCACTCATAAAGACTTTGCGAATCTATGGTTGCTTTTTGATTAAATTATTGTTGACGTCAATTTGTCTTGAACCCTCTAACCCCCTTGTCAAGAATTGTCAAACTTTTCCAAACCCCCTCCCTCCCCCATTTTGTTGACATAATTAATGGACGACCCCAAAGGCGTACTGATCTTAAAATTCTTGATTTAGTTGTGGGTCAAGCAAAACGGGATGGTACTCAGAAAGTACCTATTCTCTTTCATTTTTTCTACATTTCTTCATTGGGGCGGGAAGATGGTTGAATGGTAACACGCTTGCACGAAGCTCAGAAGGACGCTAGCCCCGTAAAAGTTGACTCAGCCTTTCCACTCCCTACACTCCCTAGGGGGCGAGTGCAAAATGAGCAGTAGGATAGATGGATGCCGTACAGGCTGCCGTACAGTTAAAACTGATTCCTGTTAAACTTATTATCGTCTGTTACTAAAATGTCATGTAATCTTACTGCGTACTTGTCAGTTTGAATTTCATAAACGAATATTATAATTATTACTATTACTATTATTATTTTTATCATTATTATTATTATTTTTATCATTATTATTATTATTATTATTATTATTATTATTATTTTTTTTTTTTTTTCCCCGAGGTACATATAATCCCTCAGGAGTCAGATACTAAGTTGTGAAAATTAATCTCTGGAGTGACCATCTTCATTGTGACCCGGAAGTGCAAAAGTGTTGCGGAAGGCGGCTGCGTTGAAGCGCTGGACTGTCACAGCTAAGCGTTGGAAGAGGAAGCTAGCTTCTCTTGGGTCTCCTGAGACCTGGCTCAGGAGGCGTCCAAGGTCTTTGACGAATGCAAGTCCAGCAGCATTGATTGGGCCGAAGGTCTCAAAGGCTAGGGGCACGAAACAATAGCACTGCGACAGTTGCTTGTATTTGGTGGTCTTTCTGGCATCCGCCAGTTCGGCTGCACCCCCGGCCTGAATTGATGTGGTGGGCAGGTAAGATGGGGCCACCGTGTCTATCACTGTGGCATCCCAAATCAAGCATCGACCTGAACGCCATGGTGTCAAGGTGAGGCCGTCAGGTCTTTTGCCGTCTGCTCTTGACAGACCCGAGGGCTCTTTGACTGATGGGAAGCCTGCCTGCCCGAGGCTTCTGCAAATCAGGTCATTTAAGATTGCATGGCGGGATGTTCGACCGGGCCCCAGACGGCAGGAGAGTCCATGTGAGCCCTCTGCTGTTACCCGCGAGCCACATGGACACTCGTGTGGTTGGCAGACCTCCGCACCAAGGCGGAAGCCGACCGCGATTCTAATAGCTTCATCATCCAGTCTTAGGCCACAAGCGCTGATGGGGAGTGCGAATAGCCAGTCACCCGCGTGTGGCGCCGTGACTGCCTTCCAGCGTGCCTGATGGTAAGCGCTGGTATGTGACAAGGTCAACTTCGCTGTGTCTCTTTCTATTATGGGTTTGTCCCAAACAGATTGCTTATGGGCAAATTCACTGTTGGGTTGCGGTGTATTGTATTCGTGGCACCATTGTTCAGTCATGGTTGCAACTCGGTTATCCATGTCTGCGCTTAGGTTGCTGAGCATGGAGGCTTGGAGAGCGTGGGTTCCTGCAGCGGATGCCAGAAAGGCGGGAAGCGCAAGCGAGGTAACCCTGCGAATGCCCAAGCCCCCAACTTTAACCGGAAGGGAAGCCTGCAGCCACTGGTCGTCAGTTAGAGAGAGGTTTAGGATCAAACTGAGGCCGTCTCTCAAAATTGAGTCGTATTTTATCAGAAGAGGATGGCCATGGCCTGGGCTGCAGCGTAGGGTGTAGAGCAATTTGGGGGAGCTCAGTGAGCTTCTGAGCAGAATTAATATTATTATTATTATTATTATTATTATTATTATTATCATCATTATTATTTTATTATTATTATTATTATTATTATTATTATTATTATTATTATTATTATTATTATTATTATTATTATTATTATTATTATTATTATTATTATTATTATTATTATTATTATTAAAGCAATTGAGTTATGACGTATAGTTAGGTCTAGTTTAGATGGGCCCGCCGGTCCTCGATCCCTGGCAGCCCTGACATAGCCCTGGTATGCGACTGCATTAAAGCGTTGAACTGTTGAACTATTACTATTTTTATTATTATTATTATTTTATGCCCCGAGGTTAAAATGATCCCTCAGGGACTTCAAGATTAGTAAAACTGTTAAGGGTCTGGAACGGTTTGGAACTGTTAAAACTGTTAAGGGTCTGGAACGGTTATCATTATTATTTTTTTTACCCGAGGCTGTCAAAACTATGTCCGGAGAAAGATAGATGGTTTTCTGGAACGGCTTATCCTTCGGCAAGATCCGGCTGCACAAAAGAACAACGAAAAGCGGCTGCATTGAAGCGCTGAATAGTCACTGACAAGCGCTGAAAAAGATGACTGGTCTCCCTCGGATCTCCGGTAGTTATGGTAATTCCTTGATGAATTCGAGGCCGGTGGTGTTGGTCGGCCCATGGTTTCAAATGCGACTGGCACGAACTGATGGGTCGCCAGAAGCTGATTGTATTTTACGAGCTGGCGAGTAGCCGGCCGCTCCGCAGCTGCACCCGCCGTTGCCGCCGTTGAGAGTACAAGGTATGACGGTGCTACCGTGTCCGTCACGGTGACGTCCCAAACCAGGCTACACCCGCCATGGGATGAGCGTGAGACCATCCGGTCGTTTTCCGTCAGATCTCAGCATTCCAGGCGGTTCCTTGATGTTAGGGAGCCCAGCGCGTCGCCACTCCAGGTGGAGTGAAGTAACATTGCCTCCCCTAGGATTAGGGACCCATTCAACTTCGTCTGCATTCTCGATCCGTCGCCTTCCGGAGGTGAGCGTAGACTCTCATTCATCCACCTACGCGTTAGCATCTCCACCATCTCGTCGGTATCTGGGAGACCTTCGCCTAGCATGGCAGACTGGAGCGCGCGGGTGCCTGCATCAGACGCCAAAAGGCAGGAAGTGCAAGCGAGGTCACACGGCGGATGCCCAGTCCACCCAGCTTAATCGGCAGAGACGTCTAGATCCATTGGCTGTCTCTTATGTCGATGTTTAGTATTGAACCCACTCCGTTCCGCAGGAGAGAATCGTATTTGGCGAGCAGTGGGCAGCATCTCAAGGTGTGAAGAAGTTTCTGGTAGCGCATCGAACTCCTTGAGTAGGATGAGTGCGTCGTGTTTAGCAACCTTTGCCAGTCTGTCGATCTCGATTGCCAACTCTAGATCCGCGCAGCGATTCTCAAGGCACGAGGTTAGAGCTTCCTCGGTTGAAAGAGGAGCCCCCAACAGGCACGCTGTTCCACGTTCAACTAGAGCGAATTGTTGGAGGATTGCAGGTAGTGTCTTATTATTATTATTATTATTATTATTATTATTATTATTATTATTATTATTATTATTATTATTATTATTATTATTATTATTATTATTATTATTATTATTATTATTATTATTATTATTATTAACCTTACCCAGGTAGGTAAAAAAATTGTCCAGAGACATATATAAAATTGTAACTATTATTTTTTTCGCCCGAGGTATCATTATTATTATCATTATTATCATTTTTTTGCCGCCCGAGGTGTGACCCTCAGGCTCTTAGAGATTAAGAAGGTGCGTGGATAAATTGGTTTACTGTGCCTCATCCTCCCCCATTTGTGCGAATGTGCCAGTGAACGCAACTGCGTTAAATCTTTGGTTGCAGATTGATAGGCGCTGGAACAGGTATGTGGTTTCTCTCGGGTTATTATCATTATTATCATTATTATTATTATCCGCGAATTCTTGTCTAGGCTCTGTTCCGTCAGAGAATCGAGTTCCCCGCCGCTGCCTCCGTTAAGAAGGCGATGGATATGAACGGGTTTGTTGCTCGTTGGCTCCGGACAGCTTTGAAACCGGCGGGTGCCTTGGAAAGCCACCGCGTTGAAACGCTATTATTATTATTTCCCCCCCCCCCGAGGTACATATAATCCCCCAGGAGTCTAAAAAATTATGCTAGGAGCTGTTGTTGAATGTCTGAAAAATCAGGCCTCGTCCTCCGCAACATCAGTAAAAGTGCCACGAAATGCGATGGCGTTGTAGCGCTGGATGCAGATGGAAAAGCGCTGAAAGAGAAAAGTGACCTCCCGCGGCTCTCCAGAAACGGACGAGAGACGCTGGCCAAGCTCACGAATGAAGCTAACCCCGGCAGAGTTGATGGGACCCAGCGTTTCAAGGGCAATAGGCAAAAAGAGGTGTGATGATGGTAACCCCGAGTACTTCTCAATTTTACGTACGGCGGCTTGTTCAGCAGCGGCCCCCGCTGCGTTCGCTGTGTGGGCGATATAGGATGCCGCACAGGTGTGTACCACCGTGGCATCCCAGGCCAGATGTTTGCCTGCCGCCCAGGGGATTAGCGTAGCCCCGTCTGGTCTCCTACCGTCTACACGAAACAAACCAGAGGGTTCTTTCGTGCTTGAAACATTAGCTTTCTGCAGGGCCCGCCAGACTATATCGTTAATGGCGTGATGACGAAGGGCTCGCCCAAAAGCCAATATACAAGCGAGGCCATGTTGGCCGTCAGGACCTACCAGGACACCGCAGCTACACTGATGTGGGCTGCAGAGGTCCAGTCCCAATCGAAGGCCAACTGCCACGCGCACTGCCTCATTGCTGAGACAGAGGCCACACGATGGAATTGGCAGGACGGTCAGCCAGTCGCCGGAGTGAGCGGAGCTCACTGCCAGCAAGCGTGCTCGGTCAACTGGGTTATTGCTGTTATTCCAAACTGCCAACCTATCTGCTTCGATCACTGGCCTGTCCCAGGTCGCCTGTTTTACTGGCATTGGGTCAACACAAGATGGAAGTGTCCCCCTACGAGCCATCAAGATATCACCCAGATGCGAATCGGTCGCCGCCGAGCTGAGACCAAGAATGGCTGACTGGAGTACGAGGGTTGTCGCAGCTGAAGCCAAATAGGCGGAAGAAGCCAGCGACCCAACCCTCCTCATACCAAGACCGCCATATCTAATGGGTAGCGTGGCCTTCAACCATTGGGTGTTGTCCAGCTTGATGTTAGCGATGGCTTCGAGGCCGTCTCTCATGATGTTGTCAAGCCGTTCCAATGTCGAGTGGTCAAAGCAAGGGGAGCAACGGAGCAGATGGCTAATCCTAGGAGCTCCAAATGAGGATCTTAGAAGCACAAGAGCACTTTGAGAAGACAGGCGTTGTAGATTCTTGATGGCATCGCTCAGTTTGCCCTCCGTCAGCATGTGAGTGAGCCCACGCATATCTTGGGCGGCTGGCTTGATCTCATCATCACCTCTGACGATGATCAGGTTGAGGATCTCCGGATCCTCCCACCGACGCTCTCCGACCACTCATTCATCCACTTCACCCTTCCTTCCGTTCATCTGCAACCAGTCTACTCCATTCGAATGCTGCGAGGTTGGAAATCCTTCGACTCTCTGGCCTTCAGCGTCGCCATCCGCAACTCACAACTCTCCGCGACATCTGCCTCTCTCGACGGTCTTACAGTTACCCAACTGTTTGATCTCTACACTTCAACCACGACGTCGCTCCTAGATGAGGTACTTCCGCGTCGTAGCGTCAAGAGCCGCATTCGTCCTCTGGCTTCCTGGTTTGACGCCGAATGCCATCAGATGCGACGCCGTGCCCGCTGTTTCGAGAGACGTTTTCGTCGATCCAAGGATCCCTGCGACCGGTTGGCCTGGGTCTCTCAACTACGTGCCCTCCATCGCCTTTTCCACCATAAGGAGGCTGCCTACTGGGAAAATCTAGTCTCTCGGAATGCCAAGAATCCGAAGCGTCTCTGGTCCTCCATCTCTGGTCTCCTTGGCCGATCATCTCGCTCCTCCGAGACTCCTGCCTTCTCCGCCAACGACTTTCTCGACATGCTTACTGCCAGGACCGACCGTCTTCGTGCTACCACCGCCGATGCTCCTCCTCCGACGTTCACCTCGACGACAGCTGTCTTCGATGGATTTCGACCTATTACTGACTCTGTTCTTCGTTCAGTTTTTTCATCTGTGAATTTAAAATCATGTGAATTAGACCCACTTCCCCCTTTCATTGTTACCGATATTCTGGATGACCTTGCTCCGTTCTTTCTGTACCTCTTCAATAGGTCTCTCTCTGAGGGCTATATCCCGGCCTCACAAAAACGGGCTGTCGTCTTTCCCTCACTTAAAAAGCCAAATCTTGACACTAACCTCTGTCAGAACTATCGACCTATTTCTAACCTCTCTTTTCTTTCTAAAACCCTTGAACGGCTGGTTTCTATGCAGCTTCTTCCCTACTTGGAACAATCTGGACTTCTCCCACCTTTCCAATCTGGTTTTAGAGCTAATCACTCTACAGAAACTGCCCTCCTCTCCCTGCTATCAGAGATCTATTCTGCTGTTGATAAGTCTCAACTTACTCTTCTGGCTCTTTATGACGTTTCTTCAGCCTTTGACATGGTCGACCATGAAATCCTCCTCCAGCGCCTTGAGATTTCTTTTGGTCTAAAGGGCACTCCTCTCCTTTGGTTTCGGTCTTACCTGTCTGAACGCTCTCAACTGATCATCTCCGGTGATTCTAGAACTCGGTGGGTCTCGGTAAAACTTGGTGTTCCTCAGGGTTCGGTTCTTGGCCCGCTTCTCTTCATTCTCTATACAGCTGACATTCCTTCCCTACTCTCTAAACACGGGGCGGCTGGTCACCTTTTCGCTGATGATGTTCAGGCTTTTGTCCATGGGCCTCCATCTGCTCAACTGCTTCTCACTGGGTCCATTGAGGCTCTCTCTCAAGATCTTCATTGCTGGATGTCTTCAAACCGCCTTTCTCTAAACTCTTCCAAAACTCAATTCATCTGGTTTGGCACCCCTCAGCAACTCAAAAAGCTTGATTTCGTGCTCCTGTCTGATAGGTTTCCTCACTTCACTTTCTCGTCCAGTGTTCGTGACTTAGGTGTCACTCTGGACAGCGCGCTCACTTTTGCTGAGCACATTTCCAACCTCACCCGCTCCTCTTACTTCCACTTAAGGCGTCTCCGGGCTATTCGGCGGTCTGTCTCATCTTCGACCTTCACCTCAATTGTTCATGCATTCGTGTGCTCTCGGATTGACTACTGTAATTCTCTCCTTATTGGCCTTCCCAAGATCCGTCTTTCTCCTCTCCAGTCCGTACTCAATGCTGCTGCTAGACTCATTGCCCGCCTTCCTCGGTTCTCTCATATCTCCACCTTCATGGTTGAACACCTCCATTGGCTCCCTCTCTCTGCCCGTATACAATTCAAAGTGCTTATTCTTGTGCTTAAATCTCAGCTGGGTTTTGCTCCACAGTACTTACGTGATCTGTTTCAACGGCCTCATTCTGCTGCTTCGTTGCGTCGTCTCCGATCTTTTGAGCGTCTTGACCTCTTAGTTCCTCGTGTCAGGACAACTATGGCTCAGTCCAGGTCCTTTGCCTGCATAGGTCCCTCACTTTGGAACCGACTTCCTCCTTCTGTCCGCACCACCATTCTCTCTGGTAGCGTTGCTTCTTCCTTTTCTCACCTTAAATCCTGCTTTTTCTCTCGGGGTCTCGCGCACTGGGAGCGCCTCTGAATGGTATATACCGCGAGAGGCGCTTTATAAATGCCCATATACAATACAATACAATACAAAAAGCCCACATTGTTGCTCGAGAGCAGAGTCTAAAGCCTGACCTTTGAAAAGAGGTGCCCATAGTAGGATGATTGACTCACAGTCAAGGCGCTGGAAATCAGACCTACGGGGGCCGTCCCCGAAACCCCCGCCACGGGTGTACCACTCGCATTTGCTGCCGTTCAGATGGAGACCCATGGCCGGACCGAGGTCGCGGATGAGTTCGACATCTCGAGCTACTGTCTCCTGACGACCTCCCAGAGAAAGGTCGTCCAGATATCCTAATCGAAATGTCGACTGTAAAGAGCGGAGGATGGGTTGCAGAGGCAGGCAAAAGAGTAAAGGACCGAGAGGATCACCTTGCTGAGGCCCCATTTGTGAAGAAATTGAAAACTGGCCAAACCTGAGAACAGATGCGGTCCCATAAGCCTGATGGACAAAACGGTAGAGCTCGGGGATAGCCTCAAGCGCGGCCTTAAGCATGACATCGCGGCGTAAGCTGTTAAACGCGTTTGCGAAGTCAAGCTTAACAAAAACATGATCCTCGGGTAGATCAGAGATGAACCTGCGGGCTGCATGTGCCGCCGCCTCGCAGCCAGCGGGTGTGGCAATGCCAACCTGGAGCGGGGCAAAACATTATTATTATTATTATTATTATTATTATTATTATTATTATTATTATTATATTATTATTATTATCATTTATTTATTTATTTATTTATTTATTTATTTATTACCATGATCATCAGCTTATTATAATTATTACTACCACATCCTAAGCTGTAAACCTTCTCAACTGATAGGGTTTGGGATTATGGGAAGGCACACTAATTACATGGCGGGTACGGACGGGTACGGATATACCCGCGGGTACAGGTCGGGTCCGGTAGTAATTTTGAGTACGGGTCGGGTACGGGTATGAGTAACGGACCTTTGTTACGGGTACTGGTCGGGTAGCAAAAGGCTCTATCCGCAGACCTCTACTGCTCATAACTTGCATCCACTGCTAAGAATTTAATCAATGACTTAATTGGCATGACGTCTGACAAAAGAAACCTAACAACGAAGAAGGCCATTAACACTGAATTGAAATTGCGTTCGGCTAAAAGCGCAGCATCGATCCAGTCTCTTTTGAACGCAGGTGGAACCAGGTCACGTATGAAGCATCGCATAGAATATTTCAATTAGCGATGCACTTAATGTTTTAAACGCAGCCGATGTTCAAAGAGCAGAACCTTTAATTCGCCTCGTATACAAAAGTCGTCGCAGTGCAGTTTGTCAATTAATAGCCATTCGAATTATTCCAACGAACATTGTCTAGCTCATACTTAGGAACTCGCTTTGCTGAATTTTAACAATGTCAGGTCTTAGAGACAGCGGAGAGTGGGTTTGAGCATGCCCGACGCGGTGTCTGAGTGGGGACCATGAGCAAGTTGTCACGTGTACTGTACAGTTATTAAATTCGTTTATTCGTGTTCGCAGCACCGTTGCTGTCTCCACTCAGCTGCGCAAGCCTAGCTTATTGTTCCCCGCGCGCGGACAGCAATATGGCAGCGCCGTGACGTCTCTGACATGGAATGGGTTTCCTATCATTTCATAAGTGTACTCAGGATGGCTGAGTTGGCTTGCACAGAAGTGGAGATGAAATCTTCAAACAAACTTTTGCCTTTTCTGGTTTGAACACACTTCCTCTCCGTTTATAGTTCTGCACTGGATTATGGTACATATGCAGTAATTCCACCTTCTATAAACCTGAATATAATCAGCATTTGAAAAGCAGTAGGGTTATGACGAATTAAATTCCCTTCACACAGTCCCTTCAGTCAGAAAACTATTAAACCAAATTCGACAGCTCGAGTCTTCCGTACTATAGAGCAGCGGTTCTTAAAGTGGTGGTCCGCGGACCGGCGCCGGTCCGCGGAACTGTGGTCACAGGTCCGTGAAACACTGAAAAAGTCCTTAAAAATTCATAATTTTTCAACTTATTCGCGAAAATGTATAATAAACGGTTTAAATTGGCAACAGTAACAACAATATAGGCCTAGTTGTTAGAAGCAATCATCGGTTCGCAGCATCCGAAATTTTAAGAAACACTGCTATAGAGTAGGCCTACTATGACAAATAAAACTCGATACGACGGGCCTTGCTCTTGCCATTAGACTAGCTTGGCAGCACATAAATGCCTCTGATGGGCCACACTGCTGCCGTCACACAGGTGAAAGCAATCCTTTCGCTTAATCTGTTTAACAGCCGAAGGCGAATCATCCATTCACGCTTCAATACATGCAGGAAGGCGAACTGTTGTCAGCTCAGTGGCGTACCGAAGGGGCGCCAGAGAGGGCGAGTCGCTCCGGGCGGCACTTTTGCATTGGCGCAAAATAGGGTACCGGTACGTTGAAGAAAAATAAAGAGTGAATTTTGGAGAAAAAAAAATAAAAAAAAATAGGAGAGACAGAAAGAAAAAGAAGGAAAGAAACAAACCGTCACTTTAGTCAAGTCGGCTTGGCTTCCGTTGATCGTTAGGGGCGCATCACTCTCAAAGGGAAGCGGATCGCATTTATCTAGTAAACTGTAAACAGAGTAACAGATTACATACAGCATAGTATACATTAAAGCAGTGAGGTAGCCAGACTTAAATTCAAGAGGAGGCAACTCCGGGAGACATCCAGGTGTAGTAGGGGTGCGAAGGCATGACCCACGGGAAAATTTTGAAATCTATACAAGCAAGAGGAGGCAAAGCGCGAGAAATGCGTTTTATGTGACCTATCAATTGATCACAGTCTAGACGCAGTGCAGCTCTAAGCTTCCGTTTCCGCACCTGATTTTAATATACACTGTTAACTACGCATCAAAATGCCTTAGAAATTAACCGTTGCTGCACAGAAGGACCTAATCAACTCTGAAGTTTCAAATTGCATTTTATCATTGAGTAAAACATAGACACAAGCGATGGAGTGTGAAATGTGGCTACTAAATTTCGGACTACATACAGCCTGGAAACAAACCCACAACAGAGACGCTGACAACATGTTGTGGAAACGGCAAGATTCCAAAAGGAGGCGATCCACAGCTGATAATTATGATAATGAAAATGATGGTGATTCATAATTAGAAATTGGTCGATGAATTTTATAGCACAACATCGGATAAAGAGCAAAACAAATGCCATAAAATGAGGCAACTGGCAATGAATTAAAGTCGCGTTTAAATCAAACAATGTCCAACATCGTCCCATTCCGCTTGAAGGCATAGTTTGTGTAATCATGTACAAACGTGAATTACCAAGTCTCTCTTCAGTACCCAATATAAATGTAATAACAGCGGATGTTCAAATTGTAGAATCTTTATGGACTTGAATTCAAAGCTCACAGCAGTACAGTTTTATTACTGTCCTATAAACAAATAAGCCCGATGTAATTATCTGCATCACTAATTAGCACATGAATGACAAAGTTAATGGGAATTGGTAATTGTGATGGATATCTCATATGAACATTTATATAGCGCTACTCAAGAACAAGGCTATCAGAAGCGCTGTTCAGGGTTAGGATTAACCCTAAACCTTCTCCGATGATTTCACTTCATCCGAGCTCATTAATGCCAGAGATGAAGTCATTGTACTCTGTGCAGCAAGGTGCGACCGTACGTACTGTACGTACGTTATTTGTTTCCATAACGTACGTACAGTACGCGTACGTTATTATGCCGTACGTTACCGTACGCTCATATCAATTCATGACGAAAATAAATACATAACATTATGCACAACAAAAGTCAATAATAGTTGGTGATTGACGGTCGTAACCAATTTTAACCATTACACCAGTCATCTGTGGCTGTTCAATGATCTCTACTTTCAAACTTTTAAAATCCAAATTGGTAATATTCTGTCTAATGTGAAGAATATTAAGATTTTACGGCACACTTTATAGGATGGTCATTTTATTGGTAATACTAAATTTCCCTACCGTTCGTAAATAAATATGCCTGCGTACGGAGAGACTAATACTGTAGAGTTAAACTGATCATTTTGACGTACGCGTACGGTACGCGTAACGTATAAGACCATAGTTATATTGAGGTTCTTTGTGAATGACCAGATAAGTTTGTGGCATTTTTACCGTACGCGTACGGTACGCGTACGTTATTTTTTTCGATAACGTACGTACAGTACGCGTACGTTATTCCGGGAGGTAACGTACGGTCGCATTATGCTGTGCAGTAGCTTCAGGAACAACAACCGCGTTACGACTACCGCGAACTACTCCAACTAATGCTTGTCTATTTGGGAAGAACGCTAAATCATGCGACAAACTTCTGAGCCCCTGAGCCACCCTATGGATGTCGAAAGTAAGGTTTGGCTGTTCAGGTCGCAGTTGAAATTGACGGGAATAGAGAATCTCTGAGACTATCTCACAGACCGCACGCAAATGATGATCTTGGGTGACTCCAGAACACATTGGGTTGCTGTCAAGTTTGGTGGCCCCATGGATCAGTACTTGGTCCACTCCTTTATTTGCTTTATACAGCTGATATTTCCTCTAGCTTTGTAACACATCTTAACCACTGGTCTCCTCTATACTGATGACGCCCAGGCCTGCGTGCATGGGCCCCCGTCTGCTCAGCTCTCCCTTATTGCTCGCATTGATGTTCCCTCGCGTGACCTTCAAGCATGGCTGCCCCCAAACCGGCTTTCTTTAAACCCGTCAAAGGTTCGGCACTCGTCAACAACTGGCCAAGGTTATATCAAAACTTTCCTCCATATATCTTCTCTACATCTGCCCGTAACTTGGGTGTCATTCGAGAAAGTTCCCTTTACTTTTCTGACCATATCTAATCTTACCCACTCCTGCTGATACCATCTCCGACGACTGAAAGCTATCCGAAGATCTGTCTCCTCTCCAGTCTTTGCCTCAATTGTCCATGCCTTCATCTGCTCTCGCATTGGTTACTTTGACTCCCTCTTTGTTGCGCTCCCGAAAGTCCGTCTATCCCCTCTACAATCTGTTCTTAGCTCAGCTGTCAGACTAATCGCCCGTCTCCCACGCTTCTTCCATATTTCCACATTCATGTTTGAACATCTTCACTGGCTTCCTCTTACTGCCCGCATCCAACTAAAGGTACTTATCCATATTTGCCGATCTTACCTGGGACTTGCTCCTATATACCTCTGTGACTCATTATGTCTTCCCGTCTCAGCTAGCTCCCTTCGCCCTCTTCGTTCCTCTGATCGACTTGACTTATTTGTTCCCGAGTGAGAACGGCGATGGCCCAGTCTCGTTCCTTTGTTAGTATTGGCCCTTCATTGTGGAATCATCTTCCTCCTTCGGTCCGGGCTGCAGTACTATCTAGTTGTCCTGCCATAGCTTTTCGTTGTCTTAAAACTTGCCTTTATTTCCAAGGACTTTCGCACTGGGAGCAACTGTGATTGGTGGGCACTGGGTATAGGCGCTTTATAAGTTTTGAAATACAATACAATACTTCATAAATAATAATAATAATAATAATAATAATAATAATAATAATAATAATAATAATAATAATAATAATAATAATAATAATAATAATAATAATAATAATAATAATAATAATAATAATAATAATAATAATAATAATAATAATAATAATAGTAATAATAATAATAATAATAACGACAATTTATATGGTGCCGTAACGCGGCCATGCCGCTACAAGGGCGCCTTACAACTCCTAGCCGGCGGGATAAGCCGTAGCAAACAAGTAAGGTTTATGCTTCGATTTGAATGAGTCTACTGAGTCGGCCAGTCTGATGACGGGTGGAAGACTGTTCCAGCATCTTGGACCAGCAAAAGAGAAAGCGCGATCGTCGAAGCGCGACCTCATCCTCCGTACGCGAAGATCTGTCTTGTCTAGCGATCTAAGTCGCAGTCCGGACGCGGAGGAATGAGTCTAGGTGCAGAAGTCACGCAGGTACTCGGGCGCTGGCCCATGGAGTGATTTGTAGACAAGCAGACAGAGCTTTAACTCGATACGGCATGGGACAGGCAGCCAGTGCAGAACGTCGTGCAGGAGCGGCGTTACGTGATCGTACTTCCTACTGTTGCAGATGAGCCTGGCTGCGGCGTTTGGCACCGACTGGAGTCCGCCCAGGAGACACGCAGGCGCGCCGGCCAGCAAGCTGTTGCAGCGGTCCACTTTGGAGACGACGGAGGCAGCAACGGCTGCTCTCGCAGCCTCGAAAGGCAGGGACTTGATACAGCTTCTGATGAGACGGAGCTGACGAAAGCAACAGCCGACCGTCCACGCGACACGGGGACTCATGGACAAGTCGGACTCCAGCACGACGTCAAGATCCCGCACCGAGGTCGAAGGCGCGATCGAAGCCCCGCAGACGCTCAACGAGCCGGTGTCGAGGTTGAGGCAACGTCTGCTGGAGGCAAACCACAGAAAATCGGTCTTCTCGGGGTTAAGTCGCAGTCTGTTTGATCGCATCCATTCGGCGATCCGCTCAATTCCAAGCTCCATGCGATGCCGCTGGGACAGGCAGCCAGTTGATGGAAGTCCTGACGTGTAGAGCTGGGTGTCATCGGCATAGAAATGGGATGACAAGCCGAGAGTCTCGGCAAGCTCTCCCACGTCGGCGGTGTATGGTAGGAACAGCAGCGGTCCAAGCACGGAACCCTGAGGGACTCCGCAGTGGAGGGAGCGGACGGATGAGAAGACCCCGTCAAAGAACACAGTTTGACGGCGACCACAGAGGTAGGAGCGAAGCCAGTCGAGCGCGACCGAGCGAATCCCGTAGGTTCTCGACAACCGCTCTACCAGGATTTTATGGTCGACCATGTCCAATGCGACCGAGACATCCAACAGACCAAGCAGAACATGGTCACCTGCGTCGATCGCCTAAATGGTGTCGTTGACCACTTTCAGTAGGGCAGTCTCGGTCGAGTGGCAGCTTCGATAGGCCGATTAATGGACCGGCAGAAGGCCGACCGACGACAGGTACTCGGACAGCTGGACGCTCAAGAAGCTTAGACAAAACCGACAGGTTTGAAATCGGTCTGTAGCTTGAAAGTTCGCAGCGAGGAAGAGCCGAATTCTTAGGGCAAAGGGTGACGTACGCGTCCTTAAACCTTGTTGGAAAGGCGCCGGTGAAGAGCGATAAGTTGAAGACGGACGCTATGTATGGAGCGATAAGATCGACGCAGGCCTTGAGCAGCCACGTGGGCATAGGGTCCTTCATGGAGTACTTGTCCACGGCGTCGTTGACCATCCGGCACACAATAGCAGATTTAACAGGCGCGAAGGAGAAGAACCGATCGGCTGTTTGGATGTCACGGAACACAGGTGGCTGACATCTGAGACCTTCTGATCAAAAAAATCGGCGAAGGCCTCAACGGAGAGTCCCGGGGCCGAGCTCGAGGCGCCATCTCCTCCCCTACCCAGTCCATCATTTATTATGCGCCAGAAAGACGCCGGATCACGTCGAGCGCCATTTCTCGAGCTCCAGCAGCGACCCCTTCGCGACCGAACAATCATGCCGTTTCTACTATATGTATGTTTACTGTACAGCGCAGTGCGTTTGCAGGCGCTTAATTAAAGAACATTATTATTATTATTATTATTATTATTATTATTATTATTATTATTATTATTATTATTATTATTATTATCTGAGGTGACTAGTCTGAGCGAAGTCGTGTCGCTGCAGAGCCGGCCGGACCAGATGATCAGTGCTACGAGCGCAACAAGCGACGGGGTCTGCGGTCCGTAGACGAAGCCGCCGGTTGCCAACGATCTCTGGAACGCAGCCCGGCGCCGATGGAGCCAGCACATATGCACGAGAGGAGCGTGCAGAGTGAGGACCCGCACGACAGCCGCGGGTACGTCGACATAGTCCCAGCTCATCAGCACGACGACGCAGTGCACAGTCAGGCGCACGACCACTGAAGCGTAGCAAACAGCTCCGATCCGTAACGATCGTCACGCATCAGTGAACACTAGTCGAATATGAACATATTTCTCGTAAAAATTGATGTAGGCCCTAAAGTACTGGTTTCTGGCATCGGTAGCTTGCAATGCAGATAGGCATGACTGTTCTTCGTGCAGCAACTTCATGCCTACACAGATCGAGGTATCAGTGCAGATACTTCCTACAAGTTTACCGGGAACCAATGGTACCTTTCCGAGGACTTGGTCCTTCTCAGCCTCTTCACATGACCACAAACGGGCCATGCTTTAAGCATCAGCAGAGAAAGAGGAAGCAAACGACCCATTGAATCGTATAACGGTAATCTTGGCGACGGTGCAACAGAACACTGTTCTTGATTTCGTGACAAAGTGGAGCAGAAATAATGTATTAGTAACGCTTGGCATTCCAAGTGGTTTCCCAAACGAAGACCCTGATACATGAAACAGTATGGATGACTCGTAGTAGAGGATTTTTAGCAGAAAAAACATTAATCGACTCAACAAATTAGCAGGAAGTAGAGACTTGGCACAGTTGTTAAGTAAGCCATACTGATGAAAATATCAAAAGTCCCCATAAATCCAGGCTGTGGAAAAGCCGCCATCTTGGAAAATGGCGGCCTAAATAGGGATTTTCGACAATAACTTCAGAACCGTCACAGCTACTAAAATATACACAAGAGCATAAATACTCTTCATTAAAAGGGGAACATTTCTTGTATGTAACGTGTTTTTGTAGGTGTGAACTGTGTTTTGTGTACAGTCTTGCAGTGCGAGATATTGGCGTATATATTTAGTGCGCTTACTTTAGTTTCACGTGTATATGTATATATGATAGATGTATAACGTTTAGTCTTAGTGACACGCGCGGCCGGCCGATATCGGCAGCGGCGCGCTATATGTATATTATTAGAGTTCGCTTATGCGCACAGAAGACAGGTGTGTCAAGAGGCGCGAAGAATTATGCTGACTAGAGAAGTTTGAATTCGAGTGTGTTCGCTGTAGTAGTGTTACTGACTAGTTGAGTTGTAATCGAATTGAGTTCTGTCTGTTTGTTTCTTATTAAAATGAAAAGATATTAAACTGTGTTGGTGATTCGTACGAGGAAAAGCTACTTATACGTAGAATTAGTGTTCAAAAGGTGAACGTTAAATAGGCGTTAAGTACGAAGAGAACAAGGATTTAATCAGAAGGATTGTCAACGGAAGGATTGGGTTGACATTATTGGTGGCAGCGTCGGTGTGGATAAGAACTCACGGTGGATAAATACTCACGGTGAATATATACTCACGGTGGAATAAATACTCACGGTGGATATAAACTCAGTGGATTAAAATTCACATTATCACC
Organism: Allolobophora icterica; assembly: GCA_963556255.1. Classification (NCBI taxonomy): domain Eukaryota; kingdom Metazoa; phylum Annelida; class Clitellata; order Crassiclitellata; family Lumbricidae; genus Allolobophora; species Allolobophora icterica. The sequence continues at coordinate 5,924,994 of OY744617.1, read as the reverse complement.
TCCTTCGGCGGATAGAAGAATCTACGACGGTGATAAAAGAATTTACAACGGTGTTAGAAGAATCTACGACGGTGTTAGAAGAATCTACGCGTTGTGTGCTGTGTGACGAGTTTACGATATCAGCGACGGTGGAACACGAGAAACGGTATAAAAATTTCGTTGTTTTTCACGAACAAATACAAAAGAAATCCCGTTTGTTTATCGATTCACACAACAAGAAAAACCGTGACTTCTTTGAAAAGAGAAATCACCAAAGTAAACAAGTAAGATGGAGAAATTAAGTGCTGAAAGACAAGCAGATATTAAGAAGATGTCTACGGAAAGGCTAAAACAGCGTTTGTTGAAAGCCGGTTTTAAAGAAGAACAATTAGAAGGTATGTCACGTGGTGACATGATACAGGAACTCGCTGAAGTGTGGGTGAAAGAAGAAGTCGAAGAAGAAGGTGCCGTTGGCGGTGCCGTAGAAAAGGCTATTGAAAAACCTCCTGCGCCTATGTCTATGGAGATGTTGATGCAGTGGATGATGATGACTAGGCAGGAAGAGAAGGATAGAGAGGAGAAACGTAGACAAGAAGAGAAAGAAAGAGAAGATAAACGGAGACAAGAAGCAGAACGTGTAAGACAAGACGAATTGCGCTTGCAGAGAGAGAAAGAAGAGAAAGCAGAACGACTGCAGAGAGAGAAAGAAGAGAAAGCAGAACGTTTGCAGAGAGAGAAAGAAGAGAAAGAATTGCGCTTGCAGCGAGAGAAAGAAGAGAAAGCGGAACTTGCAAGGCAAGAGGAATTGCGTCTGCAAAGAGAGAGAGAAGATAAAGCAGAACAAGTGCGTAAGGCAGAACTTGAATTGCAAAAGAATCAGTTTGAGATTCAGTTAGAACAGTTGAAAAGAGATAGGGAAGATGCTGAAAGAAGAAGATTGGAGCAGATGATTGAATTTGAAAAAGCTAGAAAAAGTGATGAAGAGGTACGTCAGCAACAGATTGAAGCAAAGAGAATGCGTGAAGAAGAAAAAGAAAAAGCGCGAACGTTAGAGTTAGAACGCGCCGAACAGATCAGACAAGAAGAACTCAAATTTCAGAAAGAAAGTTTGGAAAAGGCAGAGACAGAAAGACAAGAACGTCTGAAACTGGAGAAATCAAAATTGACATTGAAAGAAACGCAAATGAGAGAAGAACGGGAAGCTGAAAGAAGGAAACAGCAAGAAAGTGAAACTTTGGTGTCAAAAATTAAGAAAATAGGTGATGCAATGAAGCATGTATTGCCTCAAATGCCAACTGATATGATGGAGGTGCCATTATATTTTGAAACAGTCGAGAACGCGTTTCGCAGTTTTACTGTGGAAAAGCCGTTTTGGGTTAAATTATTACTACCATTGATGACGCCGAAAGCTCGAACTGTTCTGAATAGATTGTCATTCGATGATCTAGACAATTATGATAGAGTCAAGCAGCACTTATTAAAAGAATTTAAATTGACTTCGAGAGAATACAGAACCAGATTTGTGGATGCTAAGAAGACAACAGAAGAGACTTATACGATGTTTACGGCAAGACTGAAGAACTTGTTAAACTATTACGTGAGAAGTCGAAACGTGAACAAAGAGTACGATACGCTCTTTGATTTGCTGGTAGCGGATAAGCTAAAAGAATGTTTACCGCCAGGTCCACTACAGTTTGTATTGTCGAAGGAAGGAACTGACTGTCTCCAAGCTAGTGCAGTGGCAGACCTAGCAGACATTCATGTAAACAATCGAATTGGGTTTGCATTTCCAAATATAAACAGTTATCCTTCTCAACGTTCCGTAAACCAAAGCCAGAGTGGAAAGTGGAAAAGTAATCCAGGAACAGGGAATCAGTTCAAAGGTAAAGAAGTCAAGGCTAGTGTCCCTGTACCCAATGAGACCAGAGACGTGACGTTTGGTCGTCAGGGATTTAACAAATCGTCAGCGCCGTTCGCCAAGAGGGAAGGCAACACATCGTTTACGCAGTATAAGAAATATGAAGGAAATGAACAACGAGGTATTTCACAACCATACCATACAGTTGTGAAGCGTTGTCACAACTGTGGTTCAGATAAACATTTGGTTAAATTTTGTCCAGTTCCAGTGGCAGCAGCTAGTTCTAGCAGAAATCAAGAACACACAAGGGTGAATTTGATTCAAGTGGTTAGTGATACAGATAATCAAACCGCAAGTCAAGAAAACCAAGAGACTGAAGTAAAGTCGGTAATGAAATGTGGTATTCAAAAAGAAATTCTATTGGATGCTGGAATTCAGAGAGAAGTCATAGGAAAAGATGACAATCGAATATTGAAGAAATCGTTCTTGCAATATGTCGAGGTCGAAATTCGTGGAGTAGACGGTAAAGAGCCAGTGAAAGTCAAAGCACTGAGCGACTCGGGTGCAGAAATTCCGGTGATTAGTGAAGAATTACTGGAAGGCATGAAGGTGGAACAAATTGGAAAAGTGAATTTGCAGTGTGTGGCAGGAGAGGCCATTCCTGCGAAGTTAGTAAAAGTCGATGTTAGACTGTGTGGTAGTGACGTGGAAGAAGAGGGATTTCCGCGTAAAATCCAGTGTTCAATTACACCTTATGTCACCTTGATGTGTGCTAGTATTGCAAAGATGGGCAGTACAGAAAGATTCTTGTTGCATCCAGAGATAATTGCCGAATTAAAAGCCGTACCACAGATGAAAGTTAAAACGATACAAGGAGATGTGAGTGTACGAGCAAATGTAATGACGAGAGCGCAGAGTCGGAAACAGGAAATGGTAGATGTTAATGAGAAGAGTGAAACTGAAAGTTCAAGTGATGAGGAAAACGAAAGTAATAAGCAACGAAGCTTATCGCGAGATGGTGTAACATCAGAGATGAATGAGCAAGAGATGGCTGCATGCGAGAATGGCACATTAAATGAAACTGAAGAAGACAATGAATGTGATGTGGGGATAGGAGACTTGTATAGAGATGAAGAGATGGATGAAGAACAAAAGGTGCATATTGCCGATTCGAAGAAGTTCGAAGAGCAACAGAGAAAGGATGAATCGTTGAAGCCGTGGTGGAAGTTAGCACAAGAGAAAGAATCTGAATTCTGTGTGATCAACGGTTTATTGCATAAGAAATATCAGATATTAGACCAGACGATATATCAACTAGTGTTATCAAAAGAGAGACGAATTAAAGTGATGGAATTGGCACATGAATCGGTATTTGGAGGACATCTAGGAGAAGAGAAAACAAGAGAACGAATAAAATTATCTTTTGTATGGCCAAAGATGAGAAGAGACATTGTGAAATTTTGTAAGTCTTGCGAGAAGTGTCAACTAAAGGCAAGGAGTCTGGTGATGGATAGAGTGCCTATCACTCCGGTCTCAAGAGAAGAGGTCGCCTTCAAGAGAATGACGATGGACCTCGTTGGCCCGATCGATCCAGTATCTGCTGCAGGTCACAAGTATTGTTTATGCATTGTGGACTCGTGCACCAGATGGCCTACAATCTTCTTATTGAAATCGCTGACAGCGAAGGCTGTGTGTGAAGCGTTGATGGAACTGTTCATGAACGTTGGTGTACCGTCAGTGATCACAAGTGATCAAGGAACGAACTTCACAGCCAGTTTGACAAGAGAATTTCTCAATTTAATGGGCTGTAGTCCACGATTCGACACACCAGGACACCCAGAGGCTGCTGGATTAGTAGAAAGATGGAATCAGACATTTAAAAAGATGATCCCTCATGTGATAATAGACAACCCCAGGAAATGGCACAAGATAATTCCTTTCACAGTGTGGGCATTACGAGAAGTGCCGAATGCAACTACTGGAGTATCACCATATATGCTTGTCTATGGGAAAATTCCGAGAGGACCATTGGCAATATTAAAAGAGAGTTGGACTAGAGAAATAAACTTACCACCTCATGTTGGAGTTAAACCAGAAAAGTATTTGAAAGAACTCAAAGAAAATATGGAGAAAGCATTATTGTTTGCAGAATCCTACTCTCGAGAAAAGCAATTACAATACACGAATCAGTATAACAAGAGAGCAAAGCACAAAGAATTTGAAGCTGGTGAGAAAGTCATAGTTTTGTATCCAACGTCAACGAACAAACTTATTTCTCGATGGCATGGTCCATGTACGATCATACATCGAAGATCAAAGTACTCTTATTTAGTCGATATGGGTGAAAATGGTCGAAAAATAATTCACGCCAACAAGATCAGAAAATATGTTACTCGAGCATTAAGTTGTGGTCTAATCGTTGAAGAAGATGAAGATTTTGGTTCAGTGGTTGAATTACCAATGAGGAATGAGGTTCAAGATGACAAGAATTCACTTAACCTCGATCCTGAACAAATTAGCCATTTGACAGTAACTCAGCAAGAACAGTTGTTGAAAGTTTTGAACAAATACTGTGACAGATTTTCAGAAAAACCCGGATTATGTACATTGGTTGAACATGAAATTGAACTAAAACCAGGATTGATTTCATGGAAAGGAATTTGCAGCATATCGAATTCCTTTGATTTATCGAGCAGAAGTGGAACGTCAGATCAAAGAAATGTGTTTTGTAATAGAATTTTACCTCATTCTTACCTGTAAGGTTTATCGGTCATGTGGTTGGGTCTGGTAAGATAAAGATGAATCCAGACAGAATTGAAAGTTTGACTAATTTGAAGATCCCAGAAACTAAGAAGCAAGTTAAGCAACTGCTTGGATTTTTTAATTATTACAGACAGTTTATTAAGGACTTTGCACAGATTGCGAAACCTTTATCTGATTTAACTAGTAAACGTGTTTCTGATAAGATTGATTGGACTGTTGAACATCAGCAAGCATTTGATTTACTTAAAGAGGCTGTGCGATCCAAAGTAGTGTTATATGTTTTTGAAGTGGGAAAACCATTCAATTTGTACTGCGATAGTAGTGACTTTGCAGTCGGTGCTGTTTTAACACAGAGGGACGACAAGGGAATAGAACGCCCTGTGTCATTTATCAGTCAGAAGTTAACTGATACCCAGAAGAGATGGGCTACTGTGGAAAAGGAAGCCTATGCTATTGTTTGGGCTCTAAACAAGTTAAAAGAAATTATAATTGGATCAAAAATTTTCATTTTTACTGATCACAATCCTCTTACATATTTGACTGAGTCAATGTCTAAGTCTGCTAAACTTGTGCGTTGGGCGTTAGCCTTACAAACTTTTGATGTTGAGGTGAAGTACAAGAAGGGCAGATTGAATGTTATTGCTGATTGTTTGTCAAGGTTATAAGTAATCGTAAGACTGTTTATTGATTAGTTAGATATATATATGTTTCATGTATTTTGGTAATTTCGCAAATTTTGAAATTTAATTTGCTCAATTCCAGAAAAAGGAAGGAGGTAATGTGAACTGTGTTTTGTGTACAGTCTTGCAGTGCGAGATATTGGCGTATATATTTAGTGCGCTTACTTTAGTTTCACGTGTATATGTATATATGATAGATGTATAACGTTTAGTCTTAGTGACACGCGCGGCCGGCCGATATCGGCAGCGGCGCGCTATATGTATATTATTAGAGTTCGCTTATGCGCACAGAAGACAGGTGTGTCAAGAGGCGCGAAGAATTATGCTGACTAGAGAAGTTTGAATTCGAGTGTGTTCGCTGTAGTAGTGTTACTGACTAGTTGAGTTGTAATCGAATTGAGTTCTGTCTGTTTGTTTCTTATTAAAATGAAAAGATATTAAACTGTGTTGGTGATTCGTACGAGGAAAAGCTACTTATACGTAGAATTAGTGTTCAAAAGGTGAACGTTAAATAGGCGTTAAGTACGAAGAGAACAAGGATTTAATCAGAAGGATTGTCAACGGAAGGATTGGGTTGACAGTAGGATTAAAAATAAAAAAGTTACATAGGATGAAAAAAAATAATTCTGTATTTCAGTGTGATATACAAAGTGCAAAATTAATAGGTTTTATGGCTTTTTAGCAGAAAAGCATTACTCGACTCAACAAATTAGCAGGAAGTGGAGACTTGGCACAGTTGTTAAGTAAGGCCTACTGCAGACAAAAATATCAAATGTCCCCTTAAATCCAAGCCGCCATCTTGGAAAATGGCGGCCTAAATACCGTTTTACGGTAATAACTCCAGAACCATCAGAGCTACTAAAGCATACCACAGAGCAAAAATCATCTTCTGAATCTGCTTTTGTGTGCTTGTTTTCAGATAAATTATGATTCACAATGAAATCCTCAAAATGTGACATAATCCCCAGGAGTCCAGGACGTAATCCCCGGACATATAGTCCCCCGGACATTATCCCCGAACATAATCCCCGGACAAAATCCCCGATTTCGGGTAGGACATAATCCCCCGGACAAAATTCCCCTCAATTGGCTAGCCTGGAAGATTATGTCCGGGGATTATTGTATTGTATTTATTGTATTGTATTTACGAATTTATAAAACGCCTGTCGCAGTACAACCTAATCAGAGTCGCTCCCAGTGCGAGGAACTCCGTGAGAAAAGAAAAGTCTTAAGACAGCGAGAAGTAGCAGAAATGCCCCAGTTAGGATCTGAGAACGAGTCAAGGAAGGAAGTTCACTCCAGAGGGATGGGCCAACAGATGCATAGGCACGGTGTTGAGCCATAGAAGTCCGGGTCCGAGAGACCAAGAGGTCATGTCGCTCTAAAGAACGGAGAGGACGACCAGAGGCAGCCGAAAGAGGTCGACAGATAACATCATAGAGATAACGAGGAGCATGACCTTGGAACGTTCGAGAGGTAAGGAACAGGATTTTAAACTGGATACGCGCAGTGAGCGGCAGCCAATGTAAGTGCTCAGACGTAAACGTCGAGATATGAGAGTAGCGCGGAAGGCGGGCAATCAGGCGTCCGGGGGATTATGTCAGTACACCGATGAGGTATAACGAGGTATTCGTGGAAAGAGGACTTAAGACTGTAATTCAAGCAAGCAAAGATAGGATGATAAGATATTTGAAGGATTAGAAGAAAAAGAGTACCAGACACTTGGTCTTCGACCAAAATTTCTTTCAGCTCACTCAAACTATACTGGTACTCATCGTTAGTGTCAATATATTCCAAAATCTTTTTGAAAGTTGATGAAGCAACTGAATCTTCTGGACGGCCTGCTGAATCTTTCGGTTGAACGCGCTTAAATCTGCTGTATAGAAGTCAAAATGATAACAGTCGACCTACTGCTACTAGATCAATGGCATTTGCAGCACGAAAGTAAACTTCATGTCCCCAGTCCCCACTCATCACTGCGTTGTTCACAATTATTGTAATAATTTTTTCAACGTAACTGAAGGTTAGCCACATTATGCACGGTGGGGCATTTTTTGGGAAGTCTTCAGGGAAACATGCTTTCTCTCCGCAGATTAAACAATCCTCTCGAAGGTCGATTCTCTTAGTTTCTGACCTAAGCACTGGACATGTAAGAGAAGTTGATGGCTGTGATAGTTTTCCACTTGCTGTGGCTATGCTGTTCTTCTTTGTTTAGTTTCTCCGACATGTTTTGTGCAATGGTAGGCCTACTCTTTCTAGTCCTTCAAATACCATGTATTTATCATCCCCTCTATCTTTGCTCGCTTGAATGACAGTCTTAAAGTCCCATTTCCACGAATACCTCGCCTCCCTCATCAATTTCTGCTACACATATTGAGCATTTCATTGTGAATCATAATTTATCTGAAAACACAAAAGCAGATTCTGAAGATTATTTTTGCTCTTTGGTATGCTTTAGTAGCTGTGATGGTTCTGGAGTTATTACCGTAAAATGGTATTTAGGCCGCCATTTTCCAAGATGGCGGCTTGGATTTAAGGGGACATTTGATATTTTTGTCTGCAGTAGGCCTTACTTAACAACTGTGCCAAGTCTCCACTTCCTGCTAATTTGTTGAGTTGAGTAATGCTTTTCTGCTAAAAAGCCATAAAACCTATTTGCACTTTGTATATCACACTGAAATACAGAATTATTTTTTTTCATCCTATGTAACTTTTTTATTTTTAATCCTACTGTGAACTGAGTTTTGTGTACAGTCTTGCAGTGCGAGATATTTAGCGTATATATTTAGTGCGCTTACTTTAGTTTCACGTGTATATGTATATATGATAGATGCATCACGTTTAGTCGTATATTGTATTGTATTGTATTCGGATATTTATAAAGCGCTTCTAGCGGGAGGGCCATTCAGAAGCGCTCCCAGTGCGATAGACCCCGAGAGAAAAAGCAAGTTTTAAGAAAGGTAAAAGAGGAAGAGACGCTACCTGAGAGAATAGAAGAACGAACAAACGGAGGAAGCCCATTCCAAAGAGCAGGGCCAATGGAAGCAAACGACCTAGATTGAGCCAGTGAAGTCCTGACACGGGGAACGAGGAGGTCCAAACGGTCAGATGAACGAAGAGGACGAAGAGAAGCCGCAGAGTGAGGGCGATGAAATAAGTCACATAAATATTTTGGAGCGAAACCAAGCTGAGCCTTAGAGACAAGGATGAGGACCTTAAATTGGATGCGGGCAGAAAGCGGGAGCCAGTGGAGTTCTTCTGCCATAAAGGTGGTGATATGAGAGAATCGAGGAAGACGGGCAATTAATCTAGCAGCAGCATTGAGAACGGACTGAAGAGGAGCAAGACGGACTTTGGGAAGACCAATGAGGAGGGAATTGCAGTAGTCAAGTCTAGAGCAGACAAATGCATGGACAATTGAAGTGAAAATTGGAGATGACAGAGAGCGACGGATAGCTCTAAGGCGCCTTAGGTGAAAATAGGAAGTGCGAGTGAGTTTGGAAATGTGTTCAGTAAAGGTGAGAGAATTGTCAAGGGTCACTCCTAGATCACGAACGCTAGACGAGAAAGTGAAAAGCGGAAACCTTTGAGACAGCACAGCAAAGTCGAGTTTTTTAAGTTGCTGAGGAGTGCCAAACCAGATAAACTGGGTTTTTGACGAATTGAGGGAGAGGCGATTGCAAGACATCCAGGTATGAAGATCACGAGAAAGAGCTTCGATGCGCTGAACAAGAAGAAGTTGAGAGGAAGGAGGCCCATGGACATAAGCCTGGACATCGTCAGCAAAGAGATGGCCTGAAGCCCCATGGATGGGGAAGAGAGAGGGGATACCAGCCGTGTACAAAATAAAGAGGAGAGGGCCCAGAACAGAGCCCTGCGGAACACCGAGTTTAATAGGGACCCACAGAGTTCTAGATTCACCAGAGATAACCATCTGAGTGCGATCAGACAGGTATGACCGGAACCACTGGAGAGGGGGGCCCTTCAGACCACAAGAGGTCTCAAGACGCTGTAGAAGAATGGTGTGGTCCACCATGTCAAAGGCTGCAGAGACATCATATAGTGCCAGAAGGGTGAGTTCGGACCTATCAACAGTCGCACTGTCTTAGTCTTATATGTATATTATTAGAGTTCGCCTAGGCGCACAGAAGACAGGTGTGTCAAGAGGCGCGAAGAATTATGCTGACTAGAGAAGTTTGAATTCGAGGGTGTTCGCTGTAGTAGTGTGGCTGACTAGTTGAGTTGTAATCGAATTGAGTTCTGTCTGTTTGTTTCTTATTAAACTAAAAGATATTAAACTGTGTTGCTGATTAATTCAGGTTATACTTATACGTAGAATTAGTGTTCAAAAGGTGAACGTTAAATAGGCGTTAAGTGAGAAGAGAACAAGGATTTAATCAGAAGAATTGTCAACGGAAGGATTGGGTTGACATTATTGGTGGCAGTTACGGTGTGGATAAAAACTCACGGTGGAACAGCGTCGGTGTGGATAAGAACTCACGGTGGATAAGAACTCACGGTGGATAAGAACTCACGGTGGATAATTACTCACGGTGGATATAAACTCACGGTGGATTAAAATTCACGTTATCACCTCCTTCGGCGGATAGAAGAATCTACGACGGTGATAAAAGAATTTACAACGGTGTTAGAAGAATCTACGACGGTGTTAGAAGAATCTACGCGTTGTTGCTGTGTGACGTGTCTACGATATCAACGACGGTGGAACACGAGAAACGGTATAAAAATTTCGTTGTTTTCCACGAACAAATATAAAAGAAATCCTGTTTGTTTATCGATTCACACAACAAGAAAAACCGTGACTTCTTTGAAAAGAGAAATCACCAAAGTAAACAAGTAAGATGGAGAAATTAAGTGCTGAAAGACAAGCAGATATTAAGAAGATGTCTACGGAAAGGCTAAAACAGCGTTTGTTGAAAGCCGGTTTTAAAGAAGAACAATTAGAAGGTATGTCACGTGGTGACATGATACAGGAACTCGCTGAAGTGTGGGTGAAAGAAGAAGTCGAAGAAGAAGGTGCCGTTGGCGGTGCCGTAGAAAAGGCTATTGAAAAACCTCCTGCGCCTATGTCTATGGAGATGTTGATGCAGTGGATGATGATGACGAGACAAGAAGAGAAAGAAAGAGAGGAGAAACGGAGACAAGAAGAGAAAGAACTGAGACAAGAAGAGAAAGATAGAGAGGAGAAACGTAGACAGGAAGAGAAAGAGCTAAGACAGGAAGAATTACGTCTGCAGAGAGAGAAAGAAGAGAAAGCAGAACGTCTGCAGAGAGAGAAAGAAGAGAAAGCAGAACGTTTGCAGAGAGAGAAAGAAGAGAAAGCGGAACTTGCAAGGCAAGAGGAATTGCGTCTGCAAAGAGAGAGAGAAGATAAAGCAGAACAAGTGCGTAAGGCAGAACTTGAATTGCAAAAGAATCAGTTTGAGATTCAGTTAGAACAGTTGAAAAGAGATAGGGAAGATGCTGAAAGAAGAAGATTGGAGCAGATGATTGAATTTGAAAAAGCTAGAAAAAGTGATGAAGAGGTACGTCAGCAACAGATTGAAGCAAAGAGAATGCGTGAAGAAGAAAAAGAAAAAGCGCGAACGTTAGAGTTAGAACGCGCCGAACAGATCAGACAAGAAGAACTCAAATTTCAGAAAGAAAGTTTGGAAAAGGCAGAGACAGAAAGACAAGAACGTCTGAAACTGGAGAAATCAAAATTGACATTGAAAGAAACGCAAATGAGAGAAGAACGGGAAGCTGAAAGAAGGAAACAGCAAGAAAGTGAAACTTTGGTGTCAAAAATTAAGAAAATAGGTGATGCAATGAAGCATGTATTGCCTCAAATGCCAACTGATATGATGGAGGTGCCATTATATTTTGAAACAGTCGAGAACGCGTTTCGCAGTTTTGCTGTGAAAAAGCCGTTTTGGGTGAAATTATTACTACCATTGATGACGCCGAAAGCTCGAACCGTTCTAAATAGATTGTCATTCGATGATCTAGACAATTATGATAGAGTCAAGCAGCACTTATTAAAAGAATTTAAGTTGACTTCGAGAGAATACAGAGCCAGATTTGTGGATGCTAAGAAGACAACAGAAGAGACTTATACGATGTTTACGGCAAGACTGAAGAACTTGCTAAACTATTACGTGAGAAGTCGAAACGTGAACAGAGAGTATGATACGCTCTTTGATTTGCTGGTAGCGGATAAGCTAAAAGAATGTTTACCGCCAGGTCCACTACAGTTTGTATTGTCGAAGGAAGGAACTGACTGTCTCCAAGCTAGTGCAGTGGCAGACTTAGCAGACATTCATGTAAACAATCGAATTGGGTTTGCATTTCCAAATATAAACAGTTATCCTTCTCAACGTTCCGTAAACCAAAGCCAGAGTGGAAAGTGGAAAAGTAATCCAGAAACAGGGAGTCAATTCAAAGGTAAAGAAGTCAAGGCTAATGTCCCTGTACCCAATGAGACCAGAGAAGTGACGTTTGGTCGTCAGGGATTTAACAAATCGTCAGCGCCGTTTGCCAAGAGGGAAGGCAACACATCGTTTACGCAGTATAAGAGATATGAAGGAAATGAACAACGAGGCATGGTTGTGAAGCGTTGTCACAACTGTGGTTCAGATAAACATTTGGTTAAATTTTGTCCAGTTCCAGTGGCAGCAGCTAGTTCTAGCAGAAATCAAGAACACACAAGGGTGAATTTGATTCAAGTGGTTAGTGATACAGGTAATCAAACCACGGGTCAAGAAAACCAAGAAACTGAAGTAAAGTCAGTAATGAAATGTGGTATTCAAAAAGAAATTCTATTGGATGCTGAAATTCAGAGAGAAGTCATAGGAAAAGATGACAGTCGAATATTGAAGAAATCGTTCTTGCAATATGTCGAGGTTGAAATTCGTGCAGTAGACGGTAAAGAGCCAGTGAAAGTCAAAGCACTGAGCGACTCGGGTGCAGAAATTCCGGTGATTAGTGAAGAATTACTGGAAGGCATGAAGGTGGAACAAATTGGAAAAGTGAATTTGCAATGTGTGGCAGGAGATGCCATTCCTGCGAAGTTAGTGAAAGTCGATGTTAGACTGTGTGGTAGTGACGTGGAAGAAGAGGGATTTCCGCGTAAAATCCAGTGTTCACTTACACCTTATGTCACCTTGATGTGTGCTAGTATTGCAAAGATGGGCAGTACAGAAAGATTCTTGTTGCATCCAGAGATAATTGCCGAATTAAAAGCCGTACCACAGATGAAAGTTAAAACGATACAAGGAGATGTGAGTGTACGAGCAAATGTAATGACGAGAGCGCAGAGTCGGAAACAGGAAATGGTAGATGTTAATGAGAAGAGTGAAACTGAAAGTTCAAGTGATGAGGAAAACGAAAGTAATGAGCAACGAAGCTTATCGCGAGATGGTGTAACATCAGAGATAAACGAGCAAGAGATGGCTGCATGCGAGAATGGCACATTAAATGAAACTGAAGAAGACAATGAATGTGATGTGGGGATAGGAGACTTGTATAGAGATGAAGAGATGGATGAAGAACAAAAGGTGCAGATTGCCGATTCGAAGAAGTTCGAAGAGCAACAGAGAAAGGATGAATCGTTGAAGCCGTGGTGGAAGTTAGCACAAGAGAAAGAATCTGAATTCTGTGTGATCAACGGTTTATTGCATAAGAAATATCAGATATTAGACCAGACGATATATCAACTAGTGTTACCAAAAGAGAGACGAATTAAAGTGATGGAATTGGCGCATGAATCGGTATTTGGAGGACATCTAGGAGAAGAGAAAACAAGAGAACGAATAAAATTATCTTTTGTATGGCCAAAGATGAGAAGAGACATTGTGAAATTTTGTAAGTCTTGCGAGAAGTGTCAATTAAAGGCAAGGAGTCTGGTGATGGATAGAGTGCCTATCACTCCGGTCTCAAGAGAAGAGGTCGCCTTCAAGAGAATGACGATGGACCTCGTTGGCCCGATCGATCCAGTATCTGCTGCAGGTCACAAGTATTGTTTATGCATTGTGGACTCGTGCACCAGATGGCCTACAATCTTCTTATTGAAATCGCTGACAGCGAAGGCTGTGTGTGAAGCATTGATGGAACTGTTCATGAACGTTGGTGTGCCGTCCGTGATCACCAGTGATCAAGGAACGAACTTCACAGCCAGTTTGACAAGAGAATTTCTCAATTTAATGGGCTGTAGTCCACGATTCGACACACCAGGACACCCAGAGGCTGCTGGATTAGTAGAAAGATGGAATCAGACATTTAAAAAGATGATTCATCATGTGATAATAGACAACCCGAGGAAATGGCACAAGATAATTCCTTTCACAGTGTGGGCATTACGAGAAGTGCCGAATGCAACTACTGGAGTATCACCATATATGCTTGTCTATGGGAAAATTCCGAGAGGACCATTGGCAATATTAAAAGAGAGTTGGACTAGAGAAATAAACTAGTAGATGTATAATGGGGGTTTGAGCGCAGGGCCCTCTAAGGGCCCCAAGACCAATGGGCCCTTACAGCAGATCGACCTTCAAAGGGTCTCCAGAGGCCTACGAACCCATATAGCATATCCACTTTCTCCTGTGTATTTTAGAACAAAATATGCGGGCCCTTAGCGCAGGGCCTTCAGAGAGGGTCCTGAAACCCACAGACAATTATAGCCAATCGACTTCCAGGCAGTCAATGGAATCCACGAACGCTTATAGCTTAGAAGTCCTCAAGTGTGACCATTTTCACGGTGTGACGATATTATCAGTCACAAGTGTCACAGTGTCACACTAAAAAGACGGTTGTAATTCTGACTGTTATGATATGGTATGATAGATAGTAAAATAAGATCTACTACCACAACAGTACCATTTTTACTATAAAAATAAAAAATTTAAAAAAACTTTTTGGGACAAAACAAAAGAAATCATTTGGTCTAATTCGTGCAGAAAACGTAAATTTACGATGTATACTTTTTTCTCACTCTCACAAAACATGAAAAGTGCCTTTTTTCGCACTTTTCTGAAATTGCAGTTTCTGTCACGCTTTCGGTCGAATTGTGGTGAAAAAAAGGAAATTCGCGGCACCAGGGCCAATTATAACAGATCAACCTCTGGAGGGCCTCCAGACAGTCCATGGGTCCCACGAAAGCTTATAGCGCCAAGGCCTGCCACGCAATTTGTGTACTTTTGTACAAGTGTGACAACTTTCAGAGTGTGACAGACAATATTGTCACAACTGTCACACTAAGCTAGGAGTGCAATAACGGCTTTCCATTTAATTTTAACACGGATAGGATACCTGAAATGTCATTTTAATATAAAAACAGAAAAAATAATTTAAAAAACCTTTTTTTTTTCACAAAACAAGAAAATCATTATTTGGTCTAATTCGTGCAGAAAACGCGAATTTACGATGTGTGGTTTTTTTTCACTCTTACAAAACATGAAAAGTGCCTTTTTCGCACTTTTCTGTCACGCTGTCGACCGAAAAATCGCGGCGCCAGGGCCAATTATAGACAGTTCGTGGGACCCACGGACACACGGACGCTTATAGCAGAACGGATTTAAACAGTGCCTTTGGCTATCGTGGTTTGTAAGTTCTCAAGTGTGACAAGTTTCACAATGTGACTGATAATATCGTCACAACTGTCACGCTAAGGTGTTTTTTCCACATATTGTCGTAGTCGTTCGTCCCGAGAGCGCAGAAAATCGTGTAGAAAAATCATTTTTACGCTGTGTCAAATTTTTCACCCAACCCCAAAAGCTTACCCCGAAAGAAATTTTTCATTGTCAAAAATTCATCAGGCCAAAATCAATATTTCCATCGGAAACGTGTAGAAAACGCAAATCTGCGATGTGTGAAATTTTTCACCCAACCCCAAAAACTTTTCCCCCAAAAGAAATTTTTCATTGTCAAAAATTCATCAGGCCAAAATCAATATTTCCACCGGAAACGTGTAGAAAACGCAAATCTGCGTTGAGTAAAATTTTCAGCCGGACTTTGAAATTTCAAAAACGTGACACTTTTCGTCGTTTTCTGAATACCATTATTCGGTCACGTTTTTGGCCTTGTGAATTATGGAAATCGGGGAACTACGGAAATCGGGGAAATACGGAAATCTGGAACCATGGAAATCGGAGAACTGCGGAAATCGGGGAATTGGGGAAATCGTACGGCGGTGGCGCGGTGAACTGCGGAAACTTGAGCACATAAAAATTATAACTCCGCTAATCGTACGGCGGTGGTGCGCTAGGAATTACAGACTCACTACTCCAACCACCTACGACGAAAACTTTTATGTTGAGGTTCGCGGGCAAGTCCCAGCGCTGGTTAGTTTCTTGATTAGTTCCACCACCATCTGGTCTTTGCTTTGACTCGGCAACTCTTTTTGTGACCATTTTCACAGTGTGACGATATTATCAGTCACAAGTGTCACAGCGTCACACTAAGCTAGGAGCCTCTTCCTGCAGAAGCATCTTAAGTCGTTCAGAATTATTTCAATTTAAATAAAAGAATCGGTTGTGGTATACATAAAACATAATGTTAGGGCAAAACTTCTGCAAGTGGTTAGTTATAGGTAAAACAAATCTGTGCTGTCGCAGATGTATTGGGGAGCACTGTTTCAAACATTTAGCACAGCTGCGAAATGGCTTTGAGACGAGATCTTGCGCTAAATGTGGGAGGGGCATCAAAAACCACTTGGGTGAGTGTATACGTTGTGGTTATTACGTCATAAAATCAAGAGTTCGACGCTGCGGACTAACCCGTGAATTCGAGAAAGAATGGAAAAGACTAGCGAACATAGTAGTAGAGTAAAAAAATTCTCTATTAAAGAAACGATTCCGTTATTGTATTGAGATAAAATAGATGAGCAAGCGACAATCGAATACATAGTAAACAAAATTTCGTTTTAAACAAACGATTCCGTTATTGTATTAAGGAAAAGTTTGCCACTGTAGTATTAAATAATTTATAACTATGGCATTGTCTACGAATGAAAAAATTGAACAATTGCTGAATGAGTTTACCGGGCCACCAGCTCTTCGAGCTGTTTTACAGAATATCTTAGACGAACCTATCCCTGATGCAGTCAAAAGGCGCTTACTACAGCCACTGCTTCCAAGGCCAATTCCTCCAGTGCGCAAGCATAGAGGGGCAAAACGTAAGGCCCTTCTAGCACAATTCGACCCACTCCTAAGTAAGAAGGATAGAGGTGGGCCACCACCCTTTCTAGTACACAGAGAGCTCGCCAACCAGCATCTGAGAGACTTCCGGGCAGAAGTACCTCTTAATCACAGGCTGGAAGGAGATGCGTTGGCTTTCTTGAGTGCAATGGAGCAGAACATTGAGGCGCAACTCAACGAAGAGCTGTTGAAACAGGACGGTCTGAAATACTCGCAAGTGTTGACAGTTGATTTGGAAAAGTTGGCCCCGACCGTTGATAGCGTGTATGATGGCAACGCGCCCCCCGGCATCATTACCAATACGGTCTTCTTTCGAAGCAAAGCAGTGCCAATTACCAATGCGGGTAAAATTAAAGGGGCTCTAAGGAAGGTGTCAACCCAATCCTTCCGTTGACAATCCTTCTGATTAAATCCTTGTTCTCTTCGTACTTAACGCCTATTTAACGTTCACCTTTTGAACACTAATTCTACGTATAAGTATAACCTGAATTAATCAGCAACACAGTTTAATATCTTTTAGTTTAATAAGAAACAAACAGACAGAACTCAATTCGATTACAACTCAACTAGTCAGCCACACTACTACAGCGAACACACTCGAATTCAAACTTCTCTAGTCAGCATAATTCTTCGCGCCTCTTGACACACCTGTCCTCTGTGCGCCTAGGCGAACTCTAATAATATACATATAGCGCGCCGCTGCCGAGATTGGCCGGCCGCGCGTGTCACTAAGACTATACGTTATACATCTATCATATATACATATACACATGAAACTAAAGTAAGCGCACTATATATATACGCTAATATCTCGCACTGCAAGACTGTACACAAAACTCAGTTCACATTACCTCCTTCCTTTTTCTGGAATAGAGCAAATTAAATTTCAAAATTTGCGAAATTACCAAAATACATGAAACATATATATATATCTAACTAATTAATGAACAGTCTTACGATTACTTATAACCTTGACAAACAATCAGCAATAACATTCAATCTGCCCTTCTTGTACTTCACCTCAACATCAAAAGTTTGTAAGGCTAACGCCCAACGCACAAGTTTAGCAGACTTAGACATTGACTCAGTCAAGTATGTAAGAGGATTGTGATCAGTAAAAATGAAAATTTTCGATCCAATTATAATTTCTTTTAACTTGTTTAAAGCCCAAACAATAGCATAGGCTTCCTTTTCCACAGTAGCCCATCTCTTCTGGGTATCAGTTAATTTCTGACTGATAAATGACACAGGGCGTTCTATTCCCTTGTCGTCCATCTGTGTTAAAACAGCACCGACTGCAAAGTCACTACTATCGCAGTACAAATTGAATGGTTTTCCCACTTCAAAAACATATAACACTACTTTGGATCGCACAGCCTCTTTAAGTAAATCAAATGCTTGCTGATGTTCAACAGTCCAATCAATCTTATCAGAAACACGTTTACTAGTTAAATCAGATAAAGGTTTCGCAATCTGTGCAAAATCCTTAATAAACTGTCTGTAATAATTAAAAAATCCAAGCAGTTGCTTAACTTGCTTCTTAGTTTCTGGGATCTTCAAATTAGTCAAACTTTCAATTCTGTCTGGATTCATCTTTATTTTACCAGACCCAACCACATGACCGATAAACCTTACCTCACTCTTACCAAATATGCATTTTTTCAAATTCAAAGTAACGTTATGCAATCTCATTTGCATCAAAAATGCATCTAGATGCTGCAAGTGAACTTTCCAACTGTCAGAATGCACAGCAATGTCATCAACATATGGTTCTGCAAAGTCACTTATAGGCTGTAAAACTAAATTTATCGCCTTAACAAAAGTTCGGCCTGAATTTATCATTCCAAAAGGAACACGAGTAAATTCATACAGTCCATTATGTGTTACAAAAGCTGTCTTCCATTGATCAGATTGTTTTACAGGACAAGTCCAATAAGCACTTCGACAGTCCAAAATGGAAATCACATTAGACTTTCCAACTTTGTTTAGAACGTCTCTGACAATCGGCATAGGATATTTACAATCCACTGTGAATGAGTTAATGTATCTGTAGTCACAGGCAAGTCTTAAAGATCCGTCTTTCTTTTTAACAATAACCAAAGGGCTTGCCATTCTGCTCGATGATGGTTTGATAATGTTTGTTTTTAACATTTCTTTGATCTGACGTTCCACTTCTGCTCGATAAATCAAAGGAATTCGGTATGCTGCAAATTCCTTTTCACGAAATCCTGGTTTTAGTTCAATTTCGTGTTCGACCAATGTACATAATCCAGGTTTTTCTGAAAATCTGTCACAGTATTTGTTCAAGACTTTCAACAACTGTTCTTGCTGAGTTACTGTTAAATGGCTAATTTGTTCAGGATCGAGGTTAAGTGAATTCTTGTCATCTTGAACCTCGTTCCTCATTGGTAATTCAACCACTGAACCAAAATCTTCATCTTCTTCAACGATTAGACCACAACTTAATGCTCGAGTAACATATTTTCTGATCTTGTTGGCGTGAATTATTTTTCGACCATTTTCACCCATATCGACTAAATAAGAGTACTTTGATCTTCGATGTATGATCGTACATGGACCATGCCATCGAGAAATAAGTTTGTTTGTTGACGTTGGATACAAAACTATGACTTTCTCACCAGCTTCAAATTCTTTGTGCTTTGCTCTCTTGTTATACTGATTCGTGTATTGTAATTGCTTTTCTCGAGAGTAGGATTCTGCAAACAATAATGCTTTCTCCATATTTTCTTTGAGTTCTTTCAAATACTTTTCTGGTTTAACTCCAACATGAGGTGGTAAGTTTATTTCTCTAGTCCAACTCTCTTTTAATATTGCCAATGGTCCTCTCGGAATTTTCCCATAGACAAGCATATATGGTGATACTCCAGTAGTTGCATTCGGCACTTCTCGTAATGCCCACACTGTGAAAGGAATTATCTTGTGCCATTTCCTCGGGTTGTCTATTATCACATGATGGATCATCTTTTTAAATGTCTGATTCCATCTTTCTACTAATCCAGCAGCCTCTGGGTGTCCTGGTGTGTCGAATCTTGGACTACAGCCCATTAAATCGAGAAATTCTCTTGTCAAACTGGCTGTGAAGTTCGTTCCTTGGTCACTTGTAATCACGGACGGCACACCAACGTTCATGAATAGTTCCATCAACGCTTCACACACAGCCTTCGCTGTCAGCGATTTCAATAAAAAGATTGTAGGCCATCTGGTGCATGAGTCCACAATGCATAAACAATACTTGTGACCTGCAGCAGATACTGGATCGATCGGGCCAACGAGGTCCATCGTCATTCTCTTGAAGGCGACCTCTTCTCTTGAGACTGGAGTGATAGGCACTCTATCCATCACCAAACTCCTTGCCTTTAGTTGACACTTCTCACAAGACTTACAAAATTTCACAATGTCTCTTCTCATCTTTGGCCATACAAAAGACAACTTTATTCGTTCTCTTGTTTTCTCTTCTCCTAGATGTCCTCCAAATACCGATTCATGCGCCAATTCCATCACTTTAATTCGTCTCTCGGTAACACTAGTTGATATATCGTCTGGTCTAATATCTGATATTTCTTATGCAATAAACCGTTGATCACACAGAATTCAGATTCTTTCTCTTGTGCTAACTTCCACCACGGCTTCAACGATTCATCCTTTCTCTGTTGCTCTTCGAACTTCTTCGAATCGGCAATCTGCACCTTTTGTTCTTCATCCATCTCTTCATCTCTATACAAGTCTCCTATCCCCACATCACATTCATTGTCTTCTTCAGTTTCATTTAATGTGCCATTCTCGCATGCAGCCATCTCTTGCTCGTTTATCTCTGATGTTACACCATCTCGCGATAAGCTTCGTTGCTCATTACTTTCGTTTTCCTCATCACTTGAACTTTCAGTTTCACTCTTCTCATCAACATCTACCATTTCCTGTTTCCGACTCTGCGCTCTCGTCATTACATTTGCTCGTACACTCACATCTCCTTGTATCGTTTTAACTTTCATCTGTGGTACGGCTTTTAATTCGGCAATTATCTCTGGATGCAACAAGAATCTTTCTGTACTGCCCATCTTTGCAATACTAGCACACATCAAGGTGACATAAGGTGTAAGTGAACACTGGATTTTACGCGGAAATCCGTCTTCTTCCACGTCACTACCACACAGTCTAACATCCACTTTCACTAACTTCGCAGGAATGGCATCTCCTGCCACACATTGCAAATTCACTTTTCCAATTTGTTCAACCTTTATGCCTTCCAGTAATTCTTCACTAATCACCGGAATTTCTGCACCCGAGTCGCTCAGTGCTTTGACTTTCACTGGCTCTTTACGGTCTACTGCACGAATTTCAACCTCGACATATTGCAAGAACGATTTCTTCAATATTCGACTGTCATCTTTTCCTATGACTTCTCTCTGAATTTCAGCATCCAATAGAATTTCTTTTTGAATACCACATTTCATTACTGACTTTACTTCAGTTTCTTGGTTTTCTTGACCCGTGGTTTGATTACCTGTATCACTAACCACTTGAATCAAATTCACCCTTGTGTGTTCTTGATTTCTGCTAGAACTAGCTGCTGCCACTGGAACTGGACAAAATTTAACCAAATGTTTGTCTGAACCACAATTGTGACAACGCTTCACAACTGTATGGTATGGTTGTGAAATACCTCGTTGTTCATTTCCTTCATATCTCTTATACTGCGTAAACGATGTGTTGCCTTCCCTCTTGGCAAACGGCGCTGACGATTTGTTAAATCCCTGCCGACCAAACGTCACTTCTCTGGTCTCATTGGGTACAGGGACACTAGCCTTGACTTCTTTACCTTTGAACTGATTCCCTGTTTCTGGATTACTTTTCCACTTTCCACTCTGGCTTTGGTTTACGGAACGTTGAGAAGGATAACTGTTTATATTTGGGAATGCAAACCCAATTCGATTGTTTACATGAATGTCTGCTAGGTCTGCCACTGCACTAGCTTGAAGACAGTCAGTTCCTTCCTTCGACAATACAAACTGTAGTGGACCTGGCGGTAAACATTCTTTTAGCTTATCCGCTACCAGCAAATCAAAGAGCGTATCATACTCTCTGTTCACGTTTCGACTTCTCACGTAATAGTTTAGCAAGTTCTTCAGTCTTGCCGTAAACATCGTATAAGTCTCTTCTGTTGTCTTCTTAGCATCCACAAATCTGGCTCTGTATTCTCTCGAGGTCAATTTAAATTCTTTTAATAAGTGCTGCTTGACTCTATCATAATTGTCTAGATCATCGTATGACAATCTATTCAGAACGGTTCGAGCTTTCGGCGTCATCAATGGTAGTAATAATTTCACCCAAAACGGCTTTTCCACAGCAAAGCTACGAAATGCGTTCTCGACTGTTTCAAAATATAATGGCACCTCCATCATATCAGTTGGCATTTGAGGCAATACATGCTTCATTGCATCACCTATTTTCTTAATTTTTGACACCAAAGTTTCACTTTCTTGCTGTTTCCTTCTTTCTGCTTCCCGTTCTTCTCTCATTTGCGTTTCTTTCAATGTCAATTTTGATTTCTCCAGTTTCAGACGTTCCTGTCTTTCTGCCTCTGCCTTTTCCAAACTTTCTTTCTGAAATTTGAGTTCTTCTTGTCTGATCTGTTCTGCACGTTCCAACTCTAACGTTCGCGCTTTTTCTTTTTCTTTTTCTTCTTCACGCATTCTCTTTGCTTCAATCTGTTGCTGACGAACCTCTTCATCACTTTTTCTAGCTTTTTCAAATTCAATCATCTGCTCCAATCTTCTTCTTTCAGCATCTTCCCTATCTCTTTTCAACTGTTCTAACTGAATCTCAAACTGATTCTTTTGCAATTCAAGTTCTGCCTTACGCACTTGTTCTGCTTTATCTTCTCTCTCTCTTTGCAGACGCAATTCCTCTTGCCTTGCAAGTTCCGCTTTCTCTTCTTTCTCTCTCTGCAAGCGCAATTCTTCTTGCCTTGCAAGTTCCGCTTTCTCTTCTTTCTCTCTCTGCAAGCGCAATTCGTCTTGTCTTACACGTTCTGCTTCTTGTCTCAGCTCTTTCTCTTCCTGTCTTCGTCTATCCTCTCTTTCTTTCTCTTCTTGTCTCCGTTTATCTTCCCTATCTTTCTCTTCTTGTCTCCGTTTCTCCTCCCTATCTTCTTTCATCATCATCCACTGCATCAACATCTCCATAGACATAGGCACAGGAGGTTTTTCAATAGCCTTTTCTACGGCACCGCCAACGGCACCTTCTTCTTCGACTTCTTCTTTAACCCACACATCGGCGAGTTCCTGCATCATGTCACCACGTGACATACCTTCTAATTGTTCTTCTTTAAAACCGGCTTTCAACAATCGCTGTTTTAGCCTTTCCGTAGACATCTTCTTAATATCTGCTTGTGTCTTTCAGCACTTAGTTTCTCCATCTTACTTGTTTACTTTGGTGATTTCTCTTTTCAAAGAAGTCACGGTTTTTCTTGGTGTGTGAATCGATAAACAAACGGGATTTCTTTTATATTTGTTCGTGGAAAACAACGAAATTTTTTATACCGTTTCTCGTGTTCCACCGTCGTTGATATCGTAGACACGTCACACAGCAACAACGCGTAAATTCTTTTATCACCGTCGTAGATTCTTCTAACACCGTTGTAAATTCTTTTATCACCGTCGTAGATTCTTCTATCCGCCGAAGGAGGTGATAACGTGAATTTTAATCCACCGTGAGTTTATATCCACCGTGAGTAATTATTCCACCGTGAGTATTTATTCCACCGTGAGTATTTATCCACCGTGAGTATTTATCCACACCGACGCTATTCCACCGTGAGTTTTTATCCACCGTGAGTTCTTATCCACACCGACGCTGTTCCACCGTGAGTTTTTATCCACACCGACGCTGCCACCAATAATGTCAACCCAATCCTTCCGTTGACAATCCTTCTGATTAAATCCTTGTTCTCTTCGTACTTAACGCCTATTTAACGTTCACCTTTTGAACACTAATTCTACGTATAAGTATAACCTGAATTAATCAGCAACACAGTTTAATATCTTTTAGTTTAATAAGAAACAAACAGACAGAACTCAATTCGATTACAACTCAACTAGTCAGCCACACTACTACAGCGAACACACTCGAATTCAAACTTCTCTAGTCAGCATAATTCTTCGCGCCTCTTGACACACCTGTCCTCTGTGCGCCTAGGCGAACTCTAATAATATACATATAGCGCGCCGCTGCCGAGATTGGCCGGCCGCGCGTGTCACTAAGACTATACGTTATACATCTATCATATATACATATACACATGAAACTAAAGTAAGCGCACTATATATATACGCTAATATCTCGCACTGCAAGACTGTACACAAAACTCAGTTCACAGAAGGCCAATGCTGAAATACTAAAACTCCTCGAAGAGTACACCAATGAGGGATCGGGGTGGAGATTGAAGCGGGTCGTGGGGCTAGACCTCGGTGTTGCAAGATATAAGCCTTTCCGAGGTAAGAGCTACTTTCCAACCCCGAAGTACATACCTCCGCGCACAGTTATTAATGTAAAGAATAACGATAGCCGATGCTTTGAGTGGGCCATTTTAAGTGCCATGTATCCAGTAGAAAAGGACCCTCAACGCCCAACTAAGTATCGTGCCCACCTCCAGGAGCTAAACTTCGACGGTATAGAATTTCCAGTGAAGGTCACAGATATCGGTAAGTTCGAACGTCAGAACCCAACTATAAGCGTCTCAGTCTTCGGGTGGGATAAAGCTTTGTATCCAATTCAAATTTCAAACCGGGCCAGTGTCCACAATATTGATCTTCTACTACTGGCCGACGACGCAAATGAAAATTTTCATTATGTCTGGATCAAGGATCTAGCCCGCATGCTTTATAAAAACAGCAAATTTCAAGGACGAAAACATCCATGTCGTCGCTGCCTACACGTATTCTGTAGACAAGACTTGCTGGATGCCCATATCAAAGATTGTCAGGGTATTACTGAGAAGCCTCAGAGAATTGAGATGCCAAAAGAGGATGAAAATATCCTCAAATTCCAGAACCATCACAAACAGATGCGCACTCCGTATATTATTTACGCGGACTTCGAGGCTCTAAACATGCCAATCGAAGGTGCAGTCATGAACCCCAACGAGAGCAACACCAGACAGATAGCTGAGCAGAAACCATGCAGCTTCTGTTACATAGTGGTTCGATGCGACGGCCGCACAAAGAAACCAGTTTTATACCGGGGAGAGAACGCTGTGGATGAGTTTTTACGACGACTACAAGGCGAGCTGACCTCTATCAAACAAAGGCTGGTCACCCCAGCTAAGATGGTTATGTCAGCGGCCGATCGCCAATCATTCCGCGAAGCCATCGAATGTCACATCTGCGGAAATGCTCTCGAAGCGGATAGAGTTCGGGACCACTGTCACATTACCGGTAAGTACCGAGGTGCCGCTCATAACGCCTGCAACCTCAAACTTCGAATATATCCAGATAAGTGTAAGGTACCGGTGGTCTTCCACAATCTGCGAGGTTACGACAGCCACCTCATAATGCAAGCGATAGGTAGCTGTGAGGCCGCACAGGATGAACAAACTGAAATTAACTGTATTCCAAACAATATGGAGAAATATATGACATTTAATATTGGGCAACTACAGTTCATTGATAGTCTCCAGTTTCTAAACAGCTCTTTGGATAAATTATCAGGAAACCTATCGCTAGAGGATTTGAAAGTCACAACAGCATATATAAAGGAAAACTTTCTTCACAATGAAAGGACAAAACTAGATCTGTTGAGACGAAAGGGCGTATATTGTTACGAATACATCCATGATTACCACCGCTTCGAAGAAGACCGACTTCCACCCAAGGAAGCGTTCTACAGCAAGCTCACACGAGAGAGCATTTCTGACGAGGATTATCAACACGCACAACGAGTGTGGGACGAGTTTGACTGTAAAACTCTAGGTGACTATCACGACTTGTATCTCCGTACGGATGTACTCCTACTGGCAGATGTCTTCGAGACCTTCAGGTCCACATCGATGAAGCACTACAGTCTGGACCCGGCTAACTACTTCAGCCTACCAGGAATGGCCTGGGACGCTTTGTTGAAAAAGACGAAAATTGAGCTCGAACTTTTAACAGACATAGACATGCATTTGTTCGTAGAGAAAGGTCTCAGAGGCGGAATTTCGATGGTGTCCAAGAGATTCGCAAAAGCCAACAACCCGCAATGCCCAGATCATGATACCACGAAGCCAGACAACTGGATCATGTATCTCGATGCTAATAACCTCTACGGCTGGGCGATGCAACAGCCATTACCAGTTGGAGGATTTAGCTGGGAAAGTCCAACTCTCGACGAAGTGTTGGAAACTCCAGACGACGCGCCTGAAGGCTTCCTGCTCGAAGTTGATCTCGAGTACCCGGAGCACCTCCACGAATCACATAGCGACTATCCCTTAGCACCGGAGACCCTGACAGTCCAAGAGGGGTGGTTGAGTGACTATCAGAATGTGCTCATGAACGAGTTGGGAGGCAAGTTCACAAAGCATGTGAAGTTAGTACCAAGCCTACGACCTAAGGAGCGGTATGTGGTCCATTATAGAAATCTCAAACTCTACCACTCGTTGGGCCTACGAGTTTCTAAAATTCATCGTGTCATTAAGTTTAGACAGGAGGCATGGATGGCTCCATATATCGAGATGAATACGAAATTGAGGGCGAAGGCAACGTCGGAATTTGAGAAGGATTTCTTCAAGCTGGCTAATAATGCGGTCTTTGGAAAGACCATGGAAAATCTTAGAAAAAGAATCAGAGTTAACCTGGTACCGACCTCAAAAGTTGACAAACTTCGTAAACTAATTGCTGACCCGGCCTACATATCACACAAAATCTTCAACGACCAACTCGACGCGATTCACAGTTTGAAGAGCAAGCTCAAGTTAAACAGACCTGTATATGTCGGCCAGGCTGTCCTCGACCTCAGCAAGCATCTGATGTACGACTTCTGGTACAACGATGTGAAAAACGAGTACGGAGAAAAAGCCCAGTTGCTATATACAGACACTGACAGCCTGTTATTTCAGGTGGAAACTCCGAACGCCTATGCCGATATGTGGAATAAAAAACACCAATACGACCTCTCAGAGTTTCCAAGAGACAGCCCCTACTACGACGTCGAGAACAAGAAAGTCGTGGGCAAGTTCAAAGATGAATGTAACGGAGTTGCATAGCCCAATTCGTGGGACTGCGCCCGAAGATGTACTCGATCTTAAAATCGGGTGGTTCAGAAATCAGGAAAGCAAAAGGCGTTCAGAGAGCAGTTGTGAAGAAGGATCTGCACCACGAGCTATACAAGGAGTGCCTGTTCGAACGAGAAGAGATGCGACACACACAAGTCGTGATTCGAAGCCACGACCACCAAATCGGAGTATACGAGCAGAATAAGATCAGCCTCTCTCCATTAGACACAAAAAAGTGGATATCTCCGGACGGAATAAGAACGCTGGCATACGGGCACTACAAAATCAACGACGGTTGAGTATTCTATCGGGGGGTAACTCAGTGCCCATAGGAACCAGAAGTAGCTCTTCACGCACAAAACCGCGGCCAGGCCCATCAACTAGATGGTACAAAGCCGGTTGACCAGCCCGCCGAACAACATCCAAAATAGCGTGGATGGTGAGCGACCAGTTAGGGTCGGTGGCTCGTTTGCTTCCACCTTCGAGCTCGCCGGGAGCGTACAAATATCGGACGAGAACGTCGTGTCCGAGAATAGGCTCATCCATTCCCCACAAACGAGTTTTCATTTGTGAATGAGAGGGCTTCTGTGTCACTTTAGCAGCTTTCATCGCTTCAACCGGCTTCATGTCGAGCAAGCGCGTCGGCTCATCGTTTAGTGCAGCCACAACTTCGGGCAATCGTCGAACCCATTCCACTGACCGTTCGGACGACCCCCTTGCAGCCAGGAGCAATTCCTGAGCGTACTGGGCACCGAAAAGTCGCTCAGCTAGAGTACGGTTGAAGCGTTCAACGATGCCCTGTTGACGATGATTCCCAGCCTGTCCCCGTCTTACAAGAACGTCGTGCTTCGTCAGCAACGGTGTAAAATCACCCATAAATTCGCGTCCAGGATCGACCTGAAAGAGTCGAGGCCAAGTCAATGGGCCCCTCTTATAGATCCGGCTTAAAGCGGCGGCGACTTCGGTCGCACTTTTGTTGATCAACGGTTCAGCTTCTTTGTATCGTGAAGCAACATCGACAACAGTCAAAGCGTATTTAAAAGTCTTTCGACCTACTTTATCGTGAGGTAAAAACAAGAGATCGGCTTGGTGTACGGCGTTTGGGCGATTTTCCTCAAACTTTGGACGCGGTATGCGGCGTGGAACGGGAAGATAAATCTGCCACACAGCTTGTTTCTTCAACCAATCGCGAGCCTCGGCCTCGGAAACTTTGGCGGCTGAGGCTAGTTTCTTCACCGCAGCCTTACCTCGCCAGTAACCTCTAGGGCTGTAATAGACAGTTGAAAGGTTCTTAGACATTTCAGTAAAACTATATATTACAAACAGGTAAACACATACACAAATGATTTTCATTTGCGTCGCCGTCCAACACCCATCCCCAGCCTGGACTTTGCTGACATAATGGCCGATACGAGCCGGGCATCTTTCTTTTCATAATCCGGAGTTTCATCGGTGAGTGCGATCTTCGACGCGGCTGCAGCGAGGATGTCATCTGCGTGGTTACGCCCTGGGGTATCTTTATGAACTGCGTAAGCCACATCATGGTGGAGGCACGCACGGTCGAGCTGATTAACACCGTGATAGCGCTGTGACAGCCGTTTATCGAGTTTTGTGAATGGTCCACAGTAAGAGTACTTTCCCGTATTCTGAAAAGAACCTCCCGGATTATCTTCCGAAGACATACCGGATGGAAGGCTCATATGCATCTCAGGCAGAGGCAGAACATTAAGAGCGCTATTCAGTAGCGAGCCTCCATAAGTCTCACGAGACTTATGCTTTCGCGCTTTCGAAGGCAAAATCTGGCTCTTCTTTGCACCGCAGATGGCACAGGTTCCCTGCTTGGCTGGCCGACCGTTTCGTAACTCGACGATTGTTTCATTTGAAGTCTCAGTATGTTTCTTACATCGTAGGCAATACATTGTTTTCGTTGAATACAATCATAACTCGTTGTCTCTATATGGAAATAACAAATTTCGATCTCGAAGCCGACGATGGGAAAAAACACCACCATTGGTTGTTGCCATCCAGCATACGGTGTATAATCTGTGGGCCTAGCGGATGTGGGAAAACAAACCTACTGCTCAACCTCCTTCTGAAAAAGGGGTATCTACGTTTTGACCGGCTGTATCTATACTCGAAGTCTCTGGGACAGGAAAAATATCAGTTCCTCCGGGACTGGATAACAGAACTCGAAAAGGTTGCCGGGAAGGAAGTTGCTTCCTTTCACTCTTGTTCAGATGAAATAGTTCCAGTTGAATCATTAAATAAGAATGCCAGAAGCCTTCTAGTTTTCGATGACGTCATGCTTGAAAAACAGTCGCCCATCGAAAGGTATTTCACTATGGGTCGACACGGTGGCGCGGACTGCTTCTACTTAACTCAAAATTACTTCCGCATTCCCAAGCAAGCGATCCGTGACAATGCTAATCTTATCGTCCTCTTCAACCAAGACAGCAAAAATTTGCGAGCCATTCACGATACGTTCGTAGGCGGCGACATGTCTTTCGATGAGTTCCGTACGTTCTTCAGCGAGTGTGCTGCCCAACCATATGGATTCGCAGTCATAGATTTGACGTCCAAGGTGTACGATGGAAAATATCGTTGCGGGTTCGATCGCTTCTATAAGCCCAAGGCAAGTATTTAAAGACACAATATAGGCAAGATATAGTCGACATACAACCACGATGTGGACAAAGGTTTCTTCTAAACAGGAGCGAGACGCCTTGACTCAGGATTATTTAGCTCGGAGAAATCGACTGAGACAGCGTTTTGTGGATGAGAAGCTCGGTGAAGCCAACCTTCAGTACGATGCGGCAAAGCTTTTCAAACCAATCGCCACAGCCACGGCTGAATCCCAGGCGGCTACATCCAAGGAGCTGCAGAAAGTTACCAGCGCTTTACAGGATTTGCCAGCACAGATTTCAGAGTCTGCTAATTATAACCCGATAGCAGCTTTGTTCGGTGATTCCGTGGGAGCAGTTGCTCCAACGGCCGCTCAAGCCCTTCCAGCGCTTCCGGCATCCCGAATTCCCCCCGCATTGTTAGTCGATCCAAACAAATATCTCAACGTCGCGGCAATCACACGGCATGGTTTTACACCACCAAGCGACCTTGACCTTCACAACACGGTAGCTGTTAAACAGATTATTGAAGCAGTGAACCAGTATAACCGACACACACTGGGCAAAGAGAAAATGAAAGCTACTAAGCGTGCAGATGAAGAAAAGATCGCTTCGCTGACGTTAGATATCAAAGCCTTAAAAGATTATAGAGAAAGAATTCGTTTTCTTTTGAAAGGCCATAATCTCGCAAAACAGGGAAAGGGTTTTGTTGTTCCAGCCGTTCCTCTGAAATTACAAGATAATGTGTTGGGTGAGCTCTCCGTTGACCCCGTCGCGCTGTCTGCTGGTAGACTGAGAGTGTTTAGAGGTGGGAACCTCGTTCTCGAATCTCCGGCCGATGAGTCGTTGTTCAGCCTGTTAACGAAACGATTCGTTAAGACTAAGCAATACTCGCCTCATGCAATCGAGACTTTTAAAAAGCTCGTACAGATGTCTGGTCTGCCTATTCATGGCCGGAAAAGTAAAAAGTTCCAGCTGATTCGGGGCGGGGCGGTGCAATTCTATAATGACCCAAACGCCCTGGTAGAGAGGTTGCAGCTTTTGGTGGCCTCTAGGGCCGCGGGAAACACTGGTCTTGGCAACGAAATCTCCGCCATTCTTGACGAGTTACTGCGTTCCGGTGCGATCTCCAAAGAACTGGCACTCGAATTGAATAGAAACATGCTCATAAAATAGAAATAGAAAACAAAATTCATGGCTCAGATGGAACGCTCGGAGAAACTACTCGAAGAAATTCGAGACCTTTTGCAGCCTAAGAAGAATTTTAGTAT
The DNA here is from genome assembly GCA_963556255.1 of Allolobophora icterica. Taxonomy (NCBI): domain Eukaryota; kingdom Metazoa; phylum Annelida; class Clitellata; order Crassiclitellata; family Lumbricidae; genus Allolobophora; species Allolobophora icterica. The sequence continues at coordinate 5,894,363 of OY744617.1, read as the reverse complement.
AGTTGTTTCCTCAGATACTACAGGGTGGACCACGGCTTTCTCACCACCGCTGTACCTGGATCCAAAAAGACGCTTTGAGCTTGCTTTGGTCAATCTTGAAACTTATAATTCTATTCCGAACATCGATAGTACAAATAACAAGTTCGTCTACAGCTCCACCAATGGACAGGCGTGGAAGACGATCATTTTTCCCGACGGAAGCTACGAGATCGCACAGATTAATGATGAAATCGGTCGGCAGTTAGAAAAGCAAAATCCGCCGCCGACAGGTGTTGTTCAACTCGGCTTTAATTCTCCTATTACTATAGGAGCCAACGCATCTACCCTACGCGCCTTCGTAAAGATAACGAATGCCCAATATATAGTAAACATGGCGCAATCTACTATCAGGCAAATGCTCGGTTTTAACCCTCAGAGGCTTGGCCAAGGTTATAAAGAGGGAGAAAATCCAGTCGATATTCTCCGGGTGGACACAATCCTGGTAAATTGTGACATCATCTCTGGATCGTATCGCAACGGTAGCCAGCTGCCAGTAATCTACAGTTTTTTCCCGGATGTGTCGCCCGGCTACAAGGTAATCGAGTCTCCGAAAAATCTGGTGTACCTACCAGTTGCACCGGCTGGTAACGTACAGGGCATTCGTGTGTGGCTGACCGACCAGAATGGTGAACAATTAAACCTCCGCGGTGAGACAGTAACTATAAGGTTTCACATCCGCAGTGCGTAGATTTTCACACTTAAATATTCTCATGTTTGTTCTTGGAATTAAAAAGCGGCGTCGTGTTGTGGGTGGTGGACTTTTCGACTGGATACCCAAAATCGCGGGCTTCCTTGGCCGTGCAGGCTCCTTCATCTCGGCTAATAAAGGTGTAATAACAAATGTTGCGGATGTAGTTGGTAATGTGGTGAAAGCTGGGGCCACAACAGCGTCTGCCGTCAGGCAGATCGTTGATGCCGTGAAAGCGAGACGCGCTGTTGCCGGCGCAAAAGCACCAATAGCGGTTCCCGCACCTTTGGAGAAGGCGCTCAGCGACAAGAGCATCGAATACTTGAAACAACTGGCTGTGAGTCCGCCACCCGTTGTTCCGACAATGGCTGACATAAACAGCCGCATTGCTGGATCTGGTTTCAAGACTATAAAGCCGAGTCGTGGTGGTAGGGGTCTGTTTCTTGCAAAATGAAAAAAATTTCCGACTAATTCACAAAACGGAAAAAAATGTTTAACCCACCACATATGAAATTCATTTGCAACATGATTAATAATTGAAGCTTGAACTTTTTAGCTATAATAATGGCGGCATTTGACGTGCCGAGTGAAATGTTGGACATCGCTTCGGCGGTGCCCGATGATAATAGCATTGAATCGTTTGAATACCGCGAGTATGAGTCCCAAAATCCCGCGGCTATTAATAACGGCCAGGCCATACAGATAGACATCCAGAACCAAGACATTTTCACGCAGCCTTCTAAGAGTTACCTTCTTGTGGAGGGCAGGCTTACAACAACTGGCGCGGCTTACATCGCAGACACGTTGGTGTCATTCATCAACAACGCCATCCCGTACATGTTTTCTCAAATTCGATACCTGGCTAACAATACCGAGATAGAGAATGTTATGTCACCTGGGCAAGCCACGACGATGAAAGGCATGCTGGTATACGGCGATGATTTTTCCAAAGGCGAAGGTTTAAACATGTGTTGGCAGAAGGACACGAGTGCGGCGGCGGCTCTGAATCTCGGCTTTGAGGCCCGTCGACTGATGATCATTGGAAAACCCGTCCCTATTGGCACATTTTCATTCATCGTTCCCTTAAGACATCTATTCGGTTTTTGCGATGATTATCACAAGGTCGTATACGGGATTAAACACTCCTTACTGCTGAGCCGGCAGGGAGATGCAGACGCGATCTTCAAGGAAGCCGCAGCGACCAATGGCCAGATCGCGCTGACTAAACTCTCCTGGTTCATGCCGCATATAATACCCGCTCTGGAGTATAAAAGCATGCTTATGAAGCAGATTGAAGCAAAGGTTAAGGTACCTGTGGCATTCCGCGCCATGCAATGCGACAACATTGCGGTGCCACGAGCGACGACTTTTTCCTGGCGTTTGAGCGTTAAGTCGGGCACGGAAAAGCCACGCTGGATTCTTGTTGCTTTTCAGACTGGAAAGAATGCACATCAAGGCCAGAATCCGGCACTGTTTGACCATGTGCAGGTTCGCAACATTTTCGCTATGCTCAACAGCGATCGCTACCCGGTGGTTGACATGAATCTCGACTTCACCAAGAGGACAACCTCTCGCGCTTACAAGGCCCTACGTGACTTCAAGGAAGAATATTGCGGCATAGACGCGCGTGAATCGTCATGCCAACTGACACCAATCGAATTTATAGATTTGTTTCCGATCTTCGTTCTGGACGTGCGGAGGCAATCTGAACGACTTAAAACCTCTGTACAGGACATACAAATCAAGGTGGACTTTAACGAAGGGGTACCAAATAATACGACAGCATATGCCGTCCTGATCAGCGACCGACTCCTGAATTTTGAATCGGATGGCAGCAAATTCAACGTCGTTTACTAGAAATCGTTTTTCACATTTAGATACAAGGCCCTCTTTTGATATATTTTTTGCAAAAATGAAAACTGAATACGTTGCGTTCGGCCTTTCACTGACCGAAGGGCAAAAGCAAACATTAGCTAGAGCTGCGCGCGCCGGCACTGGTGCCACGATCCGACTCGCTCATGGCCAGCTTCGTGGAGACGATAAGCTCGCGCTTACGAAAGTTCAAGCCGCCCGAATCGTGAAGAAGATTTCGGAAGGCGTTGGCATGGAGCTGAGATTCACCAAAACGCAATTGAAAAAGATGACTAAAATGGGTGGATTTCTTCCACTACTGGCTCTCCTCCCGCTGCTTTTTGGTGGGTTATCCGCGGCGGGTGCCGTGGCTGGTGGGACCGCTGGGGTAGTAAAGGCTGTGCAGAGCAAACAGGCCAGCGACGCTGCACTGGCGGAGGCGGCGCGTCACAATCGCGAACTCGAGGCCCAGGTCCGCGGGACTGGTTTATATCTCGGGCGTGAGACTCGTGGTGGTTGTTGCCCAATGTGTAAAGGATCGGGTCTCTACATCGGACAAAAAAACTAAAACCTCTTAGCAACTTCGATATAGAGAAAGTTGCCGGAGCGCTGCCGCATTTCCGCGGTGTTTTCATGCGAGATGGTCTGCCCGCCGTGGCTCGTGAGAAGGAGTGTGGAGTTGTTAATCTGGATTCCGGTTCCGGCGATGGTACTCACTGGGTCGCCTATTGGATAGATGGACCTACAGCAGTCTATTTTGACAGTTATGGGCTGGATCCGCCTACCGAAATCTCTCGATATTTAAACCGTTCCATAAGAACACAGACGTTCCAGCTGCAGGGTCCCGATGATGTGGTCTGTGGTCATCTCTGCCTGACCGTGCTAAGAGAGCTCACTGCTGGAAAGAATTTTGAAGATATCATTCTTGACCTATGTTAGACTTCCGTCACCTTTTTGTATATAAAAATGCCGGTTGATAAATTTGGAAGAGACGGTGGAGGTGGGGTGGGAGGGGGGCAGATAAGCGCCGCTGGGCTCGTCCACAAGGCTGGTGATACCATGATGGGAATTCTGTCGGCTGGAGGTTTTCGACTGACAAACGTGGGAACGCCCACGATGGAAACAGACGCCGCGACAAAGGCTTATGCAGACATCATAGATCAGGACAACTTACAAATCACCGGTGGAACGATGTCTGGTGTTCTAAAAATGGGTGGTCACAAAGTTACTGGGCTGCCCACAGACGCTGGTGCGTCTGAAAGCGACGCTGCGAGCTGGGCACAAGTGGTACGATACGCGGACCAGAAGGCGACCGCAGCCGAAAATCATGCAGACCAAAAGCTTATCGATGCCAGGCAGTACACGGACGAGAAGAATGCGGGGCTGAGAGATTCCGTTAGGCGGTATGCAGATGACAAGGACCTTATTGTTAAAAGTTATGTTAACGAGCAAGATGTTATCGTCAGGAATGCGTGAGTGCTCAAATCCGGCGGTGTAATGACTGGAAGTTTAGTTATGGGTGGCCACCGAGTTACTGGGCTCCCAACAGAAATTTCAGGATCCGATAGCGACGCAGCGAGTTGGAAACAAGTGTCAACAGCGGTCGCTGGCGCTCTAGTAAAACTCGATAGAGTACCCACGGAGTCGTTGCATGTGGTGAATAAGCGGTATGTAGATTCCCGCGACGCTTCTTACAGACAGTACGTGGATGAGAAGGTCACCACCGCTAGAAGATATGTGGACGAGAAGCATGCTATCGTAAGAGGCGGGCATGTGCTCAAAACCGGCGATTCTATGACTGGTGATTTGACCATGGGTGGCAAAAGAGTGACTGGGCTGCCAACAGAAATTCCAGGATCCGATAGCGACGCCGCGAGTTTGAAACAGGTGACGCAGCTGATCAGCAGCGCCACTATGAATAATGATACGGCGCCGGCGGGACCAAAGTACTTGACTAACAAACGGTATGTGGACGCGAAAAACGCTGAGATTGGAGCTTCAGTTAGACTCTATGCGGACCAGAAAGCTGAAGCTGCTAAGACGTACGCCAACGAGCAAGATGTTATCGTTAGGAGCGCATGCGTGCTTAAAGCTGGTGATGCAATGACTGGTGATTTAATCATGGGCGGTAAAAGAGTTACTGGGCTCCCTACGGGCGCAGCAACGTCCGAAAGCGACGCGACGAGTATGGCACAAGTATCGAAGCTGATCGCCGACAACATGACAAAGAGTGATAGAGTACCAACAGAACCGTTGCATGTGACAAATAAACGATACGTTGACGTGAAAAACGCTGAGATTGGAGCTTCCGTTAGACTCTATGCGGACCAGAAAGTTGAAGCTGCTAAGAGGTACGCCAACGAGCAAGATGTTATCGTTAGGAGCGCATGCGTGCTCAAATCCGGCAGAACCATGACCGGTGATCTGGCTATGGGTGGTAAAAGAGTGACTGGACTCCCAACGGAAATTTCAGGATCCGATAGCGACGCTGTGAGTTTGAAACAAGTTACGCAGCTGATCACCAACGCCACTACGAAAAATGATACGCCGCCCTCGGGACCATGGTACCTGACTAACAAGCGGTATGTAGACAGTGAGATAGCTAATGAAAGGCGATACGCGACGAGCATCAAGGTTCTCAACTACAGCGGCCACATTCCGCCCCTATCCAGAAACGTTTCCGAAACGGGTTTTATTGCCTCAGCCAACGAATCTTTACCCACTAACCCGCCTCATATGGCATTCAACTCGGGTGTGAGAGGTGAGTGGAAGACGGCGTCCACATCGAGAGCCGATATTGAGATTCGGGTTAGTGGGACTTGGTTACAGATTGAATGCCCAACGCCTGTGCGAGTATGGAAGGTTAGTCTGGCTGGGGGATCTAGTCCTACTGCACCACGTATCACGTCCTGGAAGATTTATGGGACTCCATCCACCGAATCGGCGAGATACAATGCTCTCATTTCCTCCACTGCCACTTTGACTAATTCTGCACAAGAGTTCACCTTCACTGATGACAGAGAATACAAAAAAATTCAGGCTGATGGTCTTGGCCACCAGCCCACCACAACCTACTTTTGGAATATCCCACTTCCAGATCTATACATATTTTAGACATGGGGGATAGTCAGTAGTATAGAAAAATATGGCTGACACGCACTACAAGATTCGGGGGTATCTCCGTCAACGCGGAGAAATAGACATGTGCAAATACAGCATAGACAGTCTAGGTGATGTGGGCCACTGGGGGTACGACATCCCGAAGCCCACCGCAGAGCTATTGACCGCGGTGCCTCAACAGCACATCGACTTCGTGTCTGACGATTACCACAACCGCGATATCTATACGGCGGCCGGAACGGTAACCACGACTGCGTGGCAAACTCTTCCATTGACCGCTGCGCGTTTTCCGTGTATAACTTTGCAAACCACCAATCAGGGGGTTTCGTTAGAGGGCGGGTTCTGGAAGCTTACAATGTTTGGTGTTAGTACCGGTGATGCGTCAGTTCGCATTATTACAGCCGCGGGTAGCATCGATCGTACAGTTGACATTCAAAGTGGACAATTTGATGCATCTAGGGCAATATTCATTCCAGGACAAACGAGTTTTCGAATTGAAGGAAAAAAGAGAGGCGTTTTAAGTACTTCAACTATTGAGTTAAACGTAACGTTACTGATAGAGCAACTATAAAAAAAGTATGTCTTTGTACCCACCGCTGATGGAGTCAACAATTTCGTCAGACACGACGTCGCAAACATTTCGCTTGCAGAAGATCGGCGAAATAGAAGCATTCCTGAGGTCTGAGGCGATAAGTCGGGGACAACTGTGTAAAAAGTATAAGAGGGTTGTAGATGTGGCTAATGGGGCGTCGGCCGGCCTTGCTATAGTTAGTCTTGGAACTGGGGTGGGTGGGGCAGCTATGTTAGCCACTGGTATTGGTTTTATTCCTGGTATTGTTCTGGAGAGTTTGGCCATAGCGACGAGTTTTCTGGATATTATTGGAAATGTTGTCAGTAGAAGTTTTGTTGCTAAAGCTTCAAAACACGACGAAATTTGTATTTTGGCGGAAAGTAAGCTAAACACAGTACACGACCATATTTCTCGGGCGTTGGAGGATACGGCTATTAGCGATGAAGAATATAAGCTTATTCTGGGAGAGGAGGAGAAATATAGAACGATGAAACGTGATATACAAAGCAAGAATGGAAAAAAAGAGTTGCCGAGTCAAAGCAAAGACCAGATGGTGGCAGAACTAATCAAGAAACTAACCAGCGCCGGGTCTTGCCCGCGAACCTCAACATAAAAGTTTTCATCCTTGGTGGTTGGAGTAGTGAGTCCGTTATTTGTAGCGCACCACCGCCGTACGATTAGTGGGCTATAATTTTTACTGGCACACTCCAATGGTTTGGGCCGGCCTCGTGGGAGGGTCTCGGCCGGCAGCAAACGACACTCTTGCGGTTTGATGTGTTAGGGCAATTCACGATCCTATTTTTTGTCCCTGGGGTGGGGTGCTATATAAATTTCGATTGACCAATTGATTGACTGTTTTTAAAAACCTGACATGGTGCCAGAGGAAATACGCAGAGCTTCTGAGTAGATCGGTGTATAGAACTCCATTGGCTGATTGATTGAATGTGTGTAAAAAAAATACCTTAGCGTGACAGTTGTGACGATATTATCAGTCACATTGTAAAACTTGTCACACTTGAGAACTTACAAACCACGATAGCCAAATGCACTGTTTAAATCCGTTCTGCTATAAGCGTCCGTGTGTCCGTGGGTCCCACGAACTGTCTATAATTGGCCCTGGCGCCGCGATTTTTCGGTCGACAGCGTGACAGAAAAGTGCGAAAAAGGCACTTTTCATGTTTTGTAAGAGTGAAAAAAAACCACACATCGTAAATTCGCGTTTTCTGCACGAATTAGACCAAATAATGATTTTCTTGTTTTGTGAAAAAAAAAGGTTTTTTAAATTATTTTTTCTGTTTTTATATTAAAATGACATTTCAGGTATCCTATCCGTGTTAAAATTAAATGGAAAGCCGTTATTGCACTCCTAGCTTAGTGTGACAGTTGTGACAATATTGTCTGTCACACTCTGAAAGTTGTCACACTTGTACAAAAGTACACAAATTGCGTGGCAGGCCTTGGCGCTATAAGCTTTCGTGGGACCCATGGACTGTCTGGAGGCCCTCCAGAGGTTGATCTGTTATAATTGGCCCTGGTGCCGCGAATTTCCTTTTTTTCACCACAATTCGACCGAAAGCGTGACAGAAACTGCAATTTCAGAAAAGTGCGAAAAAAGGCACTTTTCATGTTTTGTGAGAGTGAGAAAAAAGTATACATCGTAAATTTACGTTTTCTGCACGAATTAGACCAAATGATTTCTTTTGTTTTGTCCCAAAAAGTTTTTTTTAATTTTTTATTTTTATAGTAAAAATGGTACTGTTGTGGTAGTAGATCTTATTTTACTATCTATCATACCATATCATAACAGTCAGAATTACAACCGTCTTTTTAGTGTGACACTGTGACACTTGTGACTGATAATATCGTCACACCGTGAAAATGGTCACACTTGAGGACTTCTAAGCTATAAGCGTTCGTGGATTCCATTGACTGCCTGGAAGTCGATTGGCTATAATTGTCTGTGGGTTTCAGGACCCTCTCTGAAGGCCCTGCGCTAAGGGCCCGCATATTTTGTTCTAAAATACACAGGAGAAAGTGGATATGCTATATGGGTTCGTAGGCCTCTGGAGACCCTTTGAAGGTCGATCTGCTGTAAGGGCCCATTGGTCTTGGGGCCCTTAGAGGGCCCTGCGCTCAAACCCCATTATACATCTACTAAACTTACCCCCTCATGTTGGAGTTAAACCAGAAAAGTATTTGAAAGAACTCAAAGAAAATATGGAGAAAGCATTATTGTTTGCAGAATCCTACTCTCGAGAAAAGCAATTACAATACACGAATCAGTATAACAAGAGAGCAAAGCACAAAGAATTTGAAGCTGGTGAGAAAGTCATAGTTTTGTATCCAACGTCAACAAACAAACTTATTTCTCGATGGCATGGTCCATGTACGATCATACATCGAAGATCAAAGTACTCTTATTTAGTCGATATGGGTGAAAATGGTCGAAAAATAATTCACGCCAACAAGATCAGAAAATATGTTACTCGAGCATTAAGTTGTGGTCTAATCGTTGAAGAAGATGAAGATTTTGGTTCAGTGGTTGAATTACCAATGAGGAATGAGGTTCAAGATGACAAGAATTCACTTAACCTCGATCCTGAACAAATTAGCCATTTGACAGTAACTCAGCAAGAACAGTTGTTGAACGTTTTGAACAAATACTGTGACAGATTTTCAGAAAAACCCGGATTATGTACATTGGTTGAACATGAAATTGAACTAAAACCAGGATTTCGTGAAAAGGAATTTGCAGCATATCGAATTCCTTTGATTTATCGAGCAGAAGTGGAACGTCAGATCAAAGAAATGTTAAAAACAAACATTATCAAACCATCATCGAGCAGAATGGCAAGCCCTTTGGTTATTGTTAAAAAGAAAGACGGATCTTTGAGACTTGCCTGTGACTACAGATACATTAACTCATTCACAGTGGATTGTAAATATCCTATGCCGATTGTCAGAGACGTTTTGAACAAAGTTGGAAAGTCTAATGTGATTTCCATCTTGGACTGTCGAAGTGCTTATTGGACTTGTCCTGTAAAACAATCTGATCAATGGAAGACAGCTTTTGTAACACATAATGGACTGTATGAATTTACTCGTGTTCCTTTTGGAATGATAAATTCAGGCCGAACTTTTGTTAAGGCGATAAATTTAGTTTTACAGCCTATAAGTGACTTTGCAGAACCGTATGTTGATGACATTGCTGTGCATTCTGACAGTTGGAAAGTTCACTTGCAGCATCTAGATGCATTTTTGATGCAAATGAGATTGCATAACGTTACTTTGAATTTGAAAAAATGCATATTTGGTAAGAGTGAGGTAAGGTTTATCGGTCATGTGGTTGGGTCTGGTAAGATAAAGATGAATCCAGACAGAATTGAAAGTTTGAGTAATTTGAAGATCCCAGAAACTAAGAAGCAAGTTAAGCAACTGCTTGGATTTTTTAATTATTACAGACAGTTTATTAAGGACTTTGCACAGATTGCGAAACCTTTATCTGATTTAACTAGTAAACGTGTTTCTGATAAGATTGATTGGACTGTTGAACATCAGCAAGCATTTGATTTACTTAAAGAGGCTGTGCGATCCAAAGTAGTATTATATGTTTTTGAAGTGGGAAAACCATTCAATTTGTACTGCGATAGTAGTGACTTTGCAGTCGGTGCTGTTTTAACACAGATGGACGACAAGGGAATAGAACGCCCTGTGTCATTTATCAGTCAGAAATTAACTGATACCCAGAAGAGATGGGCTACTGTGGAAAAGGAAGCCTATGCTATTGTTTGGGCTCTAAACAAGTTAAAAGAAATTATAATTGGATCAAAAATTTTCATTTTTACTGATCACAATCCTCTTACATATTTGACTGAGTCAATGTCTAAGTCTGCTAAACTTGTGCGTTGGGCGTTAGCCTTACAAACTTTTGATGTTGAGGTGAAGTACAAGAAGGGCAGATTGAATGTTATTGCTGATTGTTTGTCAAGGTTATAAGTAATCGTAAGACTGTTCATTAATTAGTTAGATATATATATATGTTTCATGTATTTTAGTAATTTCGCAAATTTTGAAATTTAATTTGCTCAATTCCAGAAAAAGGAAGGAGGTAATGTGAACTGAGTTTTGTGTACAGTCTTGCAGTGCGAGATATTTAGCGTATATATTTAGTGCGCTTACTTTAGTTTCACGTGTATATGTATATATGATAGATGCATCACGTTTAGTCGTACTGTCTTAGTGACACGCGCGGCCGGCCGATCTCGGCAGCGGCGCGCTATATGTATATTATTAGAGTTCGCCTAGGCGCACAGAAGACAGGTGTGTCAAGAGGCGCGAAGAATTATGCTGACTAGAGAAGTTTGAATTCGAGGGTGTTCGCTGTAGTAGTGTGGCTGACTAGTTGAGTTGTAATCGAATTGAGTTCTGTCTGTTTGTTTCTTATTAAACTAAAAGATATTAAACTGTGTTGCTGATTAATTCAGGTTATACTTATACGTAGAATTAGTGTTCAAAAGGTGAACGTTAAATAGGCGTTAAGTGAGAAGAGAACAAGGATTTAATCAGAAGGATTGTCAACGGAAGGATTGGGTTGACACCTACAAAAACACGTTACATACAAGAAATGTTCCCCTTTTAATGAAGAGTATTTATGCTCTTGTGTATATTTTAGTAGCTGTGACGGTTCTGAAGTTATTGTCGAAAATCCGTATTTAGGCCGCCATTTTCCAAGATGGCGGCTTTTCCACAGCCTGGATTTATGGGGACTTTTGATATTTTCATCAGTATGGCTTACTTAACAACTGTGCCAAGTCTCTACTTCCTGCTAATTAGTTGAGTCGAATTTCTTATAATTCCTCCACTATCGCACTAGCAGTCACCGAAGAACATGCTGAGCGAGGTATCGCCATGATTCAATACACGGCACAGACAGGGCACTATAATCGTAGTATGCGTTGCAAGTTATCGATCATCGCTCGTGAATAAGCCGACATTCAACGAATTGTAGTCAACTGTGCAATTTTTAAAGTGGTCTTGTGAACTGCCCAAACAAAAAGAGAAATAAATTAACCTTAACTAGTACCGGTAAGTAAAAATATTGCCATTTACATTTCCACAATCTTCTTTTTGCGTTTGTATCAACCTTACTCCTAGCTATCGATTTCTCATTATGCTAGTGGGCGAATGCGAACTCAACTCATCGACTGAAAACGTCTTTCATTTCTGTTATAGGCTACACTTCAATCGATCATAAATCACATCAACTTCGCATAAAGGCTCTAACTCAAAATCCGACGTGCAACATAGCAGTTTCTCTCAATACCATACACCTCCCTCCAAAAGATTGCACACATGCGCGATCTGCATCGTCAGCATTTCCAATTAGTTATATGCATAGCGTAATGCCCATCATTGCCTATTAGTAATGCCCATATACACACACATATCTATGTGCATAAATATATATCTTACATATACACATATATATGTACATACTATACATAGGCCTATATATATTGCCTATATAATATATATATATATATATATATATATATATATATATATATATATATATATATATATATATATATATATATAAGGGGTCCATAGAGTGGTGGTAACATCACTGGCGTGAAGTGCAGCAGGTAGCTGGATCGCCTCCCGTAACCCTCTCAAGGTCCACTCAGCCTATCATTCGCGAGATGGCGCGTTTATGAAACTGAGATGTAGGACGTGATGGGCGCCTTGCACGGCTGCCATATACAGTTAAATTCGACTCCTGTAATAACTTGTGATCATCCGTTCATACTGATTTGTAATCATATTGCGTAATTGTCAGTTTGAAGACATTAAACGAAGATTGTTATAATTATTATTAGCCAATAGTTTGAGCACGTATATTAATTACGATATTAAACACATACAAAATGTAAGCTTATCTAAGCATAAACTCAACTGCAATCTAAACTACATTCTCAGCACCTCTGTAATTAATTTCATAAATAGTAATTATTATGGAAATAAGGAACTTAAAATCAATTTTGTGCAGACCTTATTGCAATAGACTAGGGAATGCAAACCCGAGTTCTTTTTTCAAACCCGGGTTTCCGATGTTGGCTCCAGTAAAAACCCGGGTACCCGGGTTTACTGGGTTTACTAACTTTATATGATTGATAAGTATTACTGCATTATGTCTTGCGACAAGAACAACGTCGTCGTATGCAGCTACAGAGTCCAAAGTTCTGCAGACAATAAGGGTCATCAACGTCCTTGTGTTTGGGCAGGTTTATCTGATGTTGAACCGGAGACGAATATGCATACTTCGTGTTGAACCGCCCAAAATTTTCAGCTTCGATTTACGTAACTGGCACTAAGCCGTCTGTCCCACAGAATCGCGAACGAGGTGTTCCCAAACACCGGTCTTTAAATTTGCTGATTTAAGCATTGTTTTTCAAGTCACTAAATTTGAGTAAGGACAGTTTACCGATAATATACGAACTGGATGCCACAAGTCAACAAACTCAACATTCAGCCTACTCACTGGTCGTGTGAAATGTGAAGCCTCACTCATATAGGCCTAACGTCACCAATATACACATGGAACGAGCCGATAAATAAGTAAGTAGAAGTAGTCTAACGTAATCTTTTACAAAACGCTAACGTTATAATATTATTTCCATTACTCTGCATTTGTGAGTTTCACGGCGTGAACGACGATGAAAGTTACGCTTTTCAAACACGTCAAATCCGGGTTCAACCACGGTTTACGATGACATAGATGGGTTAGGCAGGTGTTCGTCTCTCGCTTTGGCTATGTGGTCCTCATACTTGCGTTCGATGCAGAGGACAAGACTGCACGTGCGGGGTCAACCTGTCACGAAGGAGACATTGCCTTCGGCCAGTCTCAAGAGCGGAAGCTGTCTTCATCTAGGTTGGAAGATGTTGTGGCTTATGTGGTGCTCAGAGTTTGTATTACGCTCAAACATAATTGTTTTACTTGTAGGTGTCCGTTGTTGTTGTTAATCTTTCCAGTTTGGCTGCGTTTGTAGTATATTAATGAAATAGGCTACATTTATATTGTATAGTGAAACATTGATTCGAGCTAGGCTACATCTTAATATAATACAATAGTAATGAAAATTTTATGTAATTGTTCAAACCCGGGTTTCAATCGCGGTTAAACCCGGGTTTTCGGTTTCCGAAAATCCCAGGTAACCCGGATACCCGGGTAGGCATAAACCCGGGTTTGCGTTCCCTACAATTGACTAAGATATAGTGAACGAACATTCGACACTATGCTTAGTTAACCGTGATCACTAGGTGAAACTATGAATTTGGTTACTTAGTTTGAAGAGGTTTATACGTATTCAGTTTTCGTTTTTTATCAAGAGTTTCTGACCGAACGCCTAACAGGCATTTTAAATTTAAATGTTTAAACCGAAATTACTACATTATTTGGATTTAAAATAGTATTTGGATTTAAAATAGTAAGAATTTTGATTAATTAAATCCACTCGGAAAACTACAAAACGGATATTTACAAGCTCGAGTCTTCCGTAGGCTACCACAGACTTAAACTTTAAAACAGTTTATGAGATTACCTTAGCTCTCACTTTTTGACGCATGCTATTAGAATAGCCTTCAGGTCAAATTCTACGTATCTTCTTTAACACATTGGTTAAAAACAAGCCTTTTTTAATCTGTAGAAAAAGTCAAAGATGAGCCATCATCCATTCACCCTCGAGTACATGCGGGAAGATGAAGCGACGTCATCTAAGTTCGGCGAAGATGTTAAAAAACCGAAAGAAAACCAAAATGAGTCGATTACTCATAAAAGGCAGATGAAATCAAGACCAGGGCCGAGCATTTCTGAAAGTGAGTCGGTCATTGACGGATGCGAGACCGATCCAGATGAAGAAAATCCAGGTGGCGCCATGGATGGGATAAGAGAGGAGATGAATATAACCATCACAGATAATGAAGGAATGAGTTTCTTCAAGATTCTGAGAATGGCCATGAGACGTAGGATGGAGATATTTGCACAAGAAGTATCCATTATGGGTTTGTCTTACTTGGTCAAACCATCAACCCACAAAATCGGTTCCATTATCCGTAAGTTGACATGGACAATGCTTCTCCTGTTCGGAACAGGTTTCATGATATTCCAGATTTACGATCGCATATCTTATTATCTGACAAATCCAACCATAGTCAACTATCGCATGGCCTACAACCGATCTCTACCCTTTCCCACGGTGACAATCTGTCCGGAAAGTCTTTACAGCAGAAAAGCCCTCTTGTCGATGGGTAACTGAATCAATTTTATTTTGTTTTAATTCATATTTAATTGAATTAGTTCATTACTAATTTTGTTACGTTCGGGTTATTTCATTTATTTTATTTACAATTTTCTTGAAGCGACATTTGGATAAAGGCGCTGAAGAAGTCATTAGATTGGATTAACCAGCGCGTGTGTATTTACTTTACCTAACATTATTCTGCTTCGTTTTCTTCTATGTCTTGTTCTTCTCCCTCTCTTCTTCTCCTTTTCCTTTTCCTTCTTCTTGTTCTTTTCCTTCTTCTTATTCTTGCTGTTGTTATTGTACTCGTCTTTCTCCTTTCTCTAACTAATAATAATAATAATAATAATAATAATAATAATAATAATAATAATAATAATTAATAATAATAATAATAATAATAACAACAACAACAACAATAATAATAATAATAATAATATTAATAGTAATAATATCAGATCCTAGAGAAGATTTATCGGACACACACATAATAATAGTAACAATAAACCACAGCAAATATAATAATAATTATATAATTAATAATAATAGTAGTAATGGAAGTAGTAGTAGAAGCTGTAATAATAATAATAATAATAATAATAATAATAATAATAATAATAATAATAATAATAATAATAATAATAATAATAATAATAATAATAATAATAATAAGGTGGTTGAGACAGATGTGGACCTCATCGAGAGTGGATGCGCACGCCTGGGCCTCACGCTTAACCGCGCAAAATGCGAACTGATCACTACCGATTTCGAGAGCGCCAGCAGGGGCCCTCTGGGACAGTTCGCCCGGGTTGACCCTCCATCGGCCATGCTCCTGGGCGCTCCGCTTTCGCCAGCTGACGCCCTCGCCTCGGCCCTGGACACCTGCGTGGCCGACCTCCGCAACGCAGTGGACAAACTACAGCTCATCGCCAGACAAGACGCTCTCCTGATCCTCAGATGTTCCCTCGGCTCACCTAAACTCATGTATTTACTGAGATGCACCCCTTGTCACGGCCACCCAAGGCTGACGGACTTTGACGAGCTGATGCGGGATGGGATCGGGCGGATCCTGAATTTGTCGCTGACCGACGATCAATGGACGCAGGCTACCCTCCCAATCAGGATGGGGGGGCTGGGCATTAGGAAGGTGACTTCGCTGGCACTACCCGCCTTTTTGGCTTCAGCCGCAAGCACTCTCTCAGTCCAGTCCCTCATCTTGGGCGTAGCCTCGAACACCGATGACGCTGCCAACACGTCTGCACTATCTGACTGGCTGCAGATCGTTGGAACTTGGGACCCAACGAACCTCCCTGGCAACAAACAGTCACAATGGGACAAGCCGCTGCTCCTCGGGGTGACATCGTCTGTCGACGCGAATCTGCACAGCCCCTACGATCAGGCACGCCTAAAGGCCATAACGACCTCACACGCCTCTGACTGGTTACATGCTCTCCCGCTCACCGCATTCGGCCTCAGGCTGAGCGACGAGGCCGTGCGCGTGGCGGTCGGCCTGCGGTTGGGCGCAGTCATTTGTGAACCACACACTTGCGCATGCGGCGCCCCCGTCTCAGCAAGGGGATCGCATGGCCTCTCGTGTTCGCTCGGTTTCGGTCGACAAGCCAGACACAGCGCCATCAATGACCTTATTCATCGCACTCTTAATAGAGCGGGTACCCCGGCGATCAAAGAACCATCAGGACTTACCAGATCCGACGGAAAAAGGCCGGACGGCCAGACTCTGATCCCTTGGAGTGGCGGACGCCCTCTGATATGGGACGCGACCGTGGTGGATACGGTAGCCGCTTCATATCTTCCCGAGACAGCGATCACGGCCGGAGGAGCAGCAGAAAGGGCGGCCACAAGGAAGCACGCCAAATATTTAGAACTAGAAACGAGATACACCTTCGTGCCGATCGCCGTGGAGACATTGGGCCCTACCAACAAAGAAGGTCTCGCCTTTGTTTCTGAAATCGGCCGCCGATTGACGGCAATCACTGGCGAGGCCCGCGAGACAACCTTTCTCTTCCAGAACATTTCAATAACAATTCAACGATTCAATGCCGTTGCATTCCAGGGCACCTTGTCAGGACTACCCGGGATCGAGGACCAGCGGGCCCATCCAAGCTGGATCTAACTATACAATCTTGAAGAAAACGTTGCAAATTCGAGACAATAATAATAATAATAATAATAATAATAATAATAATAATAATAATAATAATAATAATAATAATAATAATAATAATAATAATGACACTAAAAGTAATAGTAATGACGACGATGATGATGATAGGCCTAACAGTAGCAGTAATTATCATAACAATTATTATTATTATTGACAACACTAAAAATAATGAAAACTACAAAGACGACGACGACGATGATGATATAATTATTATCAGGCCTACAATAATTACTATTAACTAAAATAATTTTGATTGCAATAATTCACCTGAGACCATGATCAATTATCTATTTACATTATAGCCATATCTATTGAATTTAGGGATAGTTTACCATTATGCTGCATATTCTTCTTAAAATTCTCTCCGTAATTAGATACGCTCAGTTTGAAGTTTGTGTATAAAATATGTTTCAGGTCCAGCAGCAGGTGATCTTGCGTCACTTCGTTTCCCGCCTGCATGGGACGTCGCAATGAACGCCGACAACGGAGCGCTGAAAATTCCAAAGTTGGATCTCAACTGGGAGTTCTTTTACCATTACCTAAGTACAAGTGTAGAGGACTCACTGCTCGATGTAAGACCATACATCACATTACATCAATTATATCACTTTTTGTGAGTTCACGTGACGTGGTGTACCACTGCATTATATAAGTGACCTCGGCCAAGAAAAGGGACCACTTATCGCCTACTAGATCAGCCGGAAAATGTGTTTTTGCGCTAGACCACACATGTTGATTTTTGCGTCTAATTCAGCGTTTCCCAAACTTTTTTGGCCAGGGAACCCTTGTCATCTTTTCATATTTATGGCGGAACCCCAACCTGAACTAAACGTATTGAGGCATACGTAGCGCCTAAGAAACATACTATGGTACTAATATAGACCTAACTAAACACCCAGGCATATAAGGAGTTTACAAAAAAATATATTTTCTCTTATATCAAATGTTAAAGTGTACAGTTTTTAAGACCAAGACTTATGGAGCACAATATTGGGTGTACATGAGGTTTTAATATGTGTACAGTGATTTTGTTATTTCTCGTGCCAATTTTTTTTATATTTGGTTCAATGCTAGAAAGCTGGATTCTTATGTCAGGTGCAGCATTTAGTCAATTTCTTTTTTTTTCTCGTTGCATTATAGTCTACTAGGAGAATCCAGTTTCGTGTGGCAAATGGCAGAAGTACACTACTGTAACTGCAAATTTCGCGACAGTGGGGTAGGCCCCTATTCCTTAATTGGCCCAATCCTGAAATTGATTCATGAAAGTTCAGTGAAAGTCTGCTTCACTTGCGAGTTCGAAGTTATCTCAATAAGAAGTTCATAATCTTTATGACAAAAGTTTGCTGGTTTTCGGCTACTTTAAATGGGTTTCGAATCCAATTAATATTGTATTGTATTGTATTGTATTGTATTCGGATATTTATAAAGCGCTTCTAGCGGGAGGGCCATTCAGAAGCGCTCCCAGTGCGATAGACCCCGAGAGAAAAAGCAAGTTTTAAGAAAGGTAAAAGAGGAAGAGACGCTACCTGAGAGAATAGAAGAACGAACAAACGGAGGAAGCCCATTCCAAAGAGCAGGGCCAATGGAAGCAAACGACCTAGATTGAGCCAGTGAAGTCCTGACACGGGGAACGAGGAGGTCCAAACGGTCAGATGAACGAAGAGGACGAAGAGAAGCCGCAGAGTGAGGGCGATGAAATAAGTCACATAAATATTTTGGAGCGAAACCAAGCTGAGCCTTAGAGACAAGGATGAGGACCTTAAATTGGATGCGGGCAGAAAGCGGGAGCCAGTGGAGTTCTTCTGCCATAAAGGTGGTGATATGAGAGAATCGAGGAAGACGGGCAATTAATCTAGCAGCAGCATTGAGAACGGACTGAAGAGGAGCAAGACGGACTTTGGGAAGACCAATGAGGAGGGAATTGCAGTAGTCAAGTCTAGAGCAGACAAATGCATGGACAATTGAAGTGAAAATTGGAGATGACAGAGAGCGACGGATAGCTCTAAGGCGCCTTAGGTGAAAATAGGAAGTGCGAGTGAGTTTGGAAATGTGTTCAGTAAAGGTGAGAGAATTGTCAAGGGTCACTCCTAGATCACGAACGCTAGACGAGAAAGTGAAAAGCGGAAACCTTTGAGACAGCACAGCAAAGTCGAGTTTTTTAAGTTGCTGAGGAGTGCCAAACCAGATAAACTGGGTTTTTGACGAATTGAGGGAGAGGCGATTGCAAGACATCCAGGTATGAAGATCACGAGAAAGAGCTTCGATGCGCTGAACAAGAAGAAGTTGAGAGGAAGGAGGCCCATGGACATAAGCCTGGACATCGTCAGCAAAGAGATGGCCTGAAGCCCCAAAATCAGCCTTCGTGGGAGGAAGGTATCCAACTAAGTGTGCTTCCGGGTCTTGAATATGATCTGCAATTTTTGAACAAATGTTTTGGTCGAGAACACAATCCTTTTCAACAGAAATCTCATATGGGGTTGGAAAACAGTCCACATTAGGGCCTACTATAGTTTGAACATAAGCCCAGAACCCTTAAATTTCCTATCTTGAGCCAACGCTCTAGGTCAGATTTTTATACCAGCAAATTAAAAAACAGTAATTGCTAATAGGGCGCTATTGTTGTACGATGATCAGACTCAGCTGTACTTTTTTTAAATGTTTGCGCTAAATCATTTTCGGATTCGTTTCGTCAAGGAACGATTACAAAGATGGTTACGTCCTTATTCAGACTTACAGCTCTGACCTACATAGGTCTCTGCAGTGACTTCTATAATATATATATATATATATATATATATATATATATATATATATATATATATTACTGGATAGCTAAAAGGCATTGAAAGTCCGGATTATCTCTCAATGGGGCAACATACAAAAGAGACGACTGACGGCAGTTTTAAACTTTTATAAAACTTTTTGTGTATTTTTAAACAACTGCTTGAATGTTTTATTCCAGTGAAATTTCTCAATGAAAATTCTTTTAAATTACAACTTTCGCGGAACCCTTGTGTTCATCCCGCGGAACCCAAGGGTTCCGCGGAACCCACTTTGAGAAACGCTGGTCTAATTAATCAATCTGCAGCGCGGACTCACTGTACCACATCGAACTTATGCTAATTGATGCGTTAAGGCCAAATTTAGGTATTAATGCATTGGGTAGAGAATATTTCTATGCAATTTCCCGCCAAATGATATTTTATATTTTTTGTAAAAAAGTGCCGAAATTATGGGCCAAACGTTCTGAAATATTTATCCTGATTTACTTAAGGGGTACGCTTGTAGAAAATGCTAATAAGTCCATTCCCGACAAGTGGTCCCTTTTCTTGGCCGAGGTCACGTATTATATACACAGTGTTTTAATAATGAAGTTTTCGTGGTTGGCCGACATTCGTGTCATTTACATTCTATGACTAGAACTTCTATTGTTTTAACATCTTCGGAAATATATATATATATATTTATTTATTCCGGATATTTCTATAGCGCCTCTCGAAGTCAACTACTACTCAGAGGCGCTCCCGACTACAGCATTTGATACTGTGCCGGAATTTTCACGCCGAAGCGCCACGAGCAACTGCGAGTGAAGGACTTGCCCAAGGTCCTTACGCAGCGGCTAGAGTGGGATTCGAACCTGCAACCCTCCGGTCACAAGGCGCCGAACTTACCACTGAGCCAACACGCCCCACAATATATATATATATATATATATATATATATATATGAAAATTTATTGGGAAAATGAAATTTTACTACTGTTTTCATTTTGATTATTTCAGTGTTCGTTCGGGAATCTGGCTTGCCATTCAAGCGATGCCTTCAAGAAGGTATTCATGCTTTTTGGAGATTGTTTCTCATTCAATCCAGGTAATCACAATCATAGTATATATAGCAACTCCCTAGAATCGCAATATGGTTAAATCTATGGTGTTTTAGACAGCAGAAGACTTATGATGCATGTTCTACAAACCTTACTGGTGGGAATGATGACTAGCAATAAAGTTTGAGAGTTTAAATATTTATGGCGGTTAGTATTAAAATTTCTTATTTTACGTGTAATTTATATTGTGTGTTTTCAATAGAACTTCGTAATCATAATCTCTAATTTTCTAAAGCGCCGCTGTAAAGCTTAGCGCAGAGCACCAGCTTATTCACGTGCGCTGCGTCGTATCCGAGGGGTTGTCCAGAGATCGATGTCCGTTGGTGGTCCGATTCCGGTTGCCAGAGAGACCAGAGAGAGGCAGAACAGCTGTTACGGAAGGTTTCGTCGGGGACGAGAAAGCTTGGAAGGCAGAGGATCAGATGGTTCAGGGTAGGAATTCTTGAAGAGGTGAGTCTTCAATTTGTGGGGTGATGAGTAGAGGAGCCTGAGGTAGATGACGATGAGTGAGTGGCGCTATTGGTGGAGAAACTGAGAAAACGCGGAATTCGGGATGAAGTTCGTTCCAGAGTCGATGTGCAGTGTGGGATATGGATCGGTTGGAGAACATGAGGCGAGTAATGACTGGAGGACGGAAGAGAGTGACTTGATGACTTGATGACTATATGACTTGAGAGAGTAACTTGAATAATTTACCCGCCTAAAGATTGCAAATGTGTTCTGCAATTTGCAAGATATTCGCAAAGCTTTTAATATTTTTCTGGTTAATTTAAGCCTCAGCAAAATACGTAACGTCTCATCCTGGATCCAATTTTGGACTGCGTCTTGTGCTGTGGGTCAACCAGTCGGATTCTTACATGATATGGACTTCAGGTGTTGGATTCAAGGTAGGTCAAATATATGTCTAACTAATTCTTCACAGAGTCTTTGTACTTTCATTTTTACCTTGTTCCTTGTAACGGTATCCAATGTTGCGCCATTCCTTGGGTTTGTGATTTAATACAGTGGCTTCCTTTGTTATTTTGTAATATGATTTCATCTCATCAGTCGCGCAACCAAACTTCCTAATTTAGACTGAGACGAACCCCTCAGGAACAAAATAAATGTAAAATTGCTTGCAGTACCTATGAATCTTGCAATATAACTTACCAACGTGGCATAATCCTTATATACTTGCAATTACACCTTCGTGAAGTCAGCTAACGGGATCCTTGCTCTAAAATAACGGCTGCACAGGGACAAAGTATCAAAACAATTATTTCCAGCTTGGATTGAACGTAATATGCAGTTTCTTTTGTATTGTATTGAATTGTATTATATTATCAATCAATCAATCAATCAATCAATCAATCAATCAAAGAATTTATATAGCGCATCTTCAAAGGCTTTACTCAGAGGCGCTCCCAA